>OY731402.1:24796715-25235166 GCA_963425845.1 Sphenostylis stenocarpa | reverse complement strand
GGGTCCTTCATCATAATCATGAAAGTCCAGCAGGAGAATGCCAGTCACTTTTCCAGATGCATCAACCAAAAAAGAATAGATTGCATTTAGGGCATCCACACACAAGTAGTCGCACAAAACGACTTTGTCAATGTCAAAAATGAAAGAAATAAAAATCACTTCAGATAAATAACAAAAAAACGAAAAGCATTTATGCATATAAGGAGACTAGCTCCATGTTTGTGATTGAAAACAGGATCACTGAGACTGAGCAAAATAAGAAAACAGTCTCCAAATAATGCCCTCAAGAAAATGGAGCAAGTCGTCAATCAAGCGACTTAGCAGAATAAGAGCTTCTGAAAATCAAGAGCTTCAGCTACCATCCTTCTACCCAGAAAAGAAGGCACAAGAAAGTAATAAGTCTCCAAACATTGCTCTCCCTCAAGAAAGAAGAGTGAGTTGTCATAAGAAGCTTCCAGAAGCCAAAGCTCCAATCATCACCCAATAAAAGAGGGCACAATCATCAAGACATCATAAAAGAAAAGCCGACGGAAAGGCTTAGTCATCCCCAAGAGGATCCTTGCCTACTCCGAAGGCAAAACAAAAAAACCCCATGGCTCAGCACCGCCATCACATGAGTCATCGAGCACTCACCCAAAGTCTCTTCCACACTCCCCAACGGAGAATAAAGGCTCCAAGAGCCCATCATCATCATCATCATCATCAACAGTCAAAAGAGTCCGATCTCCATACCATCAAGGGCTCAACATAAAGAGAAAAAAGGAAAAAACCTTGCATCCCCAGTGGATGTCCAAAAAAGGCCATGACAGAGAAGGTCGAATAAAAATCCCCAAGTGGATCTCCCTACAAAAAAGGATGAATAAGGAAATCTCCATGCTCCAGTGGAATAAGAGCTTCACAAGTATAGCTCGCATCAACATCAATCAAGGAGCCAAGACCCCATTCCTAGAAAAGAAAAATCAGATCCCCAGGAAGTCAACTAATTCCCTGGTGGATCACTAAAGAAATAAAAACGTCATCCCTAGTGGACTTCCCCAAAAAAAAGAAGGGAAAAAGCCAGCGTAATAAAAAGATACTAAAAAATAAAAAGGCTTACGCATTATCCCCATAAAAAAGCCAAATTTCAAAATCGCGATAAAAAAGAGATAAATTGCGAAAAATGTGAAATCAAAACCATTACAGCAGAATAAAGAGCTTCAAGGAAAATAGCTCTAACCTTCTACACCAATAAACGAAGGTACACCAGAAAAAGCCAACGGAAAGGCTTGATCATCCCCAGTGGAATAAGAGCATATGCAAAGCCAGCTCAAAACAACAGCATCCAACAAGGAGTCAAAAACTCCATTTCTCCCTCAGGAGGCAAATCAAAATTAGATCCCCGGGAAGGAAACCAATTCCCCGGTGGATCAATCAAAAAGAAAGATCATCCCCAGTGAGCCTATTGCAAAGGCAAAACTTCAAGTTCATTCTCAGAATGTCATATGCATAGGCAAGACCTGCCAAGCAAGAGTCAGCGTCCCCATAAAGCAACATTAGCCTATTCAGAGGCAAAGAAAAAAGCAAAACCAAAAGTCTTCACCTCCAAACGGAACATCTGCCTACTCAGAGGCATTACCAAAAACTCAATGGATATTCGCCTACTCAAGAGGCGTCACCAAGATCAACAAATCCCCAGAGGATTCCTGCCTACCTAAGAGGCACTTATCAAAAAATTCTCGACAACCAGCAAAGTCGGATGACAAATACCAAAAGATCAAAAACAAAGAATTCCCAGCAAACAACAAGCTGGATGGCTATCAGGAAAAGCCAACAAACAAAAATCACCCGACCAACCAGCAAGAGTTGGGTGATCACCACAAGAAAAATCAAAGTCAAAGAATCCCCAGCAATCAACAAGTTGGACGAAAACCCACAAAAATCCCCGGCACAGCCCGGATGAACATTCAAGAAATCCCAAAACAATCTACCAACACAGAGATCACATCTCAACAACTCGCGCTCGAGCCGGATCAGTAAGTCGCACTACCACCCTGATGGGGGGTTCATACCCATCCAGTCCTGCACAACGGACTGTACCACCCTGATGGGGGGTTCGTACCCATCCAGTCCCGCACAACGGACTGTACCACCCTGATGGGGGGTTCATACCCATCCAGTCCCGCATAACGGACTGTACCACCCTGATGGGGGGATCATACCCATCCGGTCCCACACAACGGACTGCAACTACCAGCCTGATGGGGGATTCATACCCATCAACCGAAGGATCGGCTACCGTCAGAAGGAGCATCCTAAGGTTCCACATCGACGCATGAGCTACCCAAGCAGTAAGCCGCCACCACCACCGGTCCCACACAACGGACTGCAACTACCACCCTGATGGGGGGTTCATACCCATCAACCGAAGGATCGGCTCTGTCAGAAGGAGTTCCTGAGGTCTTACCACGTATTCACCGAAGGGATCGGCTATGTCAGAAGTAGTATCTCGGAAGTGCACAAACACCAAAGTTTTCCCCAGAAGATCAACCGCCGCAAGACGGGACGTCTAAAGGGCAACCGGGCAAGAGGGTCAACTCCTTTACCCCCCAGTCGATCGTCCTGACACAGAAGGCCAGCAGTCGACTGAACGGATAAAGGGGGGGCAGCTGTAGACCCCAAATCTTGCCTGGCCTCCAAATAAAGACCAGAAGACCTCCTATTTGAAGATGGACAAGCCTAACAAGCCATTAGGAGAGACTATTAGGCCCCATACTAGGATAGGAGGGAGTTTCTGTACCAAAAAATAAGTTTTCTCGCTTTGAAGGGACGAGACCGCCTTCTGGACAACCCAGACCGCCGTCTCGCTTCACGTAGGAGGTGAGACCGCCGTCTCGCTTAACGAGACGGCGGTCTCGCCACCTACGAAGAACGAGACGGCGGTCTCGTTCACCCAGACGGCGGTCTCGCCATTTTGACAGGGCGAGACGGCGGTCTCGACCCTGTTAGACGAGACCGGCGGTCTCGCCACCTGACAGCGCGAAAACCTATAAATAGGGGCTCTCTCCCCCTCATTTCCACACACCAAGCAGAGTAGCTCCTCCTTCTCTCTAGATATTCTCTCTCTAGAATCCCTCCGAAGCATTTCTGGAGTTTCTGAGTGTCTCTAGGCATAAATTGAGCGTTCTAAATCTTCTTTAGAATCCCTCCGAGGCATTTCCGGAGTTTCTGAGAGTTGTAGAGTGAAGGGCTGTCATAAAGCACCCTATTTTTTTAGAGAATTAATATAAAAAGCGTGCTTCGAAGGTTCAAATTCTCTCCCTTCACTCTTACCGTTTTTATCTTAAATTATGCAATAGATATTAGGGCCATGTAGTCATACTTTTAAATTCCGCAGAATAAAAAGGGCGAAAGTGTATTTTTCTAGTTTATCAATAAAATAAGCCGGCCTGTCATAGGGAACCCGAAAGGGGCGTCGTAAAGGGACTAATACTCCCTTTGCACGTAACCAACTCCCTTACCCAATTCTGGTTCTAATGACCAAAGTTGGTTTTCGAAAACCAACGCCTTTTTAAACTCCTTTTCCGATGTTTCCGGTAAAAACATCGGTGGCGACTCCACGAACCCTTCAAAACCCGTTCTTGGGTTAGCCCGGTTATCGGACAACCCAAGAACACTTTTCGAAAACCTCGTCTCTAGGTTAGCCCGGTTATCGGACAACCTAAGGACGTTGTAACCACCAATAAAAAAATGCGAAAATCAAAAAGGGTCAAAAAAACCATCGCGTCGCTCCGACCGTCCCCGTTTTTTGGGAGGCGGCGACAATTCTCCATTGGGGAGTGTGGAGGAGACCTTGGGTGAGTGTGCTTGATGACTCAAGTGGGGGTGATGCTGAGCCGTGGGGAGTTATTTTTGTTTGACTCTAGGGGTAGGCAATGATTTGCTTGAAGATGACTAAGCCTTTCCATCGGCTTTCCATTGCTGATTATGCCCTTCCTTTATTGGGTAGAAGGATAGCGATTGGAGCCTTGACTTCTGGAAGCTCTTATTTCCTCTGAGTTATTAGATGATGACAACTCACTCTTCTTCTTGAGGGAGAGAGAGCAAAGTTTGGAGGCTTCTTATTTGTGTCTTCTTTTTCCGGGTAGAAGGATGGAGCTCTGGTTCTTGGAAGCTTTTATTTTGCTCTGAAGTTGTTGGCAGCTTGCTCTGTTTTCTTGAGGGAGAGCATTATTTGGAGGCTTGTTTTGAGTGCTTCCTGTTTTCAAACACAAACATGGAGCTAGTCTCCGTACATGCATGAATGTTTTTTGTTATTTATTTGCAAAAAAAATTATTTTCGATTTTGACAGAGTCGTTTTGTACGACTATTTGTGGGTGGATGTCCTAAATGCAATCTATCCTTTTATGAGATGCATCTTAGAAAAGTGACTGGTATTCTCCTGTTGTACTTTCACGATTATGCTGATGGACTCCCTTTTTATTCATTTTTTAGTTAAGCCCTAACTTTTGCCTAGACCGCCCTTTTGGGGTCTTCGATCTAGCGGGCTGCCTTAATTTTTGCCTAGGATATCCTAGCGAGCTTTTTCCTTTTTTGTGAATGCCCTAATTTTTGCCTAGACCGCCCTTGCGGGTTTTTCGATCTAGCGGGCTACCCTAACTTTTGCCTAAGAATCTCCTAGCAGGCATTATTCTTTTCATTTTTATTTTTCTTTTTCTTTTTCAATGCTTCCTTGTTTATGATGCACGAAAAGACCCTGACAAAATGACTTTGCACATATTTATGATTTATCAATGTAGAGGCAATTTCATAAATTGGTCAAGAGAAGTGAAATGAATGAGAGTTTTATTGATATGTATGAGCAAAGGTTTATTATTTTCACAGAAGGTTTACAAATGGAATTTGGAAGAACGGCTGGCCCAGGTTGGCTACACTGTATGGGCTTCAACAATCATGTCTTGTGATATTTGCCCCCCTGGTTCTCCTAATTGCCTTAGTTGAGATGCTCGAGCCCAAGGTGAAGACTATACAAGGCTGCTTGCTTCTGGAAGGGCATTACCTTAGTCGCCTTGTGGTTTTCAGCTAAAGTAACCATTGCTCCTTAGAGGATTTTTTTTTTTTGGAAAAGCCCCTAAATTCTGCCTAGGACACAAGGCGAGTGGATCCTTACTTTTGCCGCGGATGCCCTGTGTTTTCATCCTGGCGGGTCATGAGCAATGCCCTTCAAGCATAATACTTCTTCACCGTATAAGAGTTGACCGAGTGTTGAAGTTCTTCTCCATCCATGTTGGTGAGGATAAGAGTTCCTACTGAGAATGCTCGCTTGACCACAAATGGTCCCTCATAATTTGCTTCCCATTTTCCAATTTTGTCCTTTTGGACCGGAAGCGATTTGTTTCCCATTAAATTGCCCCTCATGGTAAATATGGGGATTGACCTTGTTTTGTCATAAGCCCTTTGATCTTCTTGGTGGGATTGTTCTCAACATATGACGTCTAACCGTTTCTTCTTCGATTAGGTTTGAGTGGTTGCATCGGCTTTGGATCCACTAAGCTTTTGTTAGTTTTGCTTCCATGGCAACTCGTCAAGGAAGGTATCTCGACCTCTTTTGGGAGTACGACGTTCATGCCATGTACAAGGGAAAATGGAGTGGCTCCCGTGGAGGATCGTATGAAACTTTGATAATCATGAAGGGCAGAAGGCGATATTTCATGCCAATCTTTGTAGGTTTTGACCATTTTCTAGATGGTCTTCTTGATGTTCTATTTGATTGCCTCTACTGCACCCTTCATCTTAGGTTGGTAGGGAGAGGACTCATGATGTTGGATTTTGATGTCTTGGCATGTCATGGTAAGACCATGAACATGCGTCCATATACTCCCTTAATTTTTGTGTTGACCCATCTTTGACGTTATCAGTGATTTGGGTATCAATACTTACTTCCTTTTCTCTTGCCTCCAAATCAATGGCCTTGATTTCTTCTTGGTAGGGCTATATTTTTTTTGAGCTTTCTTTATTAGTAGCCTTTGCATGTCTGGGGAAATGGTCCCCTTCTCACCGTCTGACCCGATCCATTTGCCTTCGGCTTTCGGATCCCCAGAGAGCCATCCATCACAGACATGATTGTTTTAAGGGTTCTGTTTTAGGCTTAGATTTTACTATTCAGTTATTTTGAAAGAATAATAAATAGAAGAGGGAAAAGAATAAAGAATATGAATGTTTATGCAAATGCCTCATTGTATTGATGAAAACGAAATATTTACAAAGCCCTTTTAATCAAGGATCTCGCGGCCACAGGTGGGGATCGCGAGAGATACGCAGGAAGCTTAAAAAAACATGAAAAGCTTTATTCAGCTGGCTTTCTTCATCCCTCCTCATTCTTCTGACGGCAATAGAGGCTTGATATCCATGTTAGCGGTGACAGAGTCGACAGTGAGCCATCCAGCATCCAACAACTCTTGGACCTTGTATTTCAAGGCCCAACAATCTTCCACAGAATGCCCAGGAGTGCCTGAGTGGTAAGCGCATTTTTCGTTAGGCTTATACCACTCAGGGTAGGGTGGATCAATCTTCCTCGGAGGGATGCGTGCTAGGAACTGGGTCTCTAACAGCTTCGGCAGTAGACTCCCATAGGAGGTTAGAATGGGGGTGAACTCCTTTTTTTGCTTTTGTGGCTGCCTAGCTTGTTGCGCAGAGGTAGAAGGAGTAGTCATGCTTATTTTCTCCTTCTTGCTAAGAAATTTCTTGAATGATGCATTGGGAGTAGGAAGTTGAGTGATCCTTCCGCCCTTTAGTCCTTGCTCTATCCTTTCGTCTACGTGGTCGATGTGGATGCCTTTATTGTGGACATGTTGATGGCACATTAGTTCCATTAACCGCATCATCTGCTCCTTCATGGAATTAAGGTCAGCGGTGAGCTTGCAACCCTGTTCTACTATGTGCTCCATTAACTGAGCCATTTGCTCCTTTATGGCGTTAAGCTCAAAGGTGAGCTCACGATTTTGCTCTTCTAGCTGCTCCATCGTTTCGGCTTTCCGCGCGCTTGGGGTCATTTTCCTGGTTTATTTACTTTTTAAGCTGGCCCATCACTAAATGGGATCAACTCTCTAGGCTTCCCCAGCGGAGTCGCCATCTGTCGCCTCCGTCAAAACGAGGCGGTTGGAGCGACACGATGGTTCTAACTTTCCATTTTTCGTGTTTTTATTGGTGTGGTTACAATGCCTTTAGGTTGTCCGATAACTGGGCTGAACCTAGGGGCGAGGTTTTCGAAAAGGCGTACTTGGATTGTCCGTTAACCGGGCTAAACCAATAACTAGTTTTTGAAGGGTTCTTTTGGAGTCGCCACTGACATTTTTACCGGAAACATCAGAAAAGAAGTAAAAAGGCGTTGGTTTTCGAAAAACCAACTTTAGTCATTAGAACCAGAGTTGGGTAAGGGAGTTAGTTACGTGTAAGGGAAGTGTTAGTTCCCTTACGACGCCCCTTTCGGGTTCCCTATGATGGGCTAGCTACTTTGAATAAATAAACTAGTGGAAATATGCTTTTACCCTTTATTTTGCGGAATTTAAAGTTATGACTACATGGGCCTAGTTTCTATTGCATAATTAAAATTAAAGCGGTAAAATAGAGAGAGAGAGTATAGAAACCTCCAAAGCAAGCTTTCTACTAATTCTTTGCAATTAGGGTGCTTTTTAGCAGCCCTTCACTCTTTACAGTGCTGAAATCACTCATAAACGCTATAAAACACTCTAGAAAGCTCTCAGAAACTCCAGAAATGCTTCAGAGGGGTTCTAGAAAGAGAATTTAAAGAAATGTCTAGAGAGAGAATGGAAGAACTGTGTGAAATGAGGGGAATGACGCGGCTATTTATAGGGATTCGCACCTGTCAGGTCGAGACGACCGTCTCGTCTGACAAGGTCGAGACGGCCGTCTCGCCAAACGAGATGGTGGTCTCGCCATTTGCGCAAGGCGAGACAACGGTGTTGAATCCAAGACGGCGGTCTCGACCTTAAAAAGCGAAAATCCTTATTTTTGAGGCAAAAATCCCTCCTATCCTAGTATGAGGCCTAATAGTCTCTCCTAATGGCTTCTTAGGCTTCATCCATCTTCAAAAAGGAGGTCTTCTGGTCTTTATTATGAGGCCGGGCAAGATTAGGGGTCTACAAGGCTATTGTGGGAGGAAGGAGTGGATGTGTTTGATGCATATCAACAACAGAGCTTCAAGTTACATGCAATGTTATTTTGTACTATCAATGACTTCCCACCATATGGAAACTTGAGTGGGTATAGTGTCAAGGGTCATCATGCTTGTCCTATTTGTGAGGAAGATACAAGTTTTCTACAATTGAAGCATGGAAAAAAGACTGTGTATAATAGACACAGAAAATTTCTTCCACATAACTACCCATATCGAATATTGAAGAAAGCTTTTAATGGTCAGCAGGAAGATAAAATTGCCAAACAACCTTTAACTGGTGAGCAAGTTTATGAACGGGTTAGAAACATTAATGTTGTCTTTGGAAAGACTCAAAAACAGTCGTCTGATAAAATCTTGTAGAAAAAGAGATCAATTTTCTTTAACCTTCCATATTGGAGTCATCTAGATGTGAGACATTGCATTGATTTTATGCATGTGGAGAAGAACGGATGTGATAGTCTCATTGGCACACTGTTGAACATTAAAGGAAAAACAAATGATGGAGTCAATGCTTGTCAAGATCTATGTGAATTGGGAATACGTCCAGAATTACATCCAAGACCGGAAGGCAAGAGAACATATTTACCACCAGCTTGTCACACATTGTCAAAGAAGGAGAAGACTAGTTTATGTCAGTGTCTTCACATTATTAAAGTGCCACAAGGGTACTCTTCAAATATTAAGAGTCTTGTGTCCATGAAAGATCTGAAACTAGTTGGGTTAAAGTCACATGATTGTCACGTTTTGATGCAACAACTCTTACCCGTAGCTATACGTGACATATTGCCAAAGAATCTACGACATGCAATTATGCGTCTTTGTTTCTTCTTCAATGCTATATGTGCCAAGGTAGTTGATGAGAAATCATTGAGTAGCTGGAAAATGAAGTTTTGGTTATATTATGTCAGTTGGAGATGTATTTTCCTCCATCATGTTTTGACATTATGGTGCACTTAATAGTTCATCTTGTAAGAGAGATAAGACTGTGTGGTTCGATTTATTTGAGGTGGATGTACCCAATTGAGCGATGTATGAAGATCTTCAAAGGGTATACAAAGAATCCATACAGACCTGAAGCTTCTATTGTTGAAAGGTATATTGCAGAAGAAACTATAGAATTTTTTTCTGAATATTTTGGAAAGGCCCTAGCAGTGGGTGTACCTACACAACGACATGATGATAGAATAAATGGTAAGGGCACTCGTGGGGTAAAAATACAATAAAAAAATGCTAGTGAGTTGACCAGGTTCTAAATAACCCAGATGAATGTCTTCCTTACATATCTGCTCATCAATCAATATTGAAGACCCTCAACCCCAAAATGAGTGACCGGTGGTTGGTTAATGAACATAATAATACTTTTGTTAGCTGGTTTAAAACAAAAATATTTTTCGAGGACAATGCATCTGATACTTTGAAATGGCTAGCACATGGTCCTAAACAGAACGTCGTGACTTGGACTGGGTATGACATTAACAAATACTCATTCTACACAAAGTTACAAGATGAAAAAAGTACAGTCAAAAGTAGTGGAGTATCTATTGAGGCTACATCCATGCACTTTTCTAGTTCAAAGGATAAGAACCCAATAATGGCGTCTATGAGTTACTTTGGAGTGATTGAGGAGATTTGGGAGGTTGACTACATTCAATTTAGAGTTCCTATATTCAAATGTAAATGGATTGATATTAATACTGGTGTTCAAACTGATGAAATGGGATTCACTTTGATAGATCTTAAGAAGATAGGACATAAGGAGGAACCACTCATAATGGCGTACCATGCAAAACAAGTTTTCTATATAACTGATCCATGTAATGATAGATGGTCAGTTGTACTCCAAGAAAAAGGGAATGATGTTATGCATGAAGAAGATGATGAATTAGATGATATTATTAACATCCCCACTCCATCACGGATGCCTAGTACTATTGATGATATGCAAGAAGACTTGGTTCATGCTATTCGTAAAGATCATGATGAAGGCATATGGGAAAACTTAACTATTTAAGTTATGTGTTCATAGCTAATTTGTGTTTATATTTAAAAAATGTGATAAATTGTGTTTATATTTCAAATATGTGATAAATTGTGTTTATATTCCAATTTATGCAAAAACTTAACTATTTGTTTTTGTTTTAACAGGCAAATGGCATCTCCTCTAGCATCTCCTCCAGCATCTCCTGCGACATCTCCTCTGGCATCTCCACCCCCCCCATCTCTAAAGAGGACTCGATAAGCCACACGGTTGAAAAAGTTGACCGTTTGTCATATGGCAGGAGATAAATTGGTTGTGAGTGTGGATCCAAAGACTAGCAAAATATCAGGGCCACATCACACCCAAATTAGGTCCTACTTGGGTACTCTTGCTAGAGAAAAGGTATGTAATTTTTTAGAGTTTTTAACTTGTTATGCATATATGGTCAGCATATGACTCGCATTTTCTTTGAAAGAAACGGTTCAACGCCTTTATGCCGTCCGATAACCGGGATGGACCTAAAGGCGAGGTTTTCGAATAGGTTTGAGGAGTCGCCATCAGTGTTTTAACCTTAAACACTGAAAAAGGTAAAAAAGAAAAAGGCAGTGGTTTTAGAAAAAACCAACTTTGGTCATTACAACCAGAGTTGGGTAAGGGAGTTAGTTACGTGTGGGGAAGGTGTTAGCACCCCCACAACGCCCATTTCGGGTTCCCTATGATGGACTAACTTAGAAAATAAACGCTTAAAGAAATTACATTTTTACCCTATTATTTGGTCTACTTGCAAAATTTAAATATCTACATGGCTCTATTATCTAATGCACACAAAGAAAGCGATAAAGAAAGTAGTAAAAAAGACAGAGAATAGAGAAGAAACCTCCGAAGCAAGCTTTATATTAACTCTTCGAAAACGTGAGGACGCTTTTTGGCAGTCACCACACTCTACAAACACGCTCCTCCCGCAAAATAAAGGAAAGTCACTCTACCGAGGGCCGGATGTCTCAAAAAGAGACTTCCTTAACCGATTTCAACCTTAACGGAAATCGGAAAGCTCCCTCGAACCCAGGAATAATGCTCAGGGTCACTCTCAAGTGCCAAAAAGCTTCCAAGAGAGTGGAGGAGTGTGAAAGGTGTCCAAAAACGGAGAAATGAGGCTCCTATTTATAGGGATTCGGGCCTGGAAAAGGTGGATGGCTATCTGCACAAAGCGGACGGTAGTCCATGGCCTTAAAGTTGCCATGGACGGCTATCTACTTGTCCTGGACGGCCATCTGCCTGTTCTGGACGGCCATCCGCCTGTTATGGACGGCCATCTGCTGTCTCCGGCGGATTTCCCGATTTTTAATGCTTTTAAAAACCCTTTCTATCCCTAATGGAACCTAGAACAAGCTACTAGGGACTTGATAAAGTCTTAACCATCTTCGAAACGGGTGATCTTCGGCTTTATTAGGGGTTCGAGCAAGATTTGGGGTCTACAGCTGCCCCCCCTTTACCCGACAAATTGACCATGGGTTAACATACTTTGAGGTCAATTGGCGGGTGAAGGAGTTAACCCTCTTGCCCGGTTGTTTTCTGGATGCTCCTCTTGCTGTGGAGGCTGACCCTTCAGACGATATGCTGTGAGGCTTCAGGATGCTCCTTCGGTGCGGTAGCTGACCCTTCGGCTGACACGTAGAGAATTTCAGGATGCTCCTTCGATGCGGTAGCTGACCCCTCGGTTGATGAGTATGAACCCCCATCAGGTTAGATGCCTTAGGATGCTCCTTCGATGCGGTAGCTGACCCTTTGGCTGTGGTGGCGGCTTACTGCTTCTGGTCATGCGCCGGTGTAGACCCCTAATTTTTCCTGGTCTCTCAATAAAGGCTGAGAAGATCTCATATGACAAGTCAAAGCTCGCTCGACCTCTCAATAATAAAAGCTGAAGAGACTTCCTACAAAGACAAAGCTCGCCTGACATCTCAATAAAAGCCAAGAAGACTTCCTATATGAAGATAAAGCTTTAATGGACATTTATCGGCATCAAACAACGTCCGAATACACAAAGGAAAGCTTCCCAGGGGTCCCAGAACACGAAATCTGGCCAAAACAGGTCGAGACGGCCGTCAAAAGGTCGAGACGGCTGTCCCAACCTTCCCTGGCCAAGTGGGACGGCCATCCCAAGTGGGACTGCCAGTCCCAGCTCCCCAGGGTGTCCCAGCCTTTGTAAAACATGCATTTGGGACGGCCATCCCAACCCAGACGGCCGTCCCAACCCAGACACGCGTCCCAAGTGTGCAGGCAGCGAAAACTATAAATAGGAAGTTCATTTGGCACTGTAGGACACACCAGACAACTCCCAAGACTTGTCTTCTTCTCTCCCTACTTCGAATGATCTTTCTGATTGCCTTAAATAGGTAACAATCAGTTAAGGAATTATATTCCGGCATTCGATTCTTCTATAAGAGTTTAGTCGAGTCGAGTCTGTATTCGTGAGGAGAGTCGTTGTAGAGCGAGGGATTGCTGAAACGCATCCTTATTGTAAAAGAGTTGCAATATAAAACTTGCTACGGAGGTTCTTCTCAAATCTTTTCTCTTTTATTGCTTTATTTATTGCTTTATATATGAAATGTAAATAAAATCATGTAGATAGCCATATTTAAATGTTGTATTAATAAAACAGGGTAATAGCGTAATTTCTTATAATCTTCACTGAACGAATTAATCCGTCATAGGGAACCCGAAAGGGGCGTTGTGGGGTGCTAACACCTTCCCCACACGTAACTAACTCCCTTACCTAACTCTGGTTATAATGGCCAAGTTTGGTTTTGAATAAAATCAACGCCTTTTTATCCTTTTCCAATGTTTATGGTCAAAACATTGGTGGCGACTCCAAAAGAACCCTTTTCGAAAACCTTGCTTTTATTAGAGGATAGTTCAGTTGTTGAGCACCTCGGAAGTAATGAACACACTTTAAACAAAAAACACGAGTTTAAACCATCTTTTCGCGACCGCTCGCATAAACGTTCGAGATGTCCCTGGACGTCGAAATGGACGGCGGCGACAGATGGCGACTCCACTGGGGAAGCTAGAGAGTTGATCCCATTTAGTGACAGATAAATTCAAACTAAGTAAAGATTTAAAATTACGCCTTTACCCTTTTCCGTATGTTTTATTGTATGGCTTTAATAAATTGCTGTATGATTATTTTCTGCAAATTGTCTGAAATATAAATTGCACACAAAAACCCTTGCACACAACAGTCCCTCTATACCCGGGGGCAAGAGTGAATACCTATAGGGAGTGGGTAGCAGATACGACCGGCTTGTTGGCACACGGGGCTACAACCGTTGTCGGAAACCACCAACTCAAGGTGATAACTCTCTTCTTTTGGTCTAAGGATGTCGACACGGAGTTCCGTGCATGACCCGAGGATTGAGAGATTGAGAGGTCCCTATAATGGGGGCACCTTGGGGACCTTTGGCCTTGGTGAGAACAGTTTAGAACCACCTAAACCAAGCACGTTTTCTGCAAGAAAACCCCACCTCGTAATAAGCGTGGCTCTGCTCGTGGATGTATAAATTATGTGTGCATTCGTTTGCTGCATTTGTATTGATGCATTAGCATAGGGTAATCATACAACAAAAATAGTGAAAAACCCTAAAAATCATAAAAGTGATAAGATAAGCCAACTTTATCTTGGACAGTCTTCAGTTAAGCTAGCCTGGTTTCAGGTTCTTTGTAAGCTAAGTAGCCACGTTGACCAACAGAAGAGATAAAGGGTCATAAAAAATATAAAAACGAATTAAAGCCATAAAAAATGCCTTTTATAATAAAAAGATTCTTGGCAAAGTCGTATCATTCATACCACATCATCCAATAAGTGGTAAAACTAAGAGAGAAAAACAAATGCATCAAGGAAAATATGCATAAGCATCATCACAATAAAATCTCTCATACATAAACACATTCATTCTAGGATGTATTAGATATCCTTAGACAATAGCAAAAGTACGCTAAGGTATGTTGGCATCCTTTGAAAAAAGGAAGTTAACACATTAAGATGGGTATGGTACCCTTAAAACATAGGCTTTCAAGAAGATATCGAAGCTATTGTCTAAGAAATATCTATTTCACATCAATCATTTAAAATAAAAAGCTATAATAAAAATCGTTAAAATCATTTAGAAAGTGGCTGGTCTTCCGCCCGTCCTCACTCGCGCCCAGAAAGCTAAGAAGATGGAACAGCTAGAGGAGCAAAATCGAAAGCTCACCACTGAGCTCAACACGCTGAAAGAGCAAATGGCTCAAATGCTGGAAATGATGCGCCAGCAAAATCTCCATAAGGAAGGTCCTCAAAGTGGACAAGCCTCCCACCAAGAAGAAGAGGAGGAACCCAATGATGAGCATGACCAATCTGGTACAAGGGCAGTACATATTCATGCTCCGGAAGTATCAAAACAACAGCTGACTGCCCTTGAAGAGAGATTGAGAGCCATGGAAGGGCATAATTTTGATGTTAAAGAGGCAGCTGATATGTGCCTCGTCAAAAATATCCAATTCCCTAACAAGTTTAAAACTCCGGACTTCCCAAAATACATGGGAATGACCTGCCCCAAAAGTCATCTTACAATGTACTGCCGTAAGATGGCTGCATATGCTGACAATGAAAAACTTCTGATCCATTGCTTTCAAGAGAGCTTAGCTGAATCAGCCCTAAATTGGTATATGCAATTGGAAGGAGGGCATGTCCAAACATGGAGACATTTGGCAGATGCTTTTTTTCGTCGTTACAAGTATAACATTGATCTGACCCCTGAAAGAGCAGATCTACAATTGCTAAGCAAGAAAAACGATGAATCCTTCAAAGCATATGCCCAAAGATGGAGGGAATTGGCAGCACAAGTAGAACCTCCTCTATCCGACAAAGAAACCAGATCCATGTTTATCAATTCTCTAACTGGTCCCTATTATGACAAAATGATAGGGAACACATCAACACTTTTTGCGGATGTGGTAATTATAGGAGAAAGAGTAGAGCAAGGTCTAAAAAGCAGAAGAATTACACAGCACACTTCCTCCAATTCCTCTACTCCAAACATTAAGAAGAGCATCGGAAAGAAGAAGGAAGGAACCGTGAATGCAATCAACATTGTCACTCCTTCTTCCTCCTCGCAACAAACCAAGCCACGCAGACAAGAGAGGAAATTCACTTCCATAGCTACCTCCTACGGAAGTCTGTTTTTGAAATTATTGGACGCCAAGCTCCTCGTATGTGTCCCTCCCAAGAAAATGGAGCCACCATACCCGGAATGGTATAAATCTAATGAAAGTTGTGATTATCATTCAGGCTCTCCGGGACACTCCGTTGAAAACTGTGTGGCCTTAAAGCACAAGGTCCAGAATCTAATAGATGAAGGGGTGGATTACCTTTGATGCATCTACTCCAAAAATGGATGACCAACCTCTTTCCAAACCCGAATGAAGGATGGGTTAAGGAAGATCAGCAATTTAGGGCTCATCATTTTGTCATCTAATAAAAATAAACACAAAAAATAGATAATAAAAAATATATCAAAAAACTTCCGATGCATCTCTCGCGGTTCCTGCTCATGGCCGCGAGATCTTTTGATTAAAGGGACTCTATATATATTTCTCTTTTCATCAATACAATGAGGCATTTTTCATAATATTCATATGCTTCTCATTCTTTTCTCTCTCATTCCAAAATAATTGAATAAAATCTAAACCCAAATAAGAACCATATAAACAGTCATGTCTGTGATTGAAAACTCTCTGTGGGATCTGAAAGCCAAAGGCGAATGGATTGAGTCAGACAGTGAGGAGGGGACCATTTCCCCGGACATGCAAAGACTGTTGGAGAAAAGAAGCTTAATTGATACAGCCCCATAAGAAAAAACTGAGGCCATTAATTTGGGACAAGGAGATAATAAGAAAGAATTAGACATTAGCACCCAAATTGATAAAGTCAGGGAAGGAGCAATAACGCTTTTACGCTTATTCATGCCTCGTCTTTTCCCTTATACATCGGATAAAATTGTACTATTGAGATACACAGAAGAATTTCCCGTCAATGAAGATATCTCCAATATAGCTAGCATTGGGGGCAGGATGATAAAAAAAATTTATTCATCCAAGGAGCTACAAGATAATGCTCCTAAAAACAAAGGAAAAATAAAGAAACTGAAGAGGAAAAGGAAAAAATAATCCAAGGGGAAGATTGAGCAGACCTTGGATTCACGGTGCTAGGGCAGTTTCTTCAATGCTCCACCGAAAGTTAAAATTCGTGGTAGGCAACAAGTTGATCATGGTTCAAGCCAAAGACTACATTCGAATCAGCAAACCGTCCACCATACCTTAAATGGATGCAGCTGAAGAAGACATTTGAAAATATGGAAAGACTTCCTAGCAGTTTAAAAGCGGCCCATATAATGAAGAGATATGGATACAACCCATACAAGGGCTTGGAAAGGATGCTCAAGGAATAAGAGAGCCACCAGATTTTTAAGGGTAACCCTTTAAAGAACAACCTTACAAAAGGACAAGTCGTACGATGAAAAGGGAAGTCTCCCCTCCGTACCTTAAAAAGACGATCTTCCAAAAAGGAGGGATATTAACATCAAGGGTAGCATTAGTCATTAGATGTCCTTCTTCTGATTCTAAGGGATGTAAACCCAATGACTATTAGAGATCACTCCTCGGGGTATGCCTGGCCCCCGAGCATCTCTAGGGCACACATTTTCCCTGAAATTACAAAAGAATGCTATTCTTACTATCTGCTTCTCTTCCTGCTAAACATGTCTATACCCCATTAAATAACCATGTTTAGACAAACATTTTGTTCCAAAATGTGTCAAAATAATCAAAGCGTCATAGACAAAATAAAGTCCGCTAGGTATCCCAAAAAATGAAAAAGGGGAACCTAGACAAAAGTTAGGACACATCACAACATCCTAGGCTGAAAACCCAAAAGGGTGGACTAGGAATGTTAATTAGTCACAAATAGGCAGCTGAAGACGCCACCTCATTAAAACAAAACGTTTGTTTAAACTAGCCTAAACACCGACCAACCTTGGCTAGCCATTCTTACAAAAACTATTATTTAAAAAAAAAAATCTTACTAAAACACAAGCCTTTGCAATAAATCCCTTTCTTTCTATTCTCTTGACCCTTCATCATAAAGCATTCAAGTAATTGACTGGGAAATGTGGAAATATGGTGATCAATAGGAGGATTGAAATCCCTAAAGGAAAGGAAGAGGGGAATTGACATGACAATTGCTCTACATTCAAAAGGATTACTCTTCGGTTATAGCAAAGATCTGAGACGGCAAATTGGTACAGCTAATCATGTTGACAAAAGCACATGATGGAAGTAAACAGAAGCTGAATGGGTTCGAAGCTGATATGACTAGCTAAACCTTATTAAGAAAAGCGGTTGAATGCTATATGCCATGGACAAGCCTATCAAAGGAAGATCAAAAAGGCTTATGATAAAAAGGTTCACCCTCATACTTATCAAGAAGGGGATCTAGTAATAAAGAAACCGCTTCCAGCCCAGAAGGATAAAATTGGAAAATGGGCAGCAAATTACGAAGGACCCTTTGTGGTCAAAAGAGCTTTCTCAGGAGGGGCACTTATCCTCACCAATATGGATGGAGAGGAACTTCGACACCCAATCAATTCTGATGTAGTGAAGAAGTATTATGCTTGAAGACATTGCTCGAGACCCGTCAGGAATGAAAACCCGCAAAGGGCATTCCTGGGCAAAAGATAGGGTCCATATTCCTCGCTAGGATACGTCCTAGGCAAAAAGAAGAGGTAAAAAAAAAAAGAAGAGTAAATAAAAAAAAATAGAGAAACTAAGAGCAATGGTTACTTTAGTCGAAAACCAAAAAGGCGGCTAAGGTAACATTCTTCCAGAAGCAAGCAGTCTGCATAGTCTTCACTCTGAGCTCAGGCATCTCAACTAAAGCAATTAGGAGAACCAGGGGGCAGATATCATGGACCTGACTGTTTAAGCCTATACAGTATAGCCAACCCTAACCACCCATTCTTCTAAATACCTTTTGAAATCCTTCTATAAAAGAAATAAAACTTTTGTTCATTTATCAATAAAATTCCTTTTCATTTCCTTTCTCTTGACCAAATATTATGGAAATGCCTCTTTATTGATAAATCATAAATATGCGCAAAGACTTTTAATAAAAAATCAAGCATGCATCTAAAAAGAGGAAGCATAAAAATAATGAAAGAAAAAATGCCTGCTAGGATATTCTTAGGTAAAAACTAGGGTAGCCTGCTAGATCGGAAACCCCAAAAGAACGATCTAGGCAAAAGATAAGGCAAAAGCCCCCTAAGATATTCTAGGCAAAAATTAAGGCAGCCCGCTAGATCGAAAACCCGTAAAGGGCGGTCTAGGCAAAAGATAGGGCTAAATCCAAAAGATGAATAAAAGAGGAGCCCATCATCATAAAGGAGGAGCCCATCATGGTCATAAAGAAAGGAGCCCATCATGGTCATAAAGAAAGGAGCCCATCGGCATATTCACAAGAAGCCAAAGGGAGAAGGCCAGTTACCTTCTAAATGCATCAAAAATGAATAAACAAATAGATTTCATTTAGGACATCCACACACAAAGTAGTTGCATAATACGACTTTGTCAAAATCAAGAAAAAATAATTTTCTTCAAACAAGAATAATAAACAAGCATATAAGGAGGCTAGTCTCCATACTTGTGATTAAAAATAGGAGGCACCAGAATCTTGTCTCCATATGAAAATCAAAATCGCGAAAGGCGAAATCAAAACCATTCTAGCAGAATAAAGAGCTTCAAGAAAACTAGCTCCAACCTTCTACACCAATAAAAGAAGGTACATAAAAAAAAGCCAACGGAAAGGCTCGATAATCCCCAAGCGGATCCTTGCCTACTCTAAAGGCAACACAAAAGTTACTCCACGACTCAGCATCATCATCACATGAGTCGTTAACCACAGTCATTTGAAGCCCCAATCAACATCCTTCCATCTAAAAAGAAGGAAACTGTCAACGTAGAAAAGCCAACGGAAAGGCTTGATCATCCCCAAGAGGATCCTTGCCTACTCTAGAGGCAAAACAAAAAAGATTACCTCATGACTCAGCTGTATCACCACATGAGTCATCAAGCACACTCATGCAAGAGTCTCCGCTTCATTCCCCAAAGGAGAATAAGAACCACACAAGAATTCATCAAAGAAAATATGGAGTCAAATCCTCCATATCACCAGGGGGCAACAAAAAGAAAGAAAAAGAAAACCTTTCATTCCCCAATAGAGGCCACAACGAAAAAGGCCAAATAAAAAATCTCCAAGAAGAGTATATCGAGAAAAGTCTAGAAAAAGACAAAAAGAGGAAAACAAATTTTTCCATCTTCCAGCTCAAATAAGAGCTTCACAAAGCCAGGAGCCAAGACTCCATCATCAATTTTGGATCCCCAGGAAACTGACAGACTCCTCGGTGAATCCCAAAAAAGAAAAAGAAGAAAAACTCTTCATTCCACTCAATAAAGAGCCTCACAAAAGTGGGAGCCAAGACTCCATCATAAAAATCAAATCAAGGATTGGATCCCTAAGAAATAAAGGAAAAATTCCCCAGGGATCACCAAAATGAAAAGAGAAAAAATATATCTTTTCATCCAAAGAAAAAAGCCAATGTGCATAAAAAGGCGCCCATATGTAAAAGCCAAATCGCGAAAAAGAGATACAAATCGCGAGAAAAAGATAAAAACTCATTCCCCAGTAGGAATAAGAGCATAGGCAAAGCCAGCTCAAACAACAATGTCCAATAAGGAGTCAAAAACTCCATTCCTCCCTAGGGGGCAATTCAAAATAGATCCCCAGAAGACGATCAAATCCCTGGTGGATCACCAAAAAGAAAAATCCCCAGCAAGCCTACCAGCAAAGGTAAACTACAAATTCATATCCTCAGGGAGTTAATCAACTATAATGCCCAATATGGATATCCCCAGCGAAATGCAAAGCCTTCACTCCCAAGAAGAGCCTCTGCCTAAGGCAAGGAAAAAGCTGATATCCCCAAGAAATGGGAATCAACCTATAAGAGGTAATACAAGCACAAAGCTTTTAAAAAGCATCCACCTACTCAGAGGTATTATCAAGAGCAAATATCCTCAAGTAGAACATCAGCCTATTCAGAGGCGAAAAACAACAAGTAAAAACCCTTCACCACTATCGAAGCATCTGCCTAATCAAGAGGCACAATAAAAAATCAACAAATCCCCAATGGATTCCTGCCTAAAAAGAGGCAATCAACAGTGTCGCCGCCTCCCCGAAAACGGGGGCGCGGTCGGAGCGACGCGATGGTTTTATCGACCCTCTTGATTTTCGCGTTTTTTATTGTGGTTACAACGTCTTTAGGTTGTCCGATAACCGGGCTAGCCTGGAGACGAGGTTTTCAAAAAGTGTCCTTGAGTTGTCCGACAACCGGGCTAACCCAAGGACTTTATTTATTTTGGGTTCTATGGAGTCGCCACCGATATTTTTACCATAAACATCGGAAAAGGGGTTTTAAAAGGCATTGGTTTTCGAAAACCAACTTTGGTCATTAGAACCAGAGTTGGGTAAGGGAGTTAGTTACGTGTAAAGGGAGTGTTAGTCCCTTTACGACGCCCCTTTCGGGTTCCCTATGACAGGCCGGCTTTATTTGTGAATAATTAAACTTGGAAAATTGCGCTTTTACCCTTTTTATTATGCGGAATTTAAATATGTGACTACATGGCCCTAGCTTTTATCGCATAATTTAAATAGCAGTAATTTAAAAAAGAGAATGAGGATATGCACCTCCAAAGCAAGCTTTTATATTCAAAAAGAGGGTGCGTTTTGGCAACCCTTCACTCTACACTCTCAGAAACTCCGGAAATGCCTCGGAGGGATTCTTAAGAAGATTTAGAACGCTCAGTCTATGCCTAAAGACGCTCAGAAACTCCGGAAATGCCTCGGAGGGATTCTTAGAGAGAGAAAATCTAGAGAGAAGGGAGAGCTCTTGCTGCTTGGTGTGGAAAAAGGGAGAAATGACGCCCCTATTTATAGTTTTTTTCGCGCCTGACAGGTCGAGACCGTCGTCTCCTCTGACAGAGTCGAGACCACCGTCTCGGAATTCGAGACCGCCGTCTCGACGATGGCAGAAGTCGAGACCGCCGTCTGGAAAACCCAGACCGCCGTCTCGACTAGGCGGAAATCGAGACCACCGTCTGGAAAACCCAGACCGCCGTCTCGACCTTTGCAGGAATCGAGACCGCCGTCTGGAAATTCGAGACGGCGGTCTCGTCCTGGCGTTAAGACGAGACGGCGGTCTGGTAATCCCAGACGGCGGTCTCGTCCCTTCAGGGCGAGAAACTTTATTTTTGGGCCAAAAAACCTTCCTATCTTGGTACGGGAGCCTAATAGCCTCTCCTAATGACTTGTTAAGCTTCGGCCGTCTTCAAATAGGAAGCTTTCTGACTTTATTTTGAGGCCGGGCAAGATTTGGGGTCTACAGCTACCCCCCCTTTACCCGACCAGTCGACTGCTGGCCTTTTGTGCCGAGGTGATCGACTGGAGGGTAAAGGAGTTGACCCTCTTACCCGGTTACCCTTCGGATACTTCGTCTTTGTGGCGGGTGATCTTCTGGGGAGATATTGTGTTGTGCGCTTCCGGGATGCTCCTTCGACACGGTAGCTGACCCCTTCGGCTGATGAGTACGAACCCCCATCCGGTTTGACGAGTACGAACCCCCGCCCGGTAAGCCCCCTTTTGTAAGGCCTGATGAGTTTACACCCCCATCTTGGTGTTTGACGAGTACTAACCCCGCCCGGTAAGCCCCCTTTTGTAAGGCTTGATGAGTTTACACCCCCATCCGGTGTTTGACGAGTACTAACCCCGCCGCGTAAGCCCCCTTTTGTAAGGCTTGATGAGTTTACACCCCCATCCGGTGTTTGACGAGTACTAACCCCGCCCGGTAAGCCCCCTTTTGTAAGGCTTGATGAGTTTACACCCCCATCCGGTGTTTGACCTCCGGATGCTCCATCTTGCGGTAGCTGATCCTTTGGTGATGGTGGCGGCTTACTGATTCTGACCATGCGCCAGCTCTCTGGGGGGTGATTTCTGTGTTCGTGCACTTCCAGGATACTACTTCTGACATAGCCGATCCCTTCGGTGGACACGTGGTAAAACCTCGGGATACTCCTTCTGACGGTAGCCGATCCTTCGGTTGATGGGTATAAACCCCCCATCAGGCTGGTAGTTGCAGTCCGTTGTTGAGATGTGTTCTGTCTTTGTTTTTTGTCTTTTCTGGGAATTGTCGTCCGGTCTGCGCCGGAGATTTTGTTGGTGTTCATCCAGCTTGTTGATTGCTGGGGATTCTTTGTTTTTTATCTTTTGTGGTGGTCTTCCGACTTTGCTGGTTGTCGGGGATTTTTTGATAAGTGCCTCTTAGGTAGGCAGGAATCCTCTGGGGATTTGTTGATCTTGGTGACGCCTCTTGAGTAGGCGGATATCCATTGAGTTTTTGGTAATGCCTCTGAGTAGGTAGATGTTTCGTTTGGAGGTGAAGACTTTTGGTTTTGATTTTTTCTTTGCCTATGAATAGGCTAATGTTGCTTTTTTGCTTGCAAGGTTTTGCCTATGCGTTCCACTAGGGATATCCATGTTAAGCAAGTAGCTTTCTGAGGATATGCGTTTGAAGTTTTGCCTTTGCAGTAGGCTCTCTGGGTAAGTTTTTTTTGGTGATCTACTAGGGAGTTGGTTGACTCCTTAGGGATCTAATTTTGGTCGCCTTTTTGGGGAATGGAGTTGTGACTCCTTGTTTGGTGAGAGCTGGTTTCTTCAAGCTCTTATTTCTCTGAGTTTTGTTTCCTGTGCCTCTGAGTAGGCGGATGCTTCATTAGTGGTGAAGACTTTATACTTGTTTGCCTCCGAGTAGGTTGATGTCCCTTTCTGGGGAAATTGGCTCTTTGCTTGCCTCTGAGTAGGCAGAGGCTTTCTGGGGATAGTTTTTCTTTTTGATGATCCGCCGGGGATTTGATTGTTTACCCGGAGATCTATTTTGTCTTGCCCTCTAGGGAGAAATGGAGTTTTTGACTCCTTGTTGAATGTTGTTGTTTTGAGCTGGCTTTGCCTATGCTCTTATTCTGCTGGGGATGATCAGGCTTTTCCGTTGGCTTTTTCTGGTGTACCTTTGTTTATTGGTGTAGAAGGTTAGAGCTATTTTCCTTGAAGCTCTTTATTCTGCTGCAATGGTTTTGATTTCGCCTTTTTTCTGCGATCTACCTCTTTTTTATCGCGATTTTGAAATCTGGCTTTTGTGAGGATAATGCGTAAGCCTTTTTACTTTTTAATCTCTTTTTATTACGCTGGCTTTTTCCTTTCTTTTTGGGGAAGGTCCACTAGGGATGACGTTTTATTTCTTTAGTGATCCACCAGGGAATTAGTTGACTTCCTGGGGATCTAATTTTTCTGGGATGGAGTCTTGGCTCCTTGATTAATGTTGATGCGAGCTGACCTTGTGAAGCTCTTATTCTACTGGAGAATGGGAATTTCTGATTCTTTTTTGTAGATTCTTTTGGAGATCCATTTGAGGATTTTTATTCGGCGCTCTCTGTCATGGCCTTTTGGACACCCGCTGGGGATGCAAGGGTTTTCTTCTTTTTTCTTTTCTCTTCTTTCTTTTTGTTGAGCCCTTGATGGTATGGAGATTGGACTCTTTTGATTGTTGATGATGGTGGGCTCTTGGAGCCTTTATTCTCCATTGGGGAGTGTGGAGGAGACTTTGGGTGAGTGTGCTCGATGACTCATGTGATGGCGGTGCTGAGCCATGGGGTAATTTTTTTTGTGTTGCCTTCAGAGTGGGCAGGGATCCTGTTGAGGATGACTAGGCCTTTCCATCGGCTTTTCTTTTATGATGTCTGATGATTGTGCCCTCTTTTATTGGGTGATGATTGGAGCTTTGGCTTCTGGAAGCTTCTTATGACAACTCACTCTTCTTTCTTGAGGGAGAGCAATGTTTGGAGACTTATTACTTTCTTGTGCCTTCTTTTCTGGGTAGAAGGATGGTAGCTGGAGCTCTTGATTTTTGGAAGCTCTTATTCTGCTGAGTTGCTTGATTAACGACTTGCTCCATTTTCTTGAGGGCATTATTTGGAGACTCAATGATCCTGTTTCCAATAACAAACATGGAGCTAGTCTCCTTATATGCATGAATGCTTTTCATTTTTTGTTATTTGTTTGAAGTAATTTTTATTTCTTTCATTTTTGACATTGACAAAGTCGTTTTGTGCGACTACTTGTGTGTGGATGCCCTAAATGCAATCTATTCTTTTTTATTGATGCATCTGGAAAAGTGACTGGCATTCTCCTGCTGGACTTTTTTATGATTATGATGAAGGGCTCTTCTCTTTTATTCATTTTTTGGTTTAGCCCTATCTTTTGCCTAGAACGCCCTTTTGGGGTTTTCGATCTAGCGGGCTGCCTTAATTTTTGCCTAGGATATCTTAGCGGACTTTTTCCTTTTTTATGGATGCCCTAACTTTTGCCTAGACCGCCCTTTGCGAGTTTTCGATCTAGCGGGTTACCCTAACTTTTGCCTAAGAATCTCCTAGCAGGCATTATTCTTTTTATTGTCATTTTTTCTTTATCTTCTTTTTTTGAGAGATAGGAGCCTATCATATGCATGCAATGTTTGTGATATGCATCCTATGATACTATTTCAATTAATTTTTCAAAAGGATTAACCAATGTGTTTTTACTTCTGATGAGCTTCTGACGTCATGTGCTTTTGTCGACAGGGATAGGCTGTACCAATTTTTCCGTCTCGATTTTGTCGTGACCGAAGAATGATTATGTTGATTTCAGAGCGACTTGCCATATCAGTGCGCCCCTCCCTTTCCTTGGGGATGTCAATCCTCCTATTGATTACTATCTCCATATTTCCCTACTACTTACTAGAATGTCGTAGTGGTAAGGGTCAAGAGAAGAGAAAGAAGAGGATATTTAATTCAAAGGCTTGTGTTTTAGAATTGTTTTATTTTGACAAAAATGGTTTTTGTAAGCACGGCTAGCCAAGGTTGGTTAGAGTGTTTAGGCTAGTTTAGACAAACGTTTTGTTTATGGAGTGGCGTCTTATTCTATGGCGCTTGTTATGACTGATTGACTTCCCTAGTCTGCCCTTTGGGTTTTCAGTCTAGGATGCTGTGTTTTGTTTTGTCCTAACTTTTGTCTAGGTTTCTTTTTTGCTGCTTTAGGAAACCTAGCAAACTTTATTTTGTAACCCTAATTTTTGCGTAAGCTACGCTTTATGGTTGTTCAGGTTTCCTAGCGGGTTTACCCTAACTTTTGCGTAGCCCCCTTTGTGGGTTTCCTACCGGGTATCTTGCCCTCTCTTTTTGGCCTTTAGCTTTTATGGGCTTCTTTTGATTTTGTTTTCTTTTTTTTTCTCTTTTTTTTCTTTTTGCACAAAACGGGCGAAACACGACTTTATTTATGACAAGGTAAAACTTTATTTTGTGCTTCTAGTCAATCGATGATGATGGATTTGACTTTTATTTTGGTCAATGGCGCATTTTGACGCATTTTTGAAACGTTTGCTTAAACATGATTATTAATGAGGTTTAGACATGAATAGCGAGAAGAGAAGCAGATAGTAAGAATGACATTCTTTGTAATTAATAGGGAAATATGTGCCCTACAATGCTCAGGGGTCGGGCTAGCCCCGAGAAGTAATCTCTAATAGTCATTGGATTTACAATCCCTAAGAATTAGAAGGAGAACACCTAATGACTAAAGTCGCTTTTGACGCTTAAACCCCTTTGTTTGGGAAAATCTGATTTGAGGTGCAGGGGGGAGACTTCCCTTTTCTCTGTGTAGCTTGATCCTTTGCAGGGTAAAACTTCAAAGGATTGTCTTTAAAATCTGGTGGCTCCCTTATTCCTTGAGAGTTTCTAATGAGCCCTTGGTTTGGGCGATATCCATATTATGTGGGTCACCATCATATTTTTGGTGAAGTCTTTTCATATTGGCAAAAGATATTTCAAAGGTCCTTTTCAGTCGTATCCATTCAAGGTAGGGCAAACGACTTGCTGATCCGAATGTCGTCTCTAGCTCAAACTGTGACTAGCTTGTCGCCTACCCTGAGTTTGTCTCTTTGGCGGAGCGTTGAAAGAATTGCCTTAGCGTCGTGAATCCAAAAGTCTCTTCAATTTCCTTTTGGATTTTTTCTTCGATCTTTTTATTTCTCCTTTATTCTTGGGAGTATTGTCTTATAGCTCCTGGGGGTGTAGATTCTTTCACTTTTAATTTTTCCCCCAAATGTCGGCTATGCTGGAGATATCTTCATTGATGGAAGACGTTTCTGCGCATCTCAATGGTACGACTTTATTGATGTGGGAGGCATGAACAAACGCGATGACATCCTTGACATCCTTGCCCCCTCTCCCTTATTAACTTGGATATCCAATGGTTCAGGCTTGTTATCCTCCTTGGGCGGATCAACCATTGGGGAGAACTTGATGACGAAAGGCTTACTCTCCATCTTACTTCGATTTGTGGAAAGCACATCGACTAATCCTTTCTTTTTATTATCTTTTTATTAAAGTGAGAATGAATGCAATTTATGGATGCAATTCATGAATGTAGTAGACGGTTGAGACAAACAATTTTATTTGTTTCATCCAGACAGTGTACATTCCTCAATGCAATGTTTTGAAGTACATATTTTTTGAATGAAAAGTGGAGAAGCCTAAATGAACCCATAGGCAGGTTAGAATTTTCCTTTATTTTCATTTTGACTTCCCGTGCATGGCTTGCGAATGCCTTATCCTCTTCACATGGTATTGAGGAATGTCCACTTTCTTCAACCGCCTACTTCTAGATGATGTTATGAGGATGAAGTTTGGTGGATGCATGTATGCAAGTGTTTGTTTTTTCCTAAACATTATCATGTTTTATTTTCTAACATGATGTATGATAGTGTTTGGGATTTTGTGTGTTTTTTTTTGTATGCGGATGAGGGCGTGAAGAATACCAGCCGCTTTCTAGAATGCAAAAAGATTTTTATTGAATGATTTATGAGATGGATATTCCTTAAGACAATGACTTAGGTATCCTCCTTAAAGCTTACGCTTTGTGGGGTATCCCACCCACCTTGGTGTAATGGTTTCTTCCCCATTACGGATTTGACAAGTATAATGACAATCACCATCTCACCTTAGTACACTTGTCCCTTCCTTGTCGCGAAGGTTACAAATGCGCTCGGGGCCTCTTTCGCCATTGTCTTGGGGATATCTAGTGCTCCCTAGAATGAATGTTATTATGCATGCACCAGTACAAAAGGGCAATAGATGTTCAAAGCGACATAACTTTTGACTGGGTTGTCCGATTTGGACGCACGACATGTCAAAACGAAGAGAAAAGGGTGAAGAACCAAGTTGCAAATAGCCAAAGGCGATTTGGCCCGATAATTTTCCCAAAAAACGTATCTAAGACCCATTTTTTAGGGGTTTATTAAAATGATTCGTATGCATACTTTCCTTATGCATTTATTTTCTCTCTTGGTTTTTCCACTTATGATGCAATATGAATGATATGACTTTGTCAACATTATTTTTATAAATGTTTTATTGTTATTATTTTATTTTGGATTTTTATTTTGATTTTTATTGCTTTTTATTTTATAGCCTTTTATCTCTTCTGTCGGAACTGCGTGGCTACTTAGCTTACAAAGAACCTGAAACCAGGCTAGCTAAAAGGCAGGCTGTCCGAGATAAAATGTGGCTTTATGCGAAAGGATATTTTAGCGTCCCTTATCTCTTCGTCGGAACTGCGTGGCTACTTAGCTTACAAAGAACACTGAAACCGGGCTAGCTAAAAGGCGGGCTGTCAGAGATAAGGGTGTTTATTTGTAAAATATATTTTTTTTGGTGATTTTGTTCTGTTGTTTGTTTATGCTATGCAACAGTCAAATGCAACAAACATATGCACACACAATTCGATCATCCACGAACAGGCGAGAATTCATTTTTATCACGAGGTAGGGTTTTCCTGCAGAAAAGTGCATTGGTCAGGGTAGGTTCTAACTGTTCTCACCAGGCTAAGGCCCCCAAGGTGCCCCCATTATTGGGTCCCCACTCTCCAGCCGTCCAACCATGCTCAGCACTAAGGCCGGAGTCGGTCTTGTTGCCAAAAGAGGAAGGTTATCACCTTGAGTGGTGGTTTCCGATCACTGCTGGTGGGCACAAGGCCCTAACTGCAGCGAGCCGTACCCGCCACCCACTCCCTATGGTTATCTCACTTGCCCCCGGGTATAGGAGGAACTGTAGTGTGCAAGGGATTTGTGTGCAATTTATATTCCAATCAATTGCGGAAGTATAAACAAGCAACAGTTATTGAAAGCCAAACAATAAAGCATGTTATAATACAAGGTAGGGTAAAAGCGTTAATTTCTTGGTTTAATTATTTTTAAGCCATCCCATCACTAAATGGGATCAACTCTCTAGGCTTCCCCAGTGGAGTCGCCATCTGTCGCCGCCTCCCTGAAAACGGGGGCGCGGTCGGAGCGACTCGATGGTTTTATCGACCCTCTTGATTTTCGCATTTTTTATTGGTGGTTACAACGTCTTTAGGTTGTCCGATAACCGGGCTAGCCTGGAGACGAGGTTTTCAAAAAGTGTCCTTGAGTTGTCCGACAACCGGGCTAACCCAAGGACTTTATTTATTTTGGGTTCTATGGAGTCGCCACCGATATTTTTACCATAAACATCGGAAAAGGGGTTTTAAAAGGCGTTGGTTTTCGAAAACCAACTTTGGTCATTAGAACCAGAGTTGGGTAAGGGAGTTAGTTACGTGTAAAGGGAGTGTTAGTCCCTTTACGACGCCCCTTTCGGGTTCCCTATGACAGGCCGGCTTTATTTGTGAATAATTAAACTTGGAAAATTGCGCTTTTACCCTTTTTATTATGCGAAATTTAAATATGTGACTACATGGCCCTAGCTTTTATCGCATAATTTAAATAGCAGTAATTTAAAAAAGAGAATGAGGATATGCACCTCCAAAGCAAGCTTTTATATTCAAAAAGAGGGTGCGTTTTGGCAACCCTTCACTCTACACTCTTAGAAACTCCGGAAATGCCTCGGAGGGATTCTTAAGAAGATTTAGAACGCTCAGTCTATGCCTAAAGACGCTCAGAAACTCCAGAAATGCCTCGGAGGGATTCTTAGAGAGAGAAAATCTAGAGAGAAGGGAGAGCTCTTGCTGCTTGGTGTGGAAAAAGGGAGAAATGACGCCCCTATTTATAGTTTTTTTCGCGCCTAACAGGTCGAGACCGCCGTCTCCTCTGACAGAGTCGAGACCGCCGTCTCCTCTGACAGAGTCGAGACTGCCGTCTCGACGATGGCAGAAGTCGAGACCGCCGTCTGGAAAACCCAGACCGCCGTCTCGACCTTTGCAGGAATCGAGACCGCCGTCTGGAAATTCGAGACGGCGGTCTCGTCCTGGCGTTAAGACGAGATGGCGGTCTGGTAATCCCAGACGGCGGTCTCGTCCCTTCAGGGTGAGAAACTTTATTTTCGGGCCAAAAAACCTTCCTATCTTGGTACGGGAGCCTAATAGCCTCTCCTAATGACTTGTTAAGCTTTGGTCGTCTTCAAATAGGAAGCTTTCTGACTTTATTTTGAGGCCGGGCAAGATTTGGGGTCTACAAACAGGAATCCCCGGCCAAGACTGGATGGCTAAAAAGCCATGAACAAAGAATCCCCGGCCAAGACCGGATGGCTAAAAAGTCAAAAACAAAGAATCCCCGGCCAAGACCGGATGGCTAAAAAGCCAAGAACAAAGAATCCCCGGCCAAGACCGGATGGCTAAAAAACCAAAAACAAAGAATCCCCGGTAAAACCGGATGGCTAAAAGAAAAAGCCAAAACAATGAAATCCCCGGCAAAGCCGGATGGCTAAACAAAAAGCCAAAAACAAGAAATCCCCGGCAAAGCCGGATGGCTAAACAAAAAGCCAAAAACAAGAAATCCCCGGCAAAGCCGGATGGCTAAACAAAAAAGCCAAAAACAAGGAATCCCCCGCCAAGCCGGATGGCTAGACAAGAAAATCCAAAAACAAAGAATCCCCAGTAAAACCGGATGGCTAAAAGAAAAAGCCAAAACAATGAAATCCCCGGTAAAACCGGATGACTAAAACAAAAATGTCAAAAAGAAAAATCCATCATTCCCTACGGAATTGGCGCATGATCAAAGACAGTAAGCCACCAACAATTCTCTAAAAAAAAAAACCGATAAGGATTTTTTTAGAATATTTCAAAAAACCCTATAGAATAGGGTTCACACCAAGTTGGGTGTAAAAAAAAAACACAAGAGTCTGTCAAGATGCAGATTCGCACCCAGTGGGGGTGTAAAATCCACTAGAGCCTAGTCAAGATGCAAGTTCACACCCAGTGGGGGTGTAAAATCCACTAGAGTCTATCAAGATGCAGGTTCGCACCCAGTGGGGGTGTAAAATCCACTAGAGCCTAGTCAAGATGCAGGTTCGCACCCAGTGGGGGTGTAAAATCCACTAGAGCCTAGTCAAGATGCAGGTTCGCACCCAGTGGGGGTGTAAAATTCACTAGAGCCTAGTCAAGATGCAGGTTCGCACCCAGTGGGGGTGCAAAATCCACTAGAGCCTAGTCAAGATGCAGGTTCGCACCCAGTGGGGGTGTAAAATCCACTAGAGTCTGTCAAGATGCAGGTTCGCACCAAGTGGGGGTGTAAAATCCACTAGAGCCTAGTCAAGATGCAGGTTCGCACCCAGTGGGGGTGTAAAATCCACTAGAGCCTAGTCAAGATGCAGGTTCGCACCCAGTGGGGGTATAAAATCCACTAGAGTCTGTCAAGATGCAGGTTCGCACCAAGTGGGGTGTAAAAACCACTAGAGTCTGTCAAGATACAGATTCATACCAGGTGGGGGTAGATACCCACAAAAGTCTATCAAGATGCAGATTCGCACCAAGTGGGGGTGTAAAAACCACTAGAGTCTGCAAAAATGCATATTCGTACCAGGTGGGGGTAGGTACCCACCAGAGCCTTATAAAATAAGGTTTGTACCGGATGAGGGTATGTACTCATCAAAACTTAAGCAGAATGCATTAGGTGAAGTAAAATACTCGCCTAAGCATTACAAAAACGGGTTGCAAAGACCTTACTTCTATTAGAAGATAGTTCAGTGTTGAGCACCTCGGAAATAAGTACCCACAAGAGTTTTAGAAAAATGCGAACTCATACCGGGTGAGGGTAGATACTCACCAAAGCCTTGCAAAACAAGGTTTATACCCATAAGAGAGTAGTGAAACACAGACTCGTACCGAGTGAGGGTAAGTACTCACCAGAGCCTTATAAAGTAAGGTTCAAACCAGATAGGGGTTAGTACCTATCAAAAATATTTATCATCCGGAGGATCAGCAAAGAAGCATCCAAAGGATAACCGGGCAAAAGGGTTAACTCCTTCCCCTACCAACTAATTTTTTCGGCATATTAAGTCAACATAATTAGCCAGGCAGGTGAAGGGGGGGCAGCTCGCTCGGCCTCTCAATAATAAAAGCTGAAGAGACTTCCTACAAAGACAAAGCTCGTCTGACATCTCAATAAAGGCCAAGAAGACTTCCTATATGAAGATAAAGCTTTAACAGGGCGTTTATCGGCATCAAACGACGTCCGAATACACAAAGGAAAGCTTCCCAGGGGTCCCAGAACACGAAAGTTGGCCAAAACAGGTCGAGACGGCCGTCCCAAGGTCGAGACGGCCGTCCCAACCTTCCCTGGCCAAGTGGGACGGTCGTCCCAAGTGGGACTGCCAGTCCCAGCTCCCCAGGGCGTCCCAGCCTTTGTAAAACATGCAGTTGGGACGGCCGTCGCAACCAAGACGGTCGTCCCAACCCAGATGCGCGTCTCAAGTGTGCAGGCAACGAAAACTAAAAATAGGAAGCTCATTTGGCACTGTAGGAGACACCAGACAACTCCCAAGACTTGTCTTCTTCTCTCCCTACTTTGAATGATCTTTCTGATTGCCTTAAATAGGTAACAATCAGTTAAGGAATTATATTCCGACATTCGATTCTTCTATAAGAGTTTAGTCGAGTCGAGTCTGTATTCGTGAGGAGAGTCGTTGTAGAGCGAGGGATTGCCAAAACGCGTCCTTATTGTAAAAGAGTTGCAATATAAAGCTTGCTACGGAGGTTCTTCTCAAATCTTTTCTCTTTTATTGCTTTATTTATTGCTTTATATATGAAATGTAAATAAAATCATGTAGATAGCCATATTTAAATGTTGTATTAATAAAATAGGGTAATAACATAATTTCTTATAATCTCCACTTAACGAATTAATCCGCCATAGGGAACCCGAAAGGGGCGTTGTGGGGTGCTAACACCTTCCCCACACGTAACTAACTCCCTTACCTAACTCTGGTTATAATGGCCAAGTTTGGTTTTTAAAAAAATCAACGCCTTTTTATCCTTTTCCAATGTTTATGGTCAAAACATTGGTGGCGACTCCAAAAGAACCCTTTTCGAAAACCTTGCTTTTATTAGAGGATAGTTCAGTTGTTGAGCACCTCGGAAGCAATGAACACACTTTAAACAAAAAACGCGAGTTTAAACCATCTTTTCGCGACCGCTCGCATAAACGTTCGAGATGTCCCAGGACGTCAGAACGGACGGCGGCGACAGCCGGCTTTGCCTATGTGCAGGTCTTCGTCTTCAGGTCTTTCCCTTTCCTGAAGAGGTGGTGGCGGCTTACTGTTTCCGATCATGCGCCTGTTTTGCCTTTGTGCATGTCTTTGTCTTCAGGTCTTTCCCTTTCCCGAAGTGGTGGTGGCGGCTTACTATTTTCGATCATGCGCCGATTTTGTTTGTGTGCAGGTCTTTGTCTTCAAGTCTTTCCCTTTCCTGAAGAGGTGGTGGCGGCTTACTGTTTCCGATCATGCACCGATTTTCCTGTGTGCAGGTCTTCGTCTTCAGGTCTTTCCCTTTCCTGAAGCGGTGGTGGCGGCTTACTGTTTCCGATCATGCGCCGGTTTTGCCTGTGTGCAGGTCTTTGTCTTCAGGTCTTTCCCTTTCTTGAAGAGGTGGTGGCGGCTTACTGTTTCCGATCATGCGCCAGTTTCACGGGGAGTAGTTGTTCTTGACTTTTGTGTAGTCATCCGGTATGCCGGGGATTCTTCGCTTTTGGCTTTTTGTTTAGTCGTCCAGCTTCTTGACTGTTGGGGATTCTTGATGAATGCTTTCTAGGAAGGAATCCATTGGGGATTCGGCCTTTTATTGGCTGTGGTAGTTGGAATACTTGATTAATTTCACATTTTTCTGCAGTTTTATTCCTCTTTATGATTTGGAAATTTGGCTTTTTTGGAATGATGCATGTGCCTTTTTATTTTCTTAGTTTCTTCTAAGCATGCTAGCTTTTGTACAGAGAGGCAACAAGACGAAAACATAAAGTCTCATTTATTTATTTTGCAGAAAATTAGAGTACAATAGGAGATTTATAAAGATCTCAGCTTTCCGGCTCTGAGCTGGATGCTGAGGATGGTGACGGCGAAGGGAGTCGGCGGAGTACGCGGTGCTGGAATTCTTCCTGGCTTCAGATCATGCCATGTAGGTCCTGGCCCATCGTGTCCATTCTCTGCATGAGGCCATCTACCCTCAGGCTAACGCCTTCCCGTGCTTGCTCATAACCCTGCTGTCTTAAGGACAACTGATCAATCTGTTGACACAGGTGCTGGTACTGCCTATCCGAGTGGGCCCTGTCATCGCTCATGTGCCGGTGCAGGCTGGCGAGGCTATCTTTGTACTGCGTCTGTTGTTGTTGGGATCCTGGAGGGACGGGCGTCTCTTGTGATTCCAAAGCGTCCATCTCATGGATGTCGAACGTCATAGCAAGGATGGGGTGTAGGACCCAGGAGGTGCCCTGACGGGTGAGCATGCTCATATGGGCGAGTACCGGACCATCTATGAGTTCCGGTCGCAGGGCAGCGGGGATGTCCTCTCCATCAGTGCATCCCCAGTACTCAGCTAGAGGGGTGATAAAAGGGCCTACCATGATGGATCTCGCAGGGCCTCGTGTCCCAAAGTCCTTCAGGGCCTTCAAGAAAAGGTAGCACGGGTTGCATCAGAGCCCTTGATGCATGCAGTAGATGACAAAGAAGTCTGCCTGAGTGACTTTGCCTTGACTTTCCTTCCGGCTATGAAGGGTGCCTGCTAGCGACTTTTGACAAATGTGGAGAGGTGGGAGGAAGGCGGTCCCTTTTGGATTGGCGGGAACGTGTTGGGAGCCGGTGACCTCCTCCCATATCTGACTGGTGGTGAGGGTAGCTGGCCTTTCACAGAATGCCCCCCTATATTCTGTGTCTGGATCTCTGCGGGCTGCTGGAACCCCATGAGGACGTTGAAGTCGTCTATGACATTAGTCCGGTAAGCCCCATTCATCCAATAGGTGACTGCTGGGACAGGCGGAAGCCTGAGGATCATAGATGGTAGGTCTATGAGTGTGACCGAAGCAAGGAATTCCAGCGTGGTCGTGCGATGGATGCGGGTAGGTGGATCTTTGAGCAGGAAGTCCCACCCTATACCTTGGATGTACCTCCTCACATCCTGATCCCAACCGAACATGGCTAGGATGCTGAAGTCCAACCAGAGTATAGGGTGCCAAACATACTGGCTGATATTGGCTAACCTAGCTTGGTGCTGCTCGGTTAGTCGAGTGGGAACCTGAGGAGGAGGGATGCTCCATATGGGTCCCCGGGAGCGCTTCTGACGTGTAGACGACTCTCCACGATCCATTACTCAACAAAGAACACTCAAAATATGCAGAGGGAGGTGTAGGAGGAAGGGAGAATGCAAGAATGAGGTGCCATGAGCCATTTGGGGCGCCTAAATTTATAGGCAAAAAACACAGGGGCGGACGCCCGTCTGCTCTAAGTGGACGACCATCTGCCCCTAACGGTTACCCATGGACGACCGTCTGGCTAGGGTGGACGGCCGTCTGCCCCTAACGGAAACCTCTGGACGGCCATCTGCTCAAAGTGGACGGCCATCTAGTCCCAACGGCCACTTCTGGACGGCCATCTGCCTTAAATGGACGGCCGTCTGCTCCCTTTTTGTTTTTTTTTTCTATTGTTTATTATTTTTGAAGGAAATAGGACCTTATTCATCAACATCTATGCATGTAATGTTCATGATATGCAACTTATAATGCTAATTCAATTAATTACTTTCAGAAAGTTAACTGATGTACTCCTGACGGAGAGATTCTTCTGGTGCTACCTTCAGCTGTACCATTTCTGCCGTTTTGGATTTGCCTTAACCGAAGAGTGATCATGTTGAAGAGTCATTTCGTCATACTAGTGTGCTTCTTCCCTTTTTTGGAATTTCAATCCTCCTATTGATTACTATTGTCGCCGCCATCCCCTGGGAAGTGGGACGGTCGTCCCACATGTGGGACGCACGTCTCACTTGTCCCAGGATAGTTGGGACGGTGGTCTCGACCTGTTTTGTCCAGTTTTTGTGTTTTGGGACCCTGGGAAGCTTTCCTTGCTATTTTTGGACATTGTTTGATGCCGATAGGTGTCCGTTGAAGCTTGGTCTTCTTATAGGAAGTCTTCTTGACCCTTATTAAGATGTCGGGCGAGCTTTTATCGTCGTGTAGGAAGTCTCTTTGGCCTTTATCGAGACATTGGATGAACTCTATATGGTTGTGGGAGGTCTTCTTAGTGTTTATTGATTAGCTGGGCGATCTTTATCTTTGTGTGAAGTTTCCCTAGCTTTTATTGAGAGGCCGGGCAAAATTAGGGGTCTACAGGTAGGTACTCATCAGAATCTAGCAAAAGTGCAGATTCGTACTAGGTGGGGGTAGGTACCCACCAAAGCCTTATAAAATATGGTTTATACCGGATGAGGGTAGGTACTCATCAGAATCTAGCAAAAGTATAGATTCGTACCAAGTGGGGGTAGATACCCACCAAAGCCTTATAAAATAAGGTTTATATCGGATGAGGGTAGGTACTCATCAGAATCTAGCAAAAGTGCAGATTCGTACCAGGTGGGGGTAGATACCCACCAGAGCCTTATAAAATAAGGTTTGTACCGGATGAGGGTAGATACTCAACAAAACTTAGCAAAATGCATCAGGTAGAGTAAAATACTCACCAGAACATCACAAAAACGGGTTGCAAATACCTTGCTTCTGTTAGAGGATAGTTCAAGTGTTGAGCACCTCGGAAGTAAGTCCCACAAGAGTTTAGCAAAATGCGAACTCGTACCAGGTGAGGGTAGGCACTCACCAAAACCTTGCAGAACAAGGTCCATACCAAGTGGGGGTAGGTACCCACAAGAACCTTATGGAATATGGTTCAGAATCTAGCAAAGAGTAGATTCATACCTAGTGGGGGTAGGTACCCACAAGAGTCTAGTGAAATATAGAGTCATACCTGGTGAGGGTAAGTACTCACCAGAGCCTTATAAAGTAAGGCTCAAACCAGATAGGGGTTGGTACCTATCAAAAATATTTATCATCCAGAGGATCAGTAAAGGAGCATCTGAAGGATAACCGGAAAAAAGGGTTAACTCCTTCCCCTACCAACTAATTTTGTCGGCATATTAAGCCAACAAATTAGCCAGGCAGGTGAAGGGGGGGAAGTTGTAGACCCCTAATTTTGCCCGGCCTCTCAATAAAGGCTAAGGAGACTTCCTATAACAAGATAAAGTTTGCCCGACATCTTAATAAAGGCCAAGAAGACTTCCTATATGAAGATAAAGCTTCAATGGGCATCTATCGGCATCAATCTACGTCTGAATAAAGAAAGGAAAGCTTCTCGGGGGTCCCAGAACACAAAAGCTGGCCAAAATAGGTTGAGACGACCGTCCCAAATGTGAGACGGTCGTCCCAAATTGACAAATTCAAATGAGACCCGCGTCCCAAGTGAGACAGCCGTCCCACTCTTCAGTTGGTTGTCCCGAAGGCAAATTTTCAATTGAGACGGTCGTCCCAACCCAGACGGCCGTCCCAACAACCCCAGACAACTCCAAGTACTTGTCTTCTCTCCCTACTTCGAATGAACTCTCTAATTGCCTTAATAAGGTAACAATCAGTTAAGGAATTGTATTCCAGCATTCGATTCTTCTTTAAAAATTTAGTCGAGTCGATCTTGTATTCGGAGAGGAGAGTCTTTGTAGAGCAGGGGATTGCAAAAACGCATCCTTACAGTTAAAAGATTTGCAATACAAAGCTTGCTACGGAGGTTCTTTTCACTTCTCTTCTCTTTTACTGCTTTATTTATTGCTTTATGTATGCAATATGAAATAAAGTCATGTAGATAGCCATTTTTAATATTATGCAATAAAATAGGGTAATCGCGTAATTTCTCGTAATCTTCACTTAAATGAATTAATCCGTCATAGGGAACCCGAAAGGGGCGTTGTGGGGTGCTAACACCTTCCCCACACGTAACTAACTCCCTTACCTAACTCTGGTTATAATGGCCAAGTTTGGTTTTTATTAAAATCAACGCCGTTTTATCCTTTTCCAATGTTTACGGTCAAAACATTGGTGGCGACTCCATAAGAACCCCTTTTCGAAAACCTTGCTTTTATTAGAGGATAGTTCAGTTGTTGAGCACCTCGGAAGTAATGAACATAATTTTAACATAAAATGCGAGTCTAAACCATCTTTTCACGACCGATCACATAAACGTTCGAGATGTCCCTGGACGTCAGAACGGACGGTGGCGACAGTGCATGGATGTCCGTGTCGACGTTTTTAGACCGAGAAAAAGAAAGTTATCACCTTGAGTGGTGGTTTCCGACAATGACCTGCTGGCACTAGGGCCATTACCATGGTCTGCCGTACCTGCCACCCACTCCCTATGTGTATTCTCTCTTACCCCCGGGTACAGAGGGACTGTAGTGTGCAAGGGTTGTGTACAGTTTATTTCAGACAATTGCATAAAATAAGCATACAACAATTATTAAAGCCAAACAGTAAAGCATGTTATAAAGTAAGAAAGGGTACAAGCGTAATTTCTAGTTTTGTTTCCTAAACTAGTCCATCACTAAATGGGATCAACTCTCTAGCTTCCCCAGCGGAGTCACCATCTGTCGCCGCCGTCAGAAGAGGCGGTCAGAGCAACGCGATGGTTTTGATATGACTCACGTTTTCTTTGAAAGAAACGGTTCAACGCCTTTAGGCCGTCCGATAACCGGGCTCGACCTAAAGGCGAGGTTTTCGAATAGGTTCGAGGAGTCGCCATCAGTGTTTTAACCTTAAACACTGAAAAAGGTAAAAAAGAAAAAGGCAGTGGTTTTAGAAAAAACCAACTTGGGTCATTACAACCAGAGTCGGGTAAGGGAGTTAGTTACGTGTGGGGAAGGTGTTAGCACCCCCACAACGCCCCTTTCGGGTTCCCTATGATGGACTAACTTAGAAAATAAACGCTTAAAGAAATTACATTTTTACCCTATTATTTGGTCTACTTGAAAAATTTAAATATCTACATGGCTCTATTATCTAATGCACACAAAGAAAGCGATAAAGAAAGCAGTAAAAAAGACAGAGAATAGAGAAGGAACCTCTGAAGTGAGCTTTATATTAACTCTTCGAAAACGTGAGGACGCTTTTTGGCAGTCCCCGCACTCTACAAACACGCTCCTCCCGCAAAATAAAGAAAAGTCACTCTACCGAGGGCCGGATGTCTCAAAAAGAGACTTCCTTAACTGATTTCAACCTTAACGGAAATCGGACAGCTCCCTCGAACCCCGGAATAATGCTCAGGGTCACTCTCAAGTTCTAAAAAGCTTCCAAGAGAGTGGAGGAGTGTGAAAGGTGTCCAAAAACGGAGAAATGAGGCTCCTATTTATAGGGATTCAGGCCTGGAAAAGGTGGACGACCGTCTGGACAAAGCAGACGACTGTCCATGTAGTGTGGACGGCAGTCCATGGCAACTTTTGGCCATGGACGACCGTCCAAGCTAAGTGGACGGCCGTCCATGGCCTTAAAGTTGCCATGGACGGCCATCTGCTTATTCTGGACGACCATCCGCCTGTTCTGGACGGCCATCTGCTGTCTCCGGCGGATTTCCCGATTTTTAATGCCTCTAAAAACCCTTTCTATCCCTAATGGAACCTAGAACAAGCTACTAGGGACTTGATAAAGTCTTAACCATCTTTGAAACGGGCGATCTTCGGATTTATTAGGGGTCCAGGCAAGATTTGGGGTCTACATGGATTTTTTGAGCCCCAATCCATACAAAATTCAGGAAACAAGAGAGAAGAAGTTCAAATATACATCCAAAATTGGATGATGAAGTCAAGGAAGAAAGTTTACTTGGGTGCTGTCGCCGCCGTCCGTTCTGACGTCTAGGGACATCTCGAACGTTTATGCGAGCGGTCGCGAAAAGATGGTTTAGACTCGCGTTGTCATTTTAAATGTGTTCATTGCTTCCGAGGTGCTCAACAACTGAACTATCCTCTAATAAAAGCAAGGTTTTCGCAAAAGGGTTCTTATGGAGTCGCCACCAATGTTTTGACCGTAAACATTGGAAAAGGATAAAAAGGCATTGATTTTAAGAAAAACCAAACTTGGCCATTATAACCAGAGTTGGGTAAGGGAGTTAGTTACGTGTGGGGAAGGTGTTAGCACCCCACAACGCCCCTTTCGGGCTCCCTATGACGGATTTAATTCAATAAGTAAAGATTACGAGAAATTACGTTATTACCCTATTTTATTCATACAATATTTTAAAAATGGCTATCTACATGATTTTATTTTATATTGCATACATAAAGCAATAAAGGAGAAGAGAAATGAAAAGAACCTCCGTAGCAAGCTTTGTATTGCAAATCTTTAACTATGAGGATGTGTTTTTGCAATCCCCCCGCTCTACAAAGACTCTCTTCCCCGAATACAAGATTGACTCTACTAAAATTTAAAGAAGAATTGAATGCTGGGAGAGTATTCCTTAACTGATTGTTACCTTTTTAGGCAATCGGAAAGTTCATTCGAAAGAGGGAGAGAAGACAAGTGTTTGGAGTGTGAAAAAGTGGCAAATGAGCTTCCTATTTATAGTTTTCGCAGCTTGGTAGCTCGGGACGGCTGTCCCAAGCAATAAATTTGGCTGAGACGGCCATCTGGCATGTGGGACGGCCATCCTGACTTTTGGGACGGCCATCTCAACTGTTTTGGCCAGATTTTGTGTCCTGGGACTCCCAGGACGCTTTCCTTTCTTTATTCGGAAGTCGATTGATGCCGATAGACGGCCACCGAAGCTTTATCTTCAGATAGGAAGTCTTCTTAGCCTTTATTAAGAGGTCGGGCAAAATTAGGGGTCTACAGGTGCTTACTTATATCAGTAAGTATTTAAGCGTATGAAATTATTCGCATTAAATTTTATAGTGTATTCTATGTATCCTAACTTTTTTGTAATGTAAGCAGAAATCATTGGCAACTGTTGGTTGTTTGCCCAAAGGAGAATGTTGTGGCTTGGTTCTGCTCATTGGGCAAGAGACCTGATGCAGATATTAAATACATTGTAAATAGGTACACATTCTTATAATAATTTAAACAATTATTACTTGTTTTGTTACTTAATTGTTTCATTATATTTTGTATTGCACAGTGCATTTAAGGTTTGCAATACAATTGATGGAGTACACACAAGCAAAAGCACGACTCCAAATTGGATTTTTGTTAATGTAAGTCATTTTATATTTATGTATTATATCATTCATTTTATATGTCAAATTAATATATTATTTTTTGTAGTGTAATAGGCAACTTGGATCTTATGAGTGCGGATATCATGTTATGCACTGGATGTGGCTGATTGTTGTTAGCAAGACTGAGGATACATGGAATCAGGTTTGCTTAAATTTAGTATTCAATTAAATTAAATATTGTGTCATTGGATACTCTATTAAATTATCTTTTTTCTTGTAACATGTATTTTCAGACAGAGAAGCATTGCCCATAGAGACCATTGAAGATATTAGAAACACCTGGGCCTATAAGTTTCTTAAAGTTAGAAGTAGGCAAGTTTAGTTATTAATTTAGTAGTTAGTTTACTAGTTAGTTTACTAGTTAGATTAGTAGTTAGTGTATTTGTTAGATAAGTAGTTGGATACATATTTGTAATTTTGGATACAATTATATTTTTGGATGCACATTCAATTAGTTTATATCTTGTATAATGTCTGTCTGGGTTGTATTCAAATTTGAAGGTATTGTATACAAACATTGGGATACCCTGTATAAACAAAAGTGGCCATTTAAAAAAAATAGACTTTCTACGTCGGTTATGTCAATAATCGACGTAGAAAATAATAATATCAATGTCGGTTTTTACCATAACCGACGTAGTTAAAACCCAAATGCAGTGATGATTATATTCAACGTTTCTACGTCAGTTCTATATACCTGACGTTGAAAGTCTACACTTTCAACGTCGGTTATGTATACCCGACGTTGAAAGTTTGGACTTTCAACGTCGTGTATGAATAACTGACGTTGAAAGTGTAGACTTTCAACGTCGTAGTATACAATGTCAGTTCTAGAACCGCTGTTGAAGGCCTTATATAACTGACGTTGAAAGCCTTATCTGTAGCAGTGTATGCATCATTTTTTAAGAGATCATATATTTAAAGGAAATGGTCAAATTGAGTATATAGACACAAAACATCAGTTAGCAGATATATTTACCAAACCTCTTCCAAAGGATAGATTCTATGAACTTAGGAGAGACTTAGGAATATTAGAAATAGTCTAAAATCTGCATAACTGACCAATCTTTGCATTTTGTACTAGAATAATCGATTATATAGGGCAATAATCGATTATCCTCTGTCTAATACATGATAAATTGTTAATCTCTATGGAATAATCAATTATCTTGGGTAATAATTGATTATTGAAGCTTAAATGAGTGGTTCATGAAAAATCTTTCTGTAATAATCGATTATTTGGGGTAATAATCGATTATCTGTACCAAAACTGACCCAAATCAGTAATTTCCCTCTGGAATAATCGATTATCCAGCTAGATAATCGATTATCCCTGCATTTGAAGAAATAATCGATTATTAGGGGGTGATAATCGATTATCCTGCAATGCTGGAGGTAAACTAGTCATTTGTAACGACTCTTTTTTCTTTAATTCTCCTCAAACTAGCCATTTATGGTCGTTGGGATGATTTTCTATATATAGGAGGGCTCAAATTCACATCCAAACACTTACAAACCTTGAATCAAAGCATTCTTCACACATTCAAAGCTCTCTTGTCTCTTCAAAGCCTTCCTCTCTTCAAAACTTCTTATTCTTCTCTCTTTTCATTCTAAATGGATTCATCTTCACGTAGAAAGATTCCAACATGGAGAAGATCCGCTCCTGCTTCTCATCCCCACCCCAATTCCATTAAAGGGTGGATATCTGATGAAGAGGAAAGACAGGAATTTCTGAATTTCTAGAATGAAAGGGGTATTATTACTCCTAAATTTATTATTAGAGATCAATTCATAAATAGGGGATTCAACTTTCCCAATCTACTTGAGCAACAAGGTGTTCTTCCTCTCATCGAAATGCAAGGTACATACTATCTGGATTTAGTTTGGGTTTTCTACTCTCGTTTCAAATATAGGGATCACATTGCTACTTCTAGAGTCAAGGGTGTAACCATCATCCTTGATGATGATATTTGGGAAAATGTTGCTCATTTTCCTTTAAGGGAGGATGATGTAAATGTTCTCGCTGATTTAGAAGATTTTAATCGCATTCTGGCATACCATTCTTTTCTTCGTAACCCTGCCATGGAAATTAGCCGCCAACTTTTGGTCGGGCCTTTGAAGAAAGAAGAACGCCTGTTGTTGCATCTTCTTGTATGGATTTTGTGTCCTCAGGCAACCAACCATGCACAATGTTCTTCTGTTGACCTTCGCATTATCCATGCCATCATGAATAATGAGCCTATTGATTGGCCAAGCCTAGTCACATTAACAATGCTCAAGGCAAAGTGTCACCCAACCTTCAAGATTCCTTACATTCTCCTCATATCCAGGATTCTTGAATACAAAGGTGTCAATGTTGAAGGGGAACAATGGGCCTGGACACTTAATTCAAACAGAATGTTGGACAACACGCTCACTTAGCTGCAAATGGTGAACGTAAACGGAGTTTATGTTCATAAAGATGATGCTCCTCACATGGCTAACGTGGCTCAAGATTTTGATGATGAGGACATGCTTGCTGCTGATATGCCTGCTGAATGTTCATACTGCTGGAACGTTATCTGTTGCTCACCCTACATCCCACCCTTCCATGGAAGATATGCTGTTCGACATGAATCAGAGAATGTAGGAATTCTTCTCTATATCTCAAGAACGACATCAAGACATTATTAGACACATTTCGGATTTAGATGATCGGGTGTGTAATTTAGAAGACAGATTTGACGCGCAGTTTAATAGTGATGAGAGTGAAGATTTCTAATCTCTTCAAATATTTCTTGTTTGTACTACATTTTCTTTAATGAATAAAATTTATTTTTGCATTGATTGAGGGGGAGTTGTTTTTTATCTTATGCACTTATTGAGGGGGAGCTTTCATTTTTTATTATAATCAAAATAGGGGGAGAAATTATTTAAAGCCTCTTATGTTTAATAATTTTAATGATTTCGGGTATGTTTAATAGTTTTCTTAGCTGTGACAGATAAAACAGGTTATTACAAAAGGCTTTAAAGCAAATTTTGATCATCATAAAAAAGGGGGACATTGTTAAACATACAAGGATATGAAGCTTGAAGATTTTGATGATGATTCAAGAACAAAGGACTTAGAGATTTGAAGACTTGCAATCATGTGTATTTACTTGTAATAACTCTGTTTTATGTTTTTGAGTCTGTAAAATTAGAGTCAAAGATAGCCAACACATAATCTTTCATCTGAAAACTCATTTTTATCAAATCCACTCTGTGATAATCGATTATCACTCAGGATAATCGATTATCTTGCACTGAAAAATCATCTTTGTGAAAAGCTTGCTGTGATAATCGATTATCACTCAGAATAATCGATTATCCCAGCCAGATAATCGATTATTCACACAGATAATCGATTATCCTGGTCCTTTTTTGCTCCTCTGCGAAAATGGCTCTGTAATAATCGATTATCTACGTCTGTTATGAGTTTTGAAATTCAAATCGGGACCAATTTAAGAAAACCCTATTCCCAATTCTTATGTTTTCAAAAATCATCATTTCCCAGATCCTATTCTCTCTACTTAAGGTTCTCTAAGGCTCTCTGCAAATAAACAAACATTTTTCATACAAAAGTTAAGATTTGTGACTGCTAGAGAACTTTTTGTAGGGAAGAAAAAGGGGCTTTTGAAAACCTAGTGTGGGCTAGAAGCGATAAGAATCACTGAGTGGGTTTCTTGGTGGATTGTGTGTTGTGTGGTCTCTAAGAAAATTTGTTATTCATCCTTTGTGGATTCAAAGGAGGTGTTCATCTCTTGTGTGACTCAAGAGAGGTGTTTTCTATTCCTTATCTTTTCAATTTGTAATTTGTTGTAAAATGTGATTATAGTGACAAGGTTAATCCTCTTTTTGAGTGATTAGGAACTGGACGTAAGGTCTTTTGATTCGAACCAGTATAAATCAACTCTGTAATCCTCTTTCCCTTATCTCTTTACTTTACAAAGCATTTTAATCGGTGAAATTTGGGAAAAATTTCAAAACCCTAATTTTTGTTTAAGAAACCAATTCACCCTCCCCTCTTGGTTTTTGTCCCTAAACGCGAATATTCCGCTGTGCGATTCTAACATAGTTCATTTCTACTGTGAAACCTTGCCCTATGTCAAGAGTATAGAGAACTTAAAAATCTTGGATTTGACTTGAGCGTAGGTAATACCATATTTAACTTGTGGCTAACAAATATACTGAACATCTCATCAATTTTAGGATCTCTACTGTCTTTATCTTAATGTTATTTCTTCTTTTTATGCATGTACTTCTTCTCAAAATCTGTTTTTGATGTATTTGGGGTAAGAATCTTTGTGACTTGTCAGACACCATATGGGTTTGCTGGCTAAATAATGCCTTTGAATATTTGTCCTATAAGTGCACTTTAGATATTACTATTATAATGAGCTTGATCTATTATAGTACACTTTCATTGAATCTTATTAGAGGGATGCAAAGTTACATGTTTCTTTCCCTGGCAGATTGACTTTTTTTCCATGATTAGAACTAATCTATCGATAAAATATGTCTTGATCAAAAAATAAACAGAACAATATGAAGCACAGTGATTAACAGACATAATAATTAGTCTTAATTTTTAAATTAGGAGAAGAAGTTAGTCTGGCTTGGAGTTTTTTTTGGAGCTGTTTTGGAGGATGCGGCTTTGGAGGTGCCTGAACTAGGTTTGGCAGAAGTCTCTTTCTTCACCTGCCCTGTAAAAGAAGAACATTTCTCAACAGGTTTGTCAGCTTTGAGGGATGCTATTTTACAATACTCTTCTAAGCAAACACTTCACCTAGCCTCAAGTTTTAACACTACAGAATACATCAATTTATAGTTGAGCTTAAGCATAATAATAGGCCAATTACACCAAATTGGCAGTAAATTGAGGGAATGGAATAAACTCAACTGTGGGCTAATGGAGGGATAATGCTGCAACATCTTATACTTTACCTTAGTTAGGCAGCAAATTGGATTCATATTCTACAATTTGGTTTCACATATTGAGGCCTGCATGATTCATATGTTGTTTACCTGAAGCCTTGTAGAAGACTTGTATTTTCTTTGTTTGCTAACAACTATAGACCTTTTCAATTTATAGGATATAGATAATGGGTTCTTATCCTTGTTTGTTAAAGGCAACAACAACAAAATTCGTGCTAAAAGAATTAACAAGAAATAAATTAATTATTTGTTATTTTTTATTGTCATGAGATTGGTTTGCTATAATTCTGCTGAGAAATATGTACTCTTACTATACCTACGCTATTGCTTGACCATGTACAGGTGCCTTCTTTCTGCACCTATTTGTCAAATCCAATATATTCATTAATAATGAATGTGTTTTTCAGCTTCAACATCGAGTTGGTTTTAACTTTTTATAAATTAATAAATTAATTAATATAATTGAAGGCACGCATCCAAAGGGGAGGGTCCTAGTACAGAAGTGGCACTGCCAATTGTAACACTTGCATGGCAAGTTTTTCAAAGGTAAAAATGTGACACTGATGAAAATGAGACAACGTCAAAAAGAGAAATGAAAGAAAATGTTCCCAATTTTTTTTCTACTTGCTTGCTTTTCTTTTCTATCCCCATTTCCTTTTTGTTTTAGGATGAAGTGTATGTAATTTACTTTTGCATTGTTGTTAGGATTAGTTTTATATATTCATGGTTTGTACCACTTTATATATATGATTACCTTGATTTGTCAATAAATTTTAGCTCATTGATACTATGCCAACCTTTTAATTATAATTGAAGTGGATGTAGACCATATATAGAAACTTGCACATAATGGGTAACTAGTTAAGACGTTAATAATTAAAGTACTTATTGTTGAACATACAAGGATATGAAGCTTGTAGATTTTGATGATGATTCAAGAATAAAGGACTTAAAGATTTGAAGACTTGTAATGTTATGTAATAACTCTATTTTTATGTTTTTGAGTCTGTAATATTAGAGTCCAAGATAGCCAGCACATAGACCATCTTTAAAAGCTCTAAAAACTCATTTTTATCAAAAGTACACTAGAATAATCAATTAACTGGCAGGATAATCAATTATTACAGAAAGAAAACCATTTTCAGTATTTGTTCTCTGGATTAATCGATTAAATGGCCTGTTAATCGATTAATTGGTGTTGTTTTTGCTCCTCTGCGAGAATAGCTCTGGAATAATCGATTAACACTTAAGATAATCGATTATTTGGGTTTGTTATGTGTTTTGAAATTCAAAATTGGACAAAGTTTCGAAAACCCTATTCTCAATTCATCCAATTTCGAAAATCCCCAATTCCCAAACCCTATTATCTCTACTTAAGATTCTCTAAGGCTCTCTGCAAATTGAACAACCTTTTTCATACAAAATTTAAGATATGTGACTACTAGAGAACTATTTGTAGGGAAGAAAAAGGGGCTTTTGAAACCTAGTGTGGGCTAGAGGCGATAAGAATCACTGAGTGGGTTTCTTGGTGGATTGTGTGTTGTGTCGTCTCTAGGTAAAGTTGTTCTTCATTCTTTGTGGATTCAAAGGAGGTTTTCATCTGTTGTATGACTCAAGAGAGATGTTTTCTTTACCTTATCTTTTCATTTGTAATCTGTTTGTAAAACTGTGATTATAGTGACAGCGTTAATCCTCTGTTTGAGTGATTAGCAACTAGACGCAGGGTCTTTTGATCCGAACCAGTATAAATCGACTGTGTAATCTTCTATCCCTTCTCTATTTACTTTACACAACATTTTAATCGGTGAAATTTGGGAAAAATTTTAAAACCCTAATTATTGTTTAAGAAACCAATTCACCCCCCTCTTGGTTTTTGTCCGTAAATGCAAATATTCCGTTGCGCGATTCTAACAAATGGTATCAGAGCTTGCTTTGATAGTCATTCAATTTTCGAAAATGGCCAGACAAAATCAAACGTTTGCCGAGGGTGCTTCTATCAATAGACCCCCACTTTTTGCGGGGAAAAATTATCCTTTTTGGAAAGTTAGAATGCAAATATTTTTGGAGTCTGTTTGGGATGCAATTTTAAACGGTCCCTTTATTCCTAAACTTACTGAAAACAGAGAAGAGGTACTATAACCATTTTCTAGATGGTCGGTTGAAGAAAATAGAAAAGCACAATATGATGTTAGGACTAGAAATATAATTTCATCTGCTTTAACCCTTGATGAGTTTTACAGGATATCGTTTGTAAGAGTGCTCAAGAAATGTGGGAAATGCTAAGAGTAACCCACAAAGGTACCGATGACGTTAAAAGAGCAAGAAAGAACTCATTGATTCAAGAGTATGAGATGTTCTGGATGCAACAAGGAGAAACAATTTTTGACGTTCAAAAGCGTTTCACACATATTGTGAACCATCTCACTGAGTTAGGTAAAATTTTTGATATTGATGAATTAAATGTAAAAATTCTTAAATATTTGGATAGGAAATGGCAACCTAAGGTGACGACCATCACGGAGTCACAAAATCTTGCTACAATGTCTATGGCGGTGCTCTTTGGAAAATTGAGAGAACATGAACTTGAACTCGGAAGGCTAAATGATGAAGAAGGCCAACATCAAAAGAGGAACATAGCCTTCAAAACTAAAATTTCCAAGAGTAAGAACAAGAAGGAGGATGAAGACTCGAAAAATGAAGATGATGAAAATTTGAGTCTTATGATAAAGAAATTTAGAAAGTTCATGAAAGCCAAAGGGAAGCAACCCTTCAAAGGTAAGGGGAAGGTAAGAGAAAGTATTTCCTTAAATATTAAATGTTACGGTTGTGGTGAAACAGGACATGTAAAAACCGAATGTTCAAACAAGAAAAATAAGATCACAAAGGCAAGAAATTCTTCAAGAAGAAAGCCTACATTGCTTGGGATGATAGTGACTCAAGTTTGGAGTCAAGTGATTCGGAAATTGAAGCAAACATTTGCTTGATAGCAAAAGACAACATCTCTTCCGACTTTGAGGTTAGTGATTCCTACTCTTCCTCAAGTGATGATGAAAATGATTATAATGCTTTACAAAATTCATATGAAGAATTGTTTACTGCTTTTAAGGACTTGAAAAATGAATATAAATCTGTGAAAAAGTGTTTGAATAAATCCGAAAAAGAGGTGGAGTCCTTAAAAACGAAAACTGTATGTTTAGAGGAAAAAGATAATAAAAATATAGCATGTGCATCATGTAAAGAGTATGAATATGATATTGATATACTTAGCCATTTGCTTGATAAAGCTAAGAAGGAAATAAGTGATAGTTATAAGGATAAGGCTATAGTTCAAAATAGAGAAAATTGTCATGTTCCATTGAAAAAGCCTAAAATTAAAAATAGAAGAGTATGGGTTGAAAAAGGAACTAAAACTTCAAAAGTTAGAAATGTATCATATTCAAAGATTACATCTAATGCATGTTTTTATTGTATGAAACATGGTCATACTTCAAATAGGTGTAAAATTAAACATTTTGGTGTTCCTAAAGGAAAATATGTTTGGGTTCCTATAGTGAAATAATTTGATTGTCTCTAACCCCAAGGACCCAAAAGTTATGGGGACCTAAGATTATCATGTTCTTGTTTTGTATGAAACTTCCAAATCCAAGAAGTCTATGTGGTATTTTGACAGTGGATGTTCAAAACATATGACCGGAGACAAAACGAAATTTGTGAGTTTCAAAGCTAAAGAACAAGGATAGGTAACCTATGGGGATAACAACAAAGGAGAAATACTTGGAATCGAAAACATTGGTAATACTTTGGAGATAAAGGATGTGCTTCTTGTTGATGGGCTAAAGCATAATCTCCTAAGTATAAGTCAACTTTGTGACAAATGATTCAAGGTAATCTTTGAAAGTAAGTTTTGCACCATACATTTAAAGGATTATGAAAATATAGCATTAAAAGGCATTAGGCATAATAATATCTATTTGATTGATTTGGATTGTGTACCTAACACTAGTATAACATGCTTAGTTGCTAAGGAAGAAAATCCATGGTTATGGCATAAGAGAGCGGCTCATATAAACATGCATCAATTAAACAAACTAATATCAAAGGGAAATTGGCTGACTTCTATTAGCATAAGAGAGCGGCTCATATAAACATGCTTAGTTGCAGAGTTAGAAGATTTTGATAGAATTATGGCTTAACGCTCATTTCTCCGCAACCCCTCCATGGAAATTGGCCGACTTCTATTGGCCAGACCATTAAAGAAGGAAGAACACATGCTGCTGCATCTCATTGTATGGATTCTGTGTCCTCGAGCAACAAATCATGCACAATGTTCATCTATTGATCTTCGCATTATTCATGCCATCATGAATAATGAGCCAATTGATTGGGGTAGTCTTGTCATTATGACCATGCTTAAAGCTAAGCGTCATCCAATCTTTAAAATCCCATATGCTCTTCTTATTTCTCGTATCTTATAATACAAGGGAGTAAATGTTGAAGGAGAGCAAAGGGTCAGGAAGATAAATTCAAATCGAATGCTTGACGCACGTTCACTCAGTTACAAATGGTGCGTGTAAATGGAATTTACGTTCACAAAGACGATGCTCCCAACATGGCTGAAGATGCTCAAGATTCTGATGAAGAGATGACTACTGCTGAGATTCCTACTGAAAACATTCATACTGTTGGGACATCATCTGCTCATCCTACATCCCGTCCATCTATGAAAGATATGCTCTTTGACATGAATCAAAGAATGCAAGAGTTCTTCACTATCTCTCAAGAACGGCATCAGGAAATCATTCGTCGTATTTCGGATGTAGATGATAGGGTTTGTAACTTAGAAGATAGATTTGATGCCCAATTTAACAGTGTTGAAAGTGAAGAGTTTTAATCTCTTCAATATATCTTCTTGTTTGTAATTAATTTGATTTATGGAATAAAAATGGTATTTTTGCTTTGTTTGAGGGGGAGATATTTTCTCACTACTAGAAAATATACTTTCAACGTCGCTGTTTAACGTCGGTTACATCTTAGCCGACGTTGAAAATTCTTTCAACGTCGGTTGGTCAACAACCGACGTCGAAAGTCGAATTTTGACACATTCTACGTCGTTTTAGCATGCACGACGTGGAAAAGTAGGCTTTCGACGTCGGTTATGCCCTCACCCGACGTTGAAAACCCTTCTGAACTCATTATGACCGATCAGAATACAAATATGACCGATCAGAATCAAATGTGATCGATCAGATATTAATTATGAGCGATCAGAATTTTTTCAATCGATTAAAAACACGTTTCAATCGATTAAAATCTCTTAAAGGGTCAGGATGATCGATCAGAATCCAGTTATGACCGATCAGAAATATTTTAATCGATTAAATCTCGTTTCAATCGATTAAAACAGATGAGGCTATCACGACATGAGGCAAAATTTAACGTCGGTTACATAATAACCGACGTTAAATGTTTAAATTTAACGTCGGTTATGTATAACCGACGTTGAATTCCCAAAATCAACGTCGGTTATATGATTTACCCGACGTCGAAAGCGTTATCCACGTCGGGTTTTTAATAACCGACGTTGAATGTCCTTTATACCTCTCACCTTTCGCGCTCCCCTTCGTCTGCCTCTTCTTCGTCCCACATACTCCCTCCTTCTGCTTCTTCTTCTCTGTGCCTCAGTCCTCACTGCTGCCCCCTCGCCGCCCCTTCGCCGCCCAGTTCGCCGGCCCCTCGCTCTGCCTCCTCGCCGCTGCTACCTCATTCGCTGTGGTCTGCTGCCCACTCGCCGCCCACTCGCCGCGCTCTACCCCCTCGCCGCTGCTACCTCCTTCGCCGCCCACTCGCCGCGCTCTCATCAGGTTAGATTAAGTTGCATGGATGATTTACAACATGCATTTAACATAAATATGAATTATTTAGAGCATTTCCTGCGTATGAACATTAGAAAGATGATGGATGATTTTGTATATATGGTTTGATTTGATCTAGGTTCGTTTAGGTTTGGAAGTGGTATATGGAACATTAGGTTTCGTTTAGGTTTAGGTTTAGCTTTAGCTTTAGCTTTAGCTTTCGAAGTGGTATATGGAACATTAGAGCATGTATGGAACATTAGAGCATTGTTAGGCAATGTACACGTTTTTTTTGTATTGTTTTGTTAAACCTTTTCTAATAAACCTTGAATATCTAGGCAAGCCTTCTTATGTAGTTAGATGGATTGAACTTGGGTCAATGCAAGTCGTATGTCAGAAGAGTATGAGAATGGAGTTGACTCCTTTTTGAAATTTGCCGAACAAAATGCTCCCAAAATGAAAGGAAAAATCTACTGCCCATGCGTTAATTGTGTAAATGGCAGAGTACAAGAGATGCACACAACGCGGGAGCATCTTATTTGCGATGGGATGATGAAGAATTACACAATATGGACATGGCACGGTGAAGTGGTTCATATTCCAACAAGTATCACAAACTATTGAGGATGATGTAACCTCGCGAAGATCGAATAGAGGACATGCTTTGTGATGTGGGTCAAGAGAGGTTTCTTGAAGCACATGCATCTATATATGATACATTGAGGACCGATTCAGAGACACCTTTGTATCCCGGATGTACAACTTTCACACGGTTGTCATCCGTGTTAAGATTGGTCAATCTAAAAGCCAAATTTGGTTGGAGTGATACAAGTTTTAATGAATTACTCCAACTTTTGAAGGAGATGCTCCCGGACAATAACACCTTGCCGGACCGTATGTATGAAGCGAAGAAGATACTATGTCCGATGGGTTTAGAATATAGGAAGATACATGCTTGCCCTAATGATTGTGTGTTATATAGGAAAGAATTCTCATCTTTAGACCAATGTCCAACATGTGGTGTATCACGTTACAAAGCGAAGGATGGTGATGATTGTAGTCGGGAGAGTGGTAAAAAACGTCCTCCTGCAAAAGTTTTATGGTATCTTCTAATTATTCCAAGATTTAGGCGGTTGTACGCTCACGAAGATGCCTGAAAATTTAATTTGGCATTCAAAGAGAAAAACATGTGATGGGCAAATGCGGCATCCATCCGACTCTCCCCAATGGAAGAATTTTGACCGTCTATTTCCAAGTTTTGGTAGTGATGCAAGAAACCTTAGACTTGGATTAGCAACAGATGGGATGAATCCTTTTGGAAATTTAAGTAGTAACCATAGTTCATGGCCCGTTTTATTGATGATTTACAATCTTCCACCATGGTTATGCATGAAGCGCAAATATGTCATGTTGTGTATGATGATTTCGGGTCCAAGACAGCCAGGAAATGACATAGATGTGTATTTGAGTCCTTTGATAGAAGACTTAACACTATTATGGGAGGAAGGAGTAGATGCATTTGATGGGTATCGCAGCGAAGTTCAAGTTGCATGCAATGTTATTTTGCACCATTAATGACTTCCCTGCCTATGGAAACTTGAGTGGGTATAGTGTGAAGGGGCATTATGCTTGTCCTATTTGTGAAGAAGAGACCAGTTATATAAAATTGAAACATGGAAAGAAGACAGGTTTATAACGAGCACGTAAAATTTCTCCCGCATGACCATCCATACCGTAGACCGAAGAAAGCTTTTAATGGCATACGGGAGGATGAAATTGCCGGAGAACCACTGACCGGTTTAGAAGTTTACGATCGAGTGAAGAACATAAGCATTACATTTGGAAAGACCCAAAAAAGGTCTTCTTACAAGAACATGTGGAAGAAGAGATCAATTTTCTTTGATCTTCCATATTGGAGCCATTTAGAAGTACGACATTGTATTGATGTTATGCATGTGGAGAAGAATGTATGTGATAGTCTCATTGGCACATTGTTAAACATTCAAGGAAAGTCAAAGGATGGGATCAAAGCACGTCAAGACCTTTGTGAGATGGGAATACGTCCTGAATTACATCCAAGGCCTGAAGGCAATAGAACATATCTACCACCAGCATGTCACACCTTGTCAAAGAAGGAGAAACGTAGTTTATGTCAATGTCTTGCAAGTATTAAAGTGCCACAAGGATACTCTTCAAATATTAAGAGTCTTGTATCCATGAAAGATCTGAAGTTAATTGGATTAAAGTCCCATGATTGTCACGTTTTGATGCAACAGTTGTTACCCGTGGCTATACGTAACATATTGCCTAAGAATGTTAGACATGCCATTATGCGACTATGTTTTTTCTTCAATTCTATTTGTGCCAAGGTTATCGATGAAAAATCACTAGATGAGTTGGAAAATGAGGCTACGGTTGTGCTATGTCAATTGGAGATGTATTTTCCTCCATCATTCTTTGATATAATGATTCACTTAATCGTTCATGTTGTGAGGGAGATACGAATTTGTGGGCCGGTTTATTTGAGGTGGATGTACCCAATTGAGCGATACATGAAGATCTTCAAAGGGTATTCTAAAAATCCATATAGACCTGAAGCTTCAATTGTTGAGCGGTATATTGCAGAAGAAGCCATAGAATTTTGTTCAGATTACTTGGCAAGAGTCGTACCTGTGGGTGTACCTAGAAATCGTCATGATGATAGGCTAAATGGTAAGGGAACTCGTGGTATTAGAATTCAAACAAAAGATCATGTAGAGTTGACCACCGCCCACTTGTATATTTTGAACAATACAGAAGAGGTTATTCCTTACATAGATGCGCATAAAGCAATGTTAAAGGACCTAAACCCCAAAATGGGTGAAAGGTGGTTGATGAAAGAGCATAACAACAACTTTATCAATTGGTTTCAAAGCAAAATATTTTCAAGTGACAATGCCTCTGATACACTGAAATGGCTAGCACATGGGCCTAGACATAATGTTATAACTTGGCAAGGGTATGACATTAACAAATACTCATTCTATACGAAGGCACAAGATGACAAAAGTACGGTCCAGAATAGTGGAGTATCTATTGAGGCAACATCTATGCACTTTTCTAGTGCAAAGGACAAAAACCCCATCATGGCATCAATTAGTTACTTTGGAGTGATTGAGGAGATTTGGGAGGTCGACTATACTAAATTCAAAGTGCCTTTATTTAAATGTAAATGGGTTGATAGCAATACTGGTGTCCAAAGAGACCAAATGGGATTTACTTTGATTGATATAAACAAGATTGGTCATAAGGAAGAACCCTTCATAATGGCATACCAGGCAAAACAAGTGTTTTATGTCACTGATCCATCAAATGATAGGTGGTCAGTTGTCCTCAAAGGAAAAATGATTGATGTCACAAATGAGAATGGAGAAGAATTAGATGATTTTATTAACATTCAAAATTCACCACGGTTGCCTATTGCTATATCCCAATTGGAAGAGGACTTTGTTCATGCTACTCGCAATGACCATGATGAAGGCATATGGGAAAATATTAATACAATCTAAGTTATGTTTCTATTTATTTATTTTTTTAACATGTAATTGAGGAGACTTTGCATGTGTATTGATATAATTCTATGTTTTTTTCATTACAGGTAAATGGCATCTCCTCCACCATCTCCACCATCTCCACCATCTCCTCAGGCATCTGGAAAGACATTTTCCAGTAAGAGGAGTCGACAATCTACACGGTTGAAAGGCTTGACCGTTAGACACATATCTGGCCAGAAGTTATCTGTTTCTGTTGATCCTAGGACTGGCAAGGTGTCAGGTCCCTTCAGTACCCAATTTAGAAGCTACTTGGGTACACTAGCTAGAGAGAAGGTATTTATTCTATTTCAAAGTTAATTTCATTTCAAATATATTGTTGATACTTATGTTATTTATGTTGTGTAGATATCTATTCTCCATCCTACTTGGGATCATGTGGAGGAAACTGTGAAGAACTTGTTATGGCAAGATCTTCTTGTAAGTATGTGTATTTAGTTGTTTATATTGTTTATACATTATTATCAATTGATTAACTAAAACTTGTTTGCTACTGTAGGAACACTTTGATTTAGTTAATTCTGAGGATGTGAGGAGGAAGATAATGACAGCCATAGCAAAAATGTGGAGACAGTTCAAGTCCACATTGACCACTAAATGGGTGTATGCTGAGGACAAAGTTAGCAAGGGATTAACCCCTTGCCAAAGATATGGCATAGATGAGGACACTTGGAAGAAGTTTGTACATAGTAGGACTGGTTCAGAGTGGGAGGTAATAGCTTATGGCTTAATTGACTTGAATATTTCATAATGAGTTGTGTATCTAATATTGTGTTCAATTATGTTGCAGGAAAGAAGACAAAAAGCAAAAGACATTCAGAGGAAGAATGTCGCCCCCCACCTTCTGTCTCGTGGGGGGTACGACTTATTGACTCAGAAGATGATGGAGGAGAAGAGTAGACTTCGACAGTCGGAGTTAGCCTCTTCTGGTTTAAGCGAAGAGCAGATTCCTCCACCATCTCCTCCAAAACGTCACCAGAAGTGGAAGAGGGCGCGCACAAAGCCTTCTGGTGACATGACGTCGCCTGAAGCCCGAGAAATTGCTGCTCGGATTGTAAGTAAAAGAAGTTAATTTAGTTTGAATTAGTTATATGTAACATGTTCATTAATAAAATTAACTTTTATAATGTAGGATGCCTTGGAGGAGCAGAGTGTACACAGGGAACTTTCATCCCTTCTGGTCGTCAGGATATCTTGACCACTTGCTATTGGACGACCAGAACATCCAGGTCGTGTTCGAGCTGTTGGCCAAGGTGTGGGTGTCCGACATTATTTTGGACCACCATCACAGGATATCCGCACCTCCACATCCCCGAGCCAAGAAGATATTGCTGCCTTGGAGATCGCTCTCACAGAGAAATTGACACCAGCCATCAGGGCAAAATTGGAGGAAGAGTTGACTCCTGCCATCAGCGCACGACTTGAGGAGACGATCACTGCACGTGTGCAGGAGCGACTTGCTGCGTATGTCCTCCATGGGTACTTCATTTCCTGATGCTCATCCTCCATCAGGTGCATTTTCAACCACAAATTGGATTGGTACTTGACTTGTGTTTCTAAAATCTTAGTCCTTATTAGAATTTACCTGTATTTGTAGGTCCAAGAGTTAGCACAAAGGGCAGTTGTGCTGAAGCCACTATCGAGGTCACACCTGAGGTGGCATCTATTCAACCTGAATCCACAAAGGATGATCGATATGGCTTGTGGGTTGAGGTAGATGAAGGTCTAAGGCTAGTGGCCCATGGATCAGTTCATGAAGGGGCTTCAACCATCCACAATGTGCCTTTGGATCCTAACTTGGTCAAAGTAGTGGTTGAAAAGGTGGTTGACGCTGCGGCTAGTGTCCCTATCCCCACTGAAGAGGTGCAGACAGTGGGTCAAGCCCTTCAAACCTTCATTAGTTGGCCCCGACATTTAGTTAGGTCAATCATGGCAAAGGTATGTATATGTATGGTTATAATACATCTAACACATAAATAAATTGATTTATTGTTTATGATTATATTTTATAAAATATGTAGGATGTTCGGCAGCCAAAAGACTTGGGTAAAGCTATTGCCACTCCTTCTGCATCTAAGGAGAAGACACCAGTTGTGGAGACTTCTCCAAATCCCATTTTTGATCTCTTGTCTCTTTCCCCACAATTATATATGCAGTCATTCCAAGTTCCATGGGATTGTACATTATTTGGGATGGCTTCTAGCAATATCCCCCTCTACATTTCCCACACTGATGCCCTGGAGATTGGGATGGGCAATCAATGTCTAAATATAGCTGTTTTACAATTTTGGACATTGTAAGTTCATATCTTTCATGACTCTTTTCATTTTAGTGAATATATAAGCTATAAGTTCACTTAAATTGGCATATTTTAGGATGATGCACGAAATGATAGTGGAGCAGGGCATTGGTCACGTGTATGGATTCTTCGAGCCTCAATCCATACAAAAGTCTGGGAATAAGCGTGATCAAATTGTCAGTTACATCCAGAATTGGATGACTGTCTCTAAAAGAGATATTTACCTTGGAGCATACCATCATTCATAAGTTATCCCAGCCTCTTCTGGTTTTACACAAGTTTTTTTAATAGATTCTAATCATGTGTATATACGAAACCACTCGGCAGCTATTAGTTATTTGTCCAAAGCGAGAATCTTGTGTGTTGGTTCTGCTCATTGGGAAGAAAACCGGACATGGAGCTAAAAAATATTGTAAACGAGTAAGTATTTATTATATTATGTCTAAACATCTTGATTATTCTATTTCTAATCCCCTTATTTTCAATATATAGTGCTTTAAAGGTTTGTAGTACATTAGATGGAAAACACACAAGTAAAAGCACAACTCCAAATTGGAATTTTATGAAAGTAAGTAGCCTTTATATATATTATACTATCTATTAATTTACGTTCAAATTTAATAGTTATTTTTAATATATATACTCATTTTTAGTGTAACAAACAAAATGGAGGCTACGAGTGCGGCTACTATGTAATGTATTGGATATGGCTCATCATTTTTGGTTGCATTCACGATAGTTGGGACGAGGTAAGTTGACATTTGCTATTATATTCAATTCCTTTATTTTTATTGCTTAGGGTTTACCATTCTATTATTGTGAACTTCTTACAGTGCATTTAAAGATATAGAACCTTTGCCTATGGATACAATAGACATGGTTAGAAACAAATGGGCGTAAAGGTTTGTGCAAGTAGTTAGGAATAATAGGATTGATTGATAATTTTTGTGTATTATGTACATAATGTGGCTGGACTGAGATTGTAAGTGTATTGTGTAAATATATAGTGATTATGTGAATCATGCTGAGATTGTGTATTGTGTATATATTATGTATTGTGTAAATCTGGCTGGACTGAGATTTATATAGCAGGTCGTGTATGGTAGCACAAAAACAGACCAAAATTTAAAAAAAAAATGGATATTCTACGTCGGTTATTGCATTAACCGACGTTGAAACGTCTTTCGCTTGAGCGAAACGTCGGTCGCTTGAGCGAAACAGCACCCGAGCGCCCCCTTTGTTTGAAGGCTTCGTCGCTCAAGCGAGTACACTGGTCGCCTGAGCGATAAAGGACTTTCAACGTCGGTTATCCAATAAGCGACGTAGAATTTACTCATTTCTACGTCGCCTTTGCATTAACCGACGTTGTGACGTCGGTCGCTTGAGCGAAAACTCGGTCGCTTGAGCAAAACAGCAACCGAGGGTCCCTTTAGTTTGAAGGCTTCGTCGCTCAAGCGAGTACACGGGTCGCTTGAGCGACTTCAACGTCGGTTAGTTCAATAACCGACGTAGATGTCTACCACTTTCAATGTCGGTTATGATGAACCGACGTAGAATCCTTTGACATTCAACGACGCCTGATTCAACGACGTCATTGGAACCGACATTGAAAGCCTTCTACACTCGACGTTGAATGCTCCTTCTGCAGTAGTGTCTATATTATGCACTTATTGAGGGGGAGCTTTCATTTTTTATCATAATCAAAATAGGGGGAGAAATTATTTAAAGCCTCTTATGTTTATTAAATTTAAATGTTGTCTAGTATGTTTAATGTTTTTGTTAGCTGTAACAGATAAAACAGGTTATTACAAAGGGCTTTAAGGGAAATTTTGATCATCATCAAAAAGGGGGAGATTGTTGAACATACAAGGATATGAATGTTGAACATACAAGGATATGAAGCTTGTAGATTTTGATGATGATTCAAGAATAAAGGACTTAAAGATTTGAAGACTTGTAATGTTATGTAATAACTCTGTTTTTATGTTTTTGAGTATGTAATATTAGAGTCCAAGATAGCCAACACATAGACCACTCTTTAAAATCTCTAAAAACTCATTTTTATCAAAAATACACTAGAATAATCGATTAACTGACAGGATAATCGATTATTATAGAAAGAAAACCATTTTCAGTATTTGCTCTTTGGATTAATCGATTAAATGGCCTGTTAATCGATTAACTGGTTGTTAATCGATTAAATGTGTTGTTAATCGATTAATTGGTGCTATTTTTGCTCCTCTGCGAGAATTGCTCTGGAATAATCGATTAACACTTAAGATAATCAATTATTTGGGTCTGTTATGTTTTTCAAATTCAAAATTGGACAAGGTTTCGAAAACCCTATTCCCAATTCATCCAATTTCGAAAATTCCCAATTCCCAAACCCTATTCTCTCTACTTAAGGTTCTCTAAGGCTCTATGCAAATTGAACAACCTTTTTCATACAAAATTTAAGAGTTGTGATTGCTAGAGAACTGTTTGTAGGGAAGAAAAATGGGCTTTTGAAACCTAGTGTGGGCTACAAGCGATAAGAATCACTGAGTGGGTTTCTTGGTGGATTGTGTGTTGTGCCGTCTCTAGGGAAAGCTGTTCTTCATCCTTTGTGAATTCAAAGGAGGTGTTCATCTCTTGTGTGACTCAAGAGAGGTGTTTTCTTCACCTTATCTTTTCATTTGTAATCTGTTTGTAAAATTGTGATTATAGTGACAACATTAATCCTTTGTTTGAGTGATTAGCAACTGGACGTAGGGTCTTTTGATCTGAACTAGTATAAATCAACTGTGTAATCTTCTATCCCTTCTCTACTTACTTTACACAACATTTTAATCGGTGAAATTTGGGAAAAATTTTAAAACCCTAATTTTTGTTTAAGAAACCAATTCACCCCCCCCCTCTTGGTTTATGTCCGTAAACGCAAACATTCCGCTGCGCGATTCTAACACTTATGTACCAAAATCAAATGATGAGAAAGTTTTGTGGTAAAAGAAGTGGGGAAAGAAGAAAATAGTGTATATGTTGATTATGAAGTGAGTCCATCTTTGTCAATGAACATTTAGAGTTTTGCTTTTTAAAAATAATAATAAACGAATGCGTAAAAATTTTACCTAAAAAAGTCGTTTAAATTTAATTTATTTCTTATGATAGAGGCATTAATCATGAGTTGTGGGACTTGCATGTAGAAATTAAAGTTTGGAATGTAATAATTAAGTTATGAAAAATGATATGATTTACTAACCTGTTAATAACTTCTTCATCAGTACTTCAAATTCCTATATTCATATGTGCAAGTACCAAAAGCTTAATTAGGTAGAAAGCTTTTAGCTGGTGTTTGTCTAATGTATTAGGACAAGTGTCCTTAAGATTAGCCCTTGTTTTCCCTAAACAAGAAGATACATGCTTTTAAAATAGGAAAAAATTTTACCCTCCTTATTATATAAGACACGTGTTCTATGATTGTTATTTTTTAAAAGGTAAACCAAACATGGGTGTTTCCCAAATTTAGATTCCCAGGAAACTAAAAATTTCACTAAACATAGGATATGATTTTGAGATGAAGTATAAAATTGGGAGTGAAAACATGGCAGCATATCTGGGCTATAAACTTTAAAAGGGCAGGATATATTACAAGGAGAGGTTGATGATTCTGACAAACTTATCCAAAATTTCCTTAATCTTAAAACAATTTCATTTCTAGTCTGTTTTCTTTTAAGAAGGAATGAAGAAAACTATACAATAGTACTTAGGGGAATGTGATTGTTCTGCTGTAAATTGTGAAATTTAATAAAAAAAAGCCAAACTAAGAGCTGATTTTGAATTTTTATGGTTGCTTTATTAGTTTCTTCCATTATTAGTTTAACCTTTAATACTATTTATGTCAATGTTGTAAGTACTACATAAGTACTACATCAAATAACTAGATAAGTACTGCATAAGTACTGGATAAATACCTTGGAAAAAATGTATTAGAAAAACATAAGTACTGCATCAAATAAAGTGAATAATGTAGTTTCACTTATGCTAATTGTTGTAGTTAATTTGCAAGAATGGAGATCCCCGTTGGTAGAATGTGGATGTATCAATGATTGGATGGTAACAAACATCTAACGGATGAATTTAGAGAAGGAGTGTATCATTTCCTATAATATGTTATTGCTACACCTATGTTTCAAGAATAAGGTGAAATGCTAAGATTGTTGGTATTGCGCAGCAGAATGTTTGCGTGTTGGGACAAAAACCAAGAGGGAGGGGGGTGAATTGGTTTCTTATAAAAATTAGGGTTTAAATTTTTTTCCCAAATTTCACTGATTAAAATGCTTGTAAAGTAAAGAGAGAAGGGAAAGAAGATTACACAAGTAATTTATACTGGTTCGAATCAAAAGACCCTATGTCCAGTTATTAATCACTCTAAAAGATGATTAATATTGTCACTGTAATCACAATTTAAACAGATTACAAATTACAAAAGATAAGGATTAGAAAACACCTCTCTTAAGTCACACAAGAGATGAACACCTCCTTTGAATCCACAAAGGATGACGACAGCTTTTCCTAGAGACGACACAATACACAATCCACTAAGAAACTCACTCAATGATTCTTATCGCTTCTAGCCCAAACTAGGTTTCAAAAGCCCCTTTTTCTTCCCTACACAAAGTTCTCTAGCAATCACAACTCTTAACTTTTTTATGAAAAAGGTTGTTTGTTTAGAGAGCCTTTGAGAACCTTAAGTAGAGAGATTTAGAGGCTCCCCCTAAAACATACTAGCTTTAAAAAATTTCTCCCCCTATTTTATCATAATAAAAAAGAATAGAGGCTCCCCCTAAAGATATGCAAAAAAAAAAATAATTAACTCCCCCTGAATATATGTAAACAAAGATTATTATTTAAAACAAGTAAATATATATTACAGAAAGAGCAGACACACCCAAAAATTCACAAGAATTTAAAATTCTTCGCTCTCATTACTATTAAAGTGGGCATAAAATCTCCCTTCTAAATTAGATACATGCACATCTACATCAGAAATACAATTTAAAATTTCATGATGACGTTCAGCTGAGATAGAGAAGAAATCTTGCATTTGTTGGTTTATATTTAAGATCATGTCCTCAATGGAAGAGTGGGGTTCAGTATGAGTGTCAGATGAAGTTCCAGCGACAGGAATATCAGCAACAAGCATCTCTTCATCATCAGAATCTGGAGCGACCTCAGCCATATGGGGAGCATCATCTTTATGGACATAAATTCCATTAACATTAACCATCTGTAGTTGAGTGAATGTGCTATCAAACATTCGATTTGTGTTGAGCGTATGAGATCTTTGCTCACTGTCAAGATTAACACCCTTATAATCTAGAATGCGGGAGATTAAAAGAGCATAAGGATTTCGGAAGGTAGGATGACGCTTTGCCTTGAGCATTGTTAATGTAACAAGGTTGGGCCAATCAATTGGCTCATTGTTCATGATTGCATGAATAATACGAAGATCTGCATTAGAGCACTGAGCATGATTTGTGGCCCGGGGACATAAGATCCAATAAGATGAAGTACCAGACGTTCCTCTTTCTTTAGAGGACCAGCAAGAAGTTATCTGTCAATCTCCATGGCAGGATTGTGGAGGAATGAGCGAAATGCCAGAATCCTGTTGAATTCATGCAGATCTGCTAGAACATTAACAACATCATCTTGAATGGGAAAGTGAGCTACGTTCTCCCATATGTCATCATCAAGGATGATGGTTACACCCTTGACACTGGAAGTAGCAATATGATCCCAGTACTTAAAATGAGAATAGAATACCCGAACTAAATCCGGATAATATGTACCTTGCATTTCAATAAACGGTAAAATCCTTGATGCTCAAGAAGATTTGGAAATTGGAATCCCCTGTCTATGAATTGATCTCCAATGAGAAATTTAGGAGTAATAATATCCCTTTCTTTCCAAAAATTTAGATACTCTTGCCTCCCTTCTTCATCTGAAATCCACCCTTCTATTGAGTTTGGGCAGGGATGAGAAGCAGGAGAAGATCTTCTTCTTGTCGGGATCTTTCTTCTGGAAGATGAAGCCATTTAGAATAAATTGAAAGCAGAAAAAGTGAAAGATATGAAGTTTGGAGAGAAACAAAAGATTTGAGGGAGACAAAAGGACAAGATTAAGCTTTGAATCTATGCAAAACTCCTGAAGAGAAGCTTGGAAGTGTTTGAATTCGATTTTGAGTCCTCCTATATATAGGAAATACCTCCAACGGCTAGTTTCACAAGAATTAAAGCAAAAAGAGTTTTTGCCAACGGCTATAGTGTCTCCAATGACGCAGGATAATCAATTATTTTCTCAAATAATCGATTATTTCTTCATCCCTGCCTAGATTAAGCATGGATAATCGATTATCTTAGGTGATAATCGATTATCACAGAGAGATTTTACTGGATTTGTCCACTGAATTATAGAAAATCAATTATTATCCCAAATAATCGATTATTCTAGAGAGAATTTTCATGTATCACACATTTAAGCAACAATAATCGATTATCATCATAAATTATCGATTATTACAGCATGAAATTATTTAAAATGGATTTTTGAAGTTAAGATATTTTTAATATACCTAGATCTCGTCTAAGATCATAAAATCTTTCCTTAGGAAGATGTTTAGTAAAAATATCTACTAATTGATGCTTGGTGTAATCATATTAAATTTTACAATTACCCTTATTAACATGATCTCTTAAGAAATGATGTCTAATTTCTATATGCTTAGTTCTAGAGTGCATAACAGGATTCTTGATAAGGTTAATTGCACTTGTATTATCACACATTAAAGGAATGTTATTTAGAAAAATATTATAATCTTCTAGTTATTGCTTCATCCAAAGAATTTGAGCACAACAATTTCCAGTTGCAACATATTCAGCCTTGTTGTCACCATCAAAAGAGGCGGTTAGAGCGACGCGATAGTTTCGTTCGACTTGCACTTTTTAAAAGTGTGGTACAACGCCTTTAGGTTGTTCGATAACCGGGCTAGACCTAAAAGCGAGGTTTTCGAAAGGTTTGAGGAGTCGTCACCAATGGTTTTACCAGAAACATTGGGAAAGGAAAAAATAAGGCAATGGTTTTTTAAGAAAAACCAACTTTGGTCATTACAACCAGAGTTAGGTAAGGGAGTTAGTTACGTGTAGGGAAGGTATTAGCTTCCCTACAATGCCCCTTTCGGTTTCCCTATGATGGACCATTTTTATAAAGAAATAATAACTCTAAATTGCGCTTTTACGCTTATTTATTCATTGCAAAAATTAAATTATTGACTACATGGCCCTAAATGATTAATGCACAACAATACTATCTAAAAAGCAGTAAAGTAGAGAAGGGAGTATATAGGAACCTTCTAAGCAAGCTTTTATAGTAAGTTCTTTGAAAGAGGGTGCTTTTTGGCAATCCCCACGCTCTACAATGATGATCGCTCTTGCTCGCAACACTGTAGAACGCTTTCTAAGAACTCTAAGAAACTTTGGAAATGCTTCAGAGGGGTCCTAGGAGAGTAATTTGAAAGAAGTACAGAAGGGAAAGTGGTAGAATTGTGTCCAAAGAGTGAGAAAGTCCCCCCCCCCCTTTTATAGGAATTTGCACCTGTCAGGTCGGGACCGTCATCTCGCCAAACGGGATGGCGGTCTCGCCTTTGGCAAGTGGTGAGATGGCCATCTCGCCAAACGAGATGGTGGTCTTGGCATTGGCGAGTTGCGAGACGACGGTCTCACCCTTAGCCAATAGCAAGACGACAGTCTCGACCCTTTGGGTGGAATTTCTTTATTTTTCACGTCCTATTCTAGTATGGGGCCTATTGATCAATTCTAGGGACCTTTTAGGCTTTGCCCATCTTCAAACGGAAGTCTTCTGCTTTTTATTTTGAGGTCGGGCAAGATTATCGACTAGAGGGTGAAGGAGTTAACCCTCTTGCCCAGTTGTCCTTCGGTTACTTTCCTGGTTGTGGTAGCTGACCTTCTAGATGCTAAATATGATCCTCCAGGATGCTCCTTTGATGCGGTAGCTGACCCCTTCGGTTGATGCGTATGAACCCCCATCTGGTTTAAGCCCCCTTTTGTAAGGCTTGATGAGTATGCACCCCCATTTGGTTTGACGAGTACGAACCCCCGTCCGGTTTAAGCCCCCTTTTGTAAGGCTTGATGAGTACGCACCCCCATCTGGTTTGACGAGTACGAACCCCCGTTCGGTTTTAAGCCCTCTTTTGTAAGGCTTGATGAGTACGCACCCCCATCTGGTTTGACGAGTACGAACCCCCGTCTGGTTGTGAAGTCCACTTTGTACGACCGCTGTGACTTACTGCTCTGACTCATGCGCAATTCCTTGTGAGGAGTGTTTCTGGTTGATATTTTGTTTTTGAATTTTTGATGAAGTCTTCCGGTGTGCCGGGGATTCTTTGATTTTTGTTTTTTCCAATAGTCATCTAGCTTGTTGTTTGTTGGGGATTCTTTGTTTTGATCTTTTTTGTAGTGGTCATCCGACTTTGTTGGTTGTCGAGGATTTTTTGGTGATTTTGGGTAACGCCTCTGGCAGGCAGGCGTTTTGCTCATTTTCCTTTTTCTCTTTGTTGGGAGAATGGTGGCTAATGTTTGGGATTTTTAATCTCGCCTTTTTCTGCGGTTTATTCTTTTTTCTCGCGATTTGGATTTGGCTTTTTCAGGATAGTGCGTAGGCCTTTTTACTTTTTAGTCTCTTTTTATTACGCTGGCTTTTTCGAAAGAGAGTAAAGGCAATCATCTTAACCAAAACACTTTATTTATATATATCATGAATTTTGTACAATGATTATATATATACAATGATGTTCCTAAGGCGGCGACAGGCTCGACTGCGAGGCTGAAGACGACTCTAAATCACTCCCTCTTGCCTCTGGTTGATGGTCTCCAGCCGCGTCTCAAAGACGTCCTGCCTCAGGGACATCTGGTCTAATTGCTGGGGAATGTCATCCATGTGACGGTGGACGCCAGGAAAATCATCCTCGTACTTCAGCTGCTACTACTCGAACTCTAGGGGCATCGGGATCTCCTGCGACGCATCTACATCCTGGATGTCTAGGGTCATGGCGAGCATCGGGTGGAGGGTCACCTGGCACCCTTTCCTGATGAGCATGCCCATGCTGATGAGCATGGACCCACTGATAAGATCAGGTCGCAAGATGGAGGGAATATCCTCCACGTTGGCGCATCCCCATCTCTCGACCAGCGGGGTGATGAGGGGAGCCATGAGGATGGCTCCAACGGGGTAGCTCCCGAAGTCCTTCAGGGCCCTCAAGAAGAAGTAGCCGGGATTACACCGCTGTCCGTGAAGCATGTAGTGCAGCACGAAGAGATTGGGCTGAGTGATCTTTCCCTTACTCTCTTTCCGTGCATGGATCGTCCCCGCCAGCAGCTTGTGGCAGATGCGGAGAGGAGGGCTGAGTGCCAACCCTTTCATCAGGGCCAGTAGGATCTGTGACACGGTGAGATCCTCCCATATCTCATCGGTTGTGAGGGCAGCTGGCCACTCATAGATAGCTCCTTGATATTCCGGCGTCAGGGTGTCTGCCGGCTGGTTGAAGTCCATGGTGACGTTGAACTCATCCAACGCCATCGTCCGGTAGGTCCCGTTCATGTAGTATGAGACCATCCTCGCTGGAGGGACACCTGGGAATAGCGTAGGCATGTCGACCATCATGACGGAGGTGAGGAACTCCATCACGACCTCCTTGTAGATGCGGGTCGGAGGGTCCTGGAGGAGGAAGTCCCACCCGATGCTATGGATGTAGCCTCGCACATCCTCTTCCTAACCGAACTCGGCCAGGATACCGTAGTCTAACCGCAACATGGGGTGCCAAGAGTAGCCCCTAATGTGTTGACAATTCAAGGACTTGATGTTGCACTTGATGAATATGAAGAATGGATTTTGATGATGATCCAAGAACTAAAGACTTAGAATATTGAAGATTGAAGATTGGTGATAATTGTATTGTAATAACTCTGTTTTATTTAAGATTGAGTCTGTATTTTTAGAGTCTAAGATAGCCGGTACATAGTCTGTAACTTAGAAGCTTCAAAAAGCTCAAATTTATCATTTAGGCTCGGCTTTAATCGATTATATAGGTAAATAATCGATTAAAACAAGTGAGAAAACACTTTCTATACAAACTCACTGTTTTAATCGATTAAAACAGACAAAATAATCGATTGTTTTGTACTTGTTCCGTATGGATAATCGATTATTTCACCAAATAATCGATTATTCCGAGAGGTTTGGGTTCCGACGTATTTGGCTTCTGTTTTAATCGATTATCACTCCAAATAATCGATTATTTCAGATCAGTTTTTTATTTTAAATTTCAAATTAACCCTATTTTCGAAAACCCAATTACCAAGAACCCTAGTTTCGAAATCCCCAATTCCTAAACCCTAATTTCCCTACTTAAACTCTGCTTTGGCACTCGAAAAAGAAGAACAACTCTTTCCATACAAAAGTTAAGTGTCTGTGAGTGCCGGAGAACTGTTTGTTGCAAGGAAAGGGGCTTTTGGAACCCGGTGTGAGGCTAGAAGCGATAAGAATCACTAAGTGGAGTTCTTAGTGGATTGTGTGTCTGTGCCGTCTCTAGGGAAAGTCTGTTCTTCATCTCTTGTGGATTTCAAGAGAGGTGTTTTCTCGATCTTTATCTTTTCATTTGTAATCTGTTTGTAACAATTTGTTCTTAGTGACAGCGTTAATCCTCTTTTGAGTGATTAGCAACTGGACGTAGGGTCTTTTGATCCGAACCAGTATAAACCTACTGTGTAATCTTCTCTACTCTTCTCTATTTACATTTACGCAATTTTTAATCGGTAAAATTTGGGGAAAGTTTTGAAAACCTAATTTTATTAAGAAACCAATTCACCCCCCCCCCTCTTGGTTTTTGTCCGACCACGCGAACATTCCGCTGCGCGATTCTGACAAGTGGTATCGAGCTTGCTTTGATAGTCATTCAAATATTTTCGAAAATGGCCGGACAAAATCAAACTTTTGCCGAAGGTGCGTCTATCAACAGACCCCCACTTTTTGCGGGTCAAAATTATCCTTTTTGGAAAGTACGTATGCAAATATTTTTAGAGTCTCGTTGATAGAGGCGTTTGGGACGCAATTTTAAATGGTCCATTTATTCCTAAAATTACGAGAGAACGGTGTTGACGTTCTTAAACCTATTTCTAGATGGACTACAAAAGAAAGTCGAAAAGCACAATTTGATGTTAGGGCTAGAAACATTATTTCATCTCGCTCTAACCCTTGATGAGTTTTATAGAATTTCGGTTTGTAAAAGTGCACAGGAAATGTGGGAAATGCTAAGGGTGACCCACGAAGGAACCGACGACGTCAAAAGAGCACGTAAAAATTCTTTAATCCAAGAATACGAGATGTTCCGAATGCAACCGAGACGAAACGATATTTGACGTACGTAAACGTTTCACTCATATCGTGAACCATCTCACCGGACTAGGTAAAATTTTTGACGTTGATGAATTAAACGTTAAAATTTTGAAATCTCTGGATAGGAAATGGCAACCAAAGGTGACGGCCATCTCGGAGTCACAAAATCTTGCCACTATGTCTATGGCGGCGTTATTTGGAAAGCTTAGAGAGCATGAACTTGACCTTGGAAGACTAAATGAGGAAGAGGGTCAATATCAAAAGAAGAACCTAGCTTTCAAGACCGAGATTTCAAAAAGCAAAAATAAGAAAGAAGAAGAAGAAGACTCCGAAATTGATGAAGAAGAGATGAGTCTTTTTATAAAGAAGTTCACCAAGATGATGAAAGCAAAAGGAAGACATCCTTTCAAAGGTAAGGGAAAGGTAAAAGAAAATTCTTCCGTTAATATAAAATGCTTTGGTTGTGGTGAAGCAGGGCATATGAAGACTGAATGCCCAAACAAGAAAAATGATGAACACAAGGGCAAAAAGCAATTCAAGAAGAAAGCATATATTGCTTGGGATGATAGTGATTCAAATTCAGAATCAAGCGACTCAGAAATTGAAGCAAACATTTGCTTGATGGCAAATAACAACATTTCTTCGGATTTTGAGGTTAGTGATTCCGATTCATCCTCTAGTGAAGAAAATGACCATGATGAATTGCAAAATGCTTATAATGAGTTATTTACTGCATTTATGGATATGAAAAAAGAATATAAAGTTGTAAAGAAAAATCTAAGAAGATCCGAAAAGGAAAATGAGTCCTTAAAATTGAAAATTGCATGTTTAGAAGAAAAGGAGGTAGCTAATACGAAAATTGTATGCTTAGATAAGAATAAGGACTTAGCTTGTGCAAATTGTAAAGAGCATGAATATGACATAGATATTCTTAACCATTTGCTAGACAAAGCGGAAAAAGAAATTGATGATCTTAAGAAGCATGAAATGGTAATTGCTCAAAATAATGTAAATCAAAGAGTTCCTTTGAAAAAGAGTAAAACTAAAAAGAAAAGAGTATGGGTAGAAAAAGGAACTAGAGCATGTCATGTAAATAATGCATCTTATTCCATAGCTACATCAAAAGCATGTTTTTATTGCATGAAACAAGGTCACACTTCAAATAAGTGTAAAATCAAACATTTTGGTGTTCCTAAAGGAAAATATATTTGGGTTCCTATAGTTAAATGAACTATTTGTATCTTGTATTTATTCAAAGAAAATGGATCATTTAGTATGTTTTAAACAAAATGCTTAGGTAAAAACATTTTATCTTTTCTATTGTATAAAGGTTCTTCACTTAAAGATTTTTGCGAAAAGCCTCTAAAATTGTTTTAAACAACTAAAAACAAAGTTTTTTTTCAAAAGCTTTCTTAAAACATGTTTTTAACTGATGCAGTTTTGAAAGAACCAAATAAAATCACTTAGAATGTTCAAAGAAGTGTTTTTACAGTATTTTAATCGATACAACTTGTTTTTAATCGATTAAAACCATTTAGAACTCATTGTGATCGATCAGATTTTTATTATGAGCGGTCAGAATCTTTTAAATCGATTAAAAACACGTTTCAATCGATTAAAATCACTTAAAGGGTCAGGATGATCGATCAGAATCAAATTATAAGCGATCAGAATTCTTTTCAATCGATTAAAACACGTTTCAATCGATTAAAATCATTTAAAGGGTCAGGATGATCGATCAGAATGCAATTATGACCGATCAGAATCAGTTATGATCGATCAGAATTTAGTTATGACCGATCAGAACTCTTTTAATCGATTAAATCTCGTTTCAATCGATTAAAACAACTTAAAAAAATTTTCTACACTGCGTTTTAATCGATTAAAAAGACGTTTTAACAGATTAAAACTGCACTTTTAACAGATTAAAAGAATCTTTTAACAGATTAATTAAACCAGCAGTTTTGAAAATCTTCTATAAAAACAGTTTGGCTTGAACTTTTTAAAACACACATTGAATATAAGTTTTCACACATCCTTTAGCAATCAATCAAGCAATTGCGGTGCAAACACTTTGGAGATCAAGGATGTGCTACTTGTTGATGATATTATTGGATCAACTGATAGTTTGTTATGTGTAGAATTTGCTAAGATAATGCAGGGAGAGTTTGAAATGTCTATGATGGGAGAATTGACATTCTTCCTTGGACTACAAATCAAGCAACTTAAAGATGGTATTTTCATCTCTCAAACCAAATACTGCAAGGAGATTCTCAAAAAAGTTTGGTATGAACACCTCAAAGGAAGCTAACACACCCATGGGAACTTCATGCTATCTAGACAAGGATGAATCAGGTTTGGAAGTTAATCAAACTATGTATAGAGGTATGATAGGATCACTATTATACTTAACTGCTAGTAGACCTAATATTATGCATTCTGTCTGTGTGTGTGCTAGATTTCAGGCTTGTCCTAAAGAATCTCACCTAATTGCAGTAAAACATATTTTAAAATACTTAAAAGGAACTACTGGGTTTGGCTTGTGATATCCGTCTGATGCTTGTATTAGTTTATTAGGATATTCTGATGCTGATTATGGTGGATGTAAAATTGATAGGAAAAGCACTAGTGGGACATGTCATTTGTTAGGTTCATCCTTAATATCATGGCATTCTAAGAAACAAGCATGTGTAGCTTTATCTACCACTGAAGCTGAATATATTGCGACTGGTAGTTGTTGTGCTCAAATTCTGTGGATGAAACAACAGTTAGAGGATTATAGTATATATTTAAATGACATACCCTTAATGTGTGATAATATGAGTGCAATTAATCTAACTAAGAATCCAGTAATGCACTCTAGGACTAAACATATTGAGATTAGACATCACTTTTTAAGAGATCATATCAGCAAAGGAAACTGCAAAATAGAGTATGTAGACACTAAACGTCAATTAGCAGATATATTTACTAAGCCTCTACCAAAGGATAGATTCTATGATCTTAGAAGAGACTTAGGGATATTAGAAATAGATTAAAATCTGCTTAATTTGACTGTTTTTGGATGATTGTTATGTTAAAATTCGTGTTGTAGGATATTCATAGGTTATAATGTGTAAAAACCTTAAAAACTTGATATAGCCTCTGGAATAATCGATTCATCGGAAGTAATAATCGATTATTTTTCCTCAAAACGTCCAAAACAGGGTATTCTTCTCTCGGAATAATCGATTATTTCGTGATATAATCGATTAAATGCCTTCGATAATCGATTATTTGCTTGAAATAATCGATTAAAGCTGTCGAGATATTGAAATAATCGATTATCTTGAAATATAATCGATTAAATGCGACCGATTTTGCCTCCTAGCCGTTGCCAACGGATATTTTGCCATGGAATCTCTACTATATGACCGTTGGAAGTATTTTCTCTATAAAAAGAGACCTCTAGCTCAATTATACTCACTTCTAATTCTTGTAATCAAGTTTTCTTGCAATCTATACTCTCTTTGCTTCATTATTCCCTCACTTGTCTCCAAAATCTCTTCAAGTTTATCTACTCTCTCAAATGGCCTCATCCTCTCGCCCTAAGATTCCTACAAGAAGAAGATCTGCACCTTCCTCTCATTCCCGTCCTAATTCTCGTAGAAGGATGGATCTCTCGATGCAGATAGCCAACAAAAGTTTCTAACCTCACTGGAAAGAAAAAGCTATTATTTCTCCCAAATTTCTTATAGGTGAGCAATTCATTCGTAGGGGTTTCAATTTTCCTAATCTTCTTGAAATTCAAGGAGTTCTCCCGTTTATCCAAATGCAAGGTACATACTATCCCGACTTAGTTAGGGTATTCTATTCTAGATTCAAGTTTAGGGATCAAATTGCTACATCCCGTGTAAAAGGGGTTAACATAATTCTAGATGATGATATTTGGGAAAATGTTGCTCACTTCCCCATTAGAGAAGATGCTATTAACGTTTATGGTGAGCTAGATGACTTTGACAGGTTTCTAACTTATCGCTCTTTTCTACGGAATCCCTCAATGGAGATTGGACGTATCCTTCATGCTGGACCTTTAAAGAAGGAAGAACGCATGATTCTTCATTTGCTTGTCTGGATTTTATGTCCTCGGGCCACAAATCATGCCCAATGCTCTTCTATTGATCTTCGCATTATTCATGCCATAATGAATAATGAACCTTTAGATTGGGGTGTTCTTGTCACAATGACAATGTTAAAGGCCAAACGTCATCCAACATTCAAAATTCCATATGCTCTTCTTGTATCCCGAATTCTTGAATATAAAGGAGTCAATGTCGAAGGTGAACAAGTTGTCCGAACTACTAACTTGAACCGCATGTTGGACAACACTTTGATTCATCTACAAATGGTGCGGGTCAATGACATCTATGTTCACAAAGATGACGTCCAAAATCAAGGTGATGCAATTGAAGACTCTGATGAAGATATGCCTCCAAGCAATTGAATTTCCCTCTACCCAAATCCAAAGTATAGGAACATCCTCTTCTCATCAAGAATCAAGACAATCCATGGAAGATATGCTTTCCGACATGAATCAAAGAATGCAATCATTCTTCAATCTTTTCTGGTGCACGGCATGATGAAATTATTCGCCGTATATCCGATGTAGATGATAGAGTAGGTAGATTAGAAAATAGATTTGATACTCACTTTAATGATGAGGATAGTGAAGAATTTTAGATTTTATTTTGTTTATATCTTTGTATTGTTATGAATGAATGATTATGAAATAAAATTTGATGTTTCTTTCATGCTATGATTGAGGGGGAGCTTTCTCTAACTTATGCATATTTTGAGGGGGAGCTCTTATGATTGATGTTGCAGAGTTCTTTTTGATTATAATCAAAATAGGGGAGAAAAATTTAAAGCCTATGATTCAATTTTAAATTTTATCTCGGTATGTTTAATGTGTTTGTTAGTATGACGGATAAAACAGGTTATTACAAAGGGCTTTAAAAGAAAATTTTGATCATCATCAAAAAGGGGAGATTGTTGACAATTCAAGGACTTGATGTTGCACTTGATGAATATGAGGAATGGATTTTGATGATGATCCAAGAACTAAAGACTTAGAATATTGAAGATTGAAGATTGGTGATAATTGTATTGTAATAACTCTGTTTTATTTAAGATTGAGTCTCGTATTTTTAGAGTCTAAGATAGCCGGTACATAGTCCGTAACTTAGAAGCTTCAAAAAGCTCAAATTTATCATTTAGGCTCGGCTTTAATCGATTATATAGGTAAATAATCGATTAAAACAGCTGAGAAAACACTTTCTATACAAACTCACTGTTTTAATCGATTAAAACAACAAAATAATCGATTGTTTTGTACTTGTTCCGTACGGATAATCGATTATTTCACCAAATAATCGATTATTCCAGAGAGGTTTGGGTTCGACGTATTTGGCTCTGTTTTAATCGATTATCACTCCAAATAATTGATTATTTCAGATCGCTTTTTTATTTTAAATTTCAAATTAACCCTATTTTCGAAAACCCAATTACCAAGAACCCTAGTTTCGAAATCCCCAATTCCTAAACCCTAATTTCCCTACTTAAACTCTGCTTTGGCACTCGAAAAAGAAGAACAACTCTTTCCATACAAAAGTTAAGTGTCTGTGAGTGCCGGAGAACTGTTTGTTGCAAGGAAAGGGGGCTTTTGGAACTCGGTGTGAGGCTAGAAGCGATAAGAATCACTAAGTGGAGTTCTTAGTGGATTGTGTGTCATGTCTGTCTCTAGGGAAAGTTGTTCTTCATCTCTTGTGGATTTCAAGAGAGGTGTTTTCTCGATCTTTATCTCTGTTCATTTGTAATCTGTTTGTAACAATTTGTTCTTAGTGACAGCGTTAATCCTCTTTTGAGTGATTAGCAACTGGACGTAGGGTCTTTTGATCCGAACCAGTATAAACCTACTGTGTAATCTTCTCTACTCTTCTCTATTTACATTTACGCAGTTTTTAATCGGTAAAATTTGGGGAAAGTTTTGAAAACCTAATTTTATTAAGAAACCAATTCACCCCCCCCTCTTGGTTTTTGTCCGACCACGCGAACATTCCGCTGTGCGATTCTAACATAATGTGATCTAGCCTGGTCTGGTGTTGCGGCGTGAGCTGAGTAGGATCTAGAGGAGCCTGTGGTGCGGGAGCACTCGGGCCGGATCCACAACCTCTCTTTCGGGGCCTGGAAGATTCTCCTTGTTGCATTTTGTTCAAAGACACTCAAAGATGTATGAAAATGTATGAGAGGATGCAGGAATGGAGTGCTTTAATACTGACCCAAAAGCCCCTTTATATAGAAAAATTTATTTTTCGTCGAGACCGCCGTCTGGGATTCGGGAGGGCGGTCTGGAATTTTTGAAGTTCGGGACAACTGTCTGGAATGTTGAGACAGCGGTCTCGCCCTTTGCGATGTGGCGAGACAGTCATCTCACCAAACGAGAAGGCGGTCTCACCTTTACCAAATGGCGAGACGGCGGTCTCGATTTTAGTGAATGACGAGACGGTGATCTCGCCAAACGAGACGGGCGTCTGGGTCTTTCGAAGAGATTTTTTTTTTAAATATAGGAGCTTGTTCAAAAATATATATGCATGCAATATTTTCATATTATGTATCCTATAATGCTATTTCGTTGATTTTTTAGAAGGATTAACTAGTGTGTCTTTTGAAGACGAGGTCCTTCCGATGTTGTTTTCTAGATGTACTTGTTTGTACCATTCCCGACTTAATATGACCGAAGAATAACTGTTGATTGAGGAGCAAACTTGCCATGTCGGTGCGTTTTTTTGCTTCCTTTAAAGTTTTCAATCCTCTTGTTGATTATATGTCTCCATATTCCCCCACTAATTATCAGAATGTTATGAAAAGGGTCAAGAGAAGAGAAGTAAGAGGATAATTTATTCAAAGGCTTGTGTTTTGGATGGTTGAATTTTTATTTTTTATTCAAAAGGGGTTTTGTAAGAATGGCTGGCCAAGGTTGGTCAAAGTGTTTAAGCTGATGTTAAACAAACGTCTTGCTTTGAGGATTTGCGTCATAGCCAATTTCTATTGCTTTCTATGGCTGATTGACTTCCCCAGACTGCCCTTTGGGTTTTCAAACTAGGATATTGTGTTTTGGTCCTATCTTTTGTCTAGGTTCCTTTTTTTCTTGTTTTGGGAATCCTAGCGGACCTTATTTTGTAACCCTAACTTTTGCCTAGGCTACCCTTTATTGTTGTTCGGGTTTCCTAGTGGGTCAACCCTAATTTTTGCATAACCCCCTTGGTGGATTTCCTACCGGGTAATTTGCCCCCCTTTTTTTGGCTTTGGCTTCTATTGGCTTCTTTTGATTTATTATTTTTTACACAATATTGGCGAAACACAGTTTTATTATGATGAGGTAAAACCTTATTCTGTGTTTCTAGTCAATCAGTTTGATTATTTTTGCGATGGCGCGTTTTGATTATTTCGACGCATTTTTGAAAACGTTTGCTTAAACATGGTTATTATGAGGTCTAGTCATGAATAGTAAGAAGAGAAGCAAATGACAAGAAATGTATTATTATTAATTAATAGGGGAATATGTACCCAAAAGATGCTCGGGGGTCGGGCTAGCCCCGGGGATAATCTCTAACAATCATTGGGTTTACATCCCTTAAGAAAGGAAAAAGAACTCCTAATGACAGGAGTTGCTCTCGATGCTTGTATCCCTCCGCTTCGGAAGATCTGCTTTAGTGTGCTGAAGGGAGACTTCCCTTTTCTTCTTTCTACTCGACCCTTTGTAGGGTCATATCCTAGGCCATGCTTTAAAGGATTATCCTTGAATTCAGGGGGATCTTTTATTACTAGCGAGTCTGCCCCGAGTCCTTGGCCAGGATGGTAACCATACTTCATCATCATGCAGGCTACCTTCATATTACTAGAAAGTCTCTCTACATTGGCGATTTCAAGCGCTTGAAAAGATATTTCAAGGGCCTCTTCAGCCACATCCACATAGGGTTGAGTAGACGGTCCACTGATCAAGATATCATCTTCTGCTTGGACCGTGACCAGTTTGTCATCTACTATGAACTTCACTTTCTGGTGGAGCGTTGAAGATACTGGCTTATCATCGTGAATCCAAGGTCTACTAAGGAGACAACTGTATGCCAGAGTAATGTCCATCGTGTGGAAATCAACGTTGAAGATAGTGGGTTCGACTTGGATTGGCAGATTGATTTCCCTCACTACTTCTCATTTGGATCCGTCGAAGGCTCGAACGATAGCGCTGCTTGGGCGCATGCGGGTTCCTTGATGGTCAACTTGTCAAGTGTGCACTTGGGCATCACGTTCAAGGATGACCTGTTATCTACAAGAACTTTAGCGATGAGATATTCCTTGCATTTGATGGAAATATGCAAGGGTTTGTTATGGCTCGACCCCTCTAGAGGGAGTTTTTCATCTGTGAAGGTGAGGTGATCACTAGCTGTGATGTAGCTAACAATCCTCTCAACTTTTTCCCAGGATATTGTATGAGGTACGTGCGCTTCGCTCAAGACCTTCATCAGGGCGTTTTTGTGCGGTTCCGAACTCATCATTAGAGATAACAAAGTTATCTTTGCTGGTGTGTGATTGAGTTGGTCAATGATGGAATACTCGTTCTACCTTATAAACTGGAGCAATTCCTCAGTCTCCTCCTTGGATTCTTTATTTTCCTTTTATTCGGTCTGTTTATTTTTCCCTTTATTTTTGGGGGCATCTTCTTGGGACTCTTTGGGGGAGTATATTCTTCCGCTTCTAGTCATGCCCCCAATGTCGGCTATGTTGGACATGTCCTCCTTTATTGGTGAAGATTCCCCGTATCTCCATGGTACAACTTTATTTGAGTCATAGGGGAAAGGACGAGGCACAAATAATCGCAAAGGCGTCCTTGCCCCCTCTTCCTTATTGACTTTGATAACCAACGACCGAGGCTTATTGTCCTCTTGGGGTGAATTGACTGTTGGGGAGAGCTTGATTACGAACGGTTTTCTCTCCATCCTTCTGATTGTGGAAGACGTATCAGTTAATCATTCCTTTTTATTATCTTATATTATTGAAAGTGAAGGAGGGGTAATCAAGTATGCAAATTATGAATGAAATGCATGCAAGTAGACAATTGTTGAACAAAAGGAAATTTTATTTATTTATAGAAAGTGTACATTCCCCTACACCATGCTACGAAGCACTTTTTGACAGAAATGGAAAAGCCTAAAGAAACCCACAGGCGGGTTCTGATTTCTATGTAATTCTTCTTCGGCTTCTCGTACATGATGAGCGAGTGCTTCGGTATGCTAGTTGACCGCCTGGCTCATATCTTAGCTATACTCCTAAACCTCTTTGATCTTCTCCTCTTGATGGATGACCAAGGCTTGTAAATCGTCGAGTCTCTCAAGGGCTTGGTCTCTTTCTTGCATCACCTGACCATACTAAGCTAACTCGTCTCTTTCTTTGCAGCGCAACACAGTAAGGCTTCTATTAAGTCTCTAGGTAGTCTCCCATCCTTGACGTATCTCAGACCGAGTCCTTGCGAGATCTTGTAGCATTCCCTGAAGCACTTGTTGGATTTGATGAACACATATAAAGTTTAGTTTGTGGGTGTGTAGGTAGATAGGCTATAGGTTTAGAATTTAATCTCTTGATAATTTCAGTATATCTTGGAATAAACGCCTATAAATGTTGCATTTCATAGAATTTATCTTACTGCATGAAAAACCAATCTTTAATCCTTCAAAGAACAAACTGAGTTTTTCAATCTATTAAAAATCAGTTTTAATCTGTTAAAATCACCTAAAATACGAAATGTATATATACAATCAATATTTTAATTGATTGAATCGTAGTATCAACAGGTTAAAATATTCTTGATGGTTTTTCCATATAAAGGGTTTCACAGTATTAATCTGTTGAATTGATAAATCAATAAATTAAAATGTTCTAAGCCATTTTTCATTTCAAAAGTATCTCAGATTTTTAATTTGTTGAAATCAAGTTCAATCTGTTGAAACAAAGAGATGTCATTTTTCATCTTAAAGTATCTCGGATTTTTAATCCGTTGAAATCAATTTTAATCTATTGAAACAGAGAGATATCATTTTTCACTTTTAAGTATCTCAGATTTTTAATCTGTTGAAATAAATTTTAATCTGTTAAAACAGAGAGCTACCATTTTTCTTCTAACTATTTCAATCCATTAAAAGTTCGAATTAACCGATTGAATGAGTTTTAAATAAAATCAATCGATTGAAACATCATTTTAAATCGATTGAAACTATTAGTTTCTCTCTTTTACTCTATAAATACAGTTTTGATTTCTCTTTCGTATATACAATTTAGGAAATCGATTGAAAGCAATCTTGGAGCTCTCATATTCGTGTTTTTCTCTGAGCAATCATACACATTTCATATCATAAGGCGTTTTGATCAAGATTGTTGAAAGATCTTCAAGAGAGAAAGTTCTGAGTTAGAAAAATTGATTTTGGACTTCTATATTGTAAAAGCTGCAGTCTAGGTTTGTTCTTTTCATATACTTGTACGAATTCTAGTTGTGTAGATTGGGTTTGAATCTGCACTGGTTACAGTAACTGGGTTTGGTTGCTGAGTGGTTTTTCAAGAGTCTATCTTGTGGTGTTGTAAGGTAGTTCTTGGGGTAGATTGGTGTATATCTACTGGTTTGTATTTTCACTTGGTATTACTGGAACTTGGCAGATTTGTCAATAACTGGATGTAGCTCTTGGGAAGAGTGAACCAGTATAAACTCTTTGTTGCCACTGTCAAAAAGAGGCGGTCGGAGCGACGTGATGGTTCCAACTTTCCAATTTTCGCGTTTTTATGGGTATGGTTACAACGCCTTTAGGTTGTCCGATAACCGGGCTGAACCTAGAGGCGAGGTTTTTGAAAGGGCATTCTTGAGTTTTCCGATAACCGGGCTAACCCAAGAACTAATTTGAAGGGGTTCTTATGGAGTCGCCACCGATGTTTTTACCGGAAACATCGAAAAAGGGGTAAAAAGGTGTTGGTTTTCGAAAACCAACTTTGGTCGTTAAAACCAGAGTTTAGGTAAGGGAGTTAGTTACGTGTAAGGGAAGTGTTAGTTCCCTTACGACACCCCTTTCGGGTTCTCTATCATAGGCCAACTATTTTGTAAATAAGCTTTTGAAAAAACGCTTTTACCCTTTTATTTACGAAATTAAAGTAACGACTACATGGCCCTAATGTCTATTATGCAATTTAATCATGAAAATAAAGACAGTAAAAGAGAGGGAGAGAGTGAAGAAACCTCCAAAGCAAGCTTTTTAAATAATTCTCTGAAAGTTAGGGTGCGTTTTGGAAGCCCATCGCTCTTTACAATGCCGAAAACTCTCTCGAAACGCTATAAAAACTCTTAGAAACTCTCAAAAACTCCAGAAATGCTTAGGAGGGGCTCTAGGAAGAGAATTTGAAGAAGTTATAGAAGGGAAAGTGGAAGAACTTGTTAGAATCGCGCAGCAGAATGTTCGTGTGGTCGGACAAAAACCAAGAGGGGGGTGAATTGGTTTCTTAACAAAAATTAGGTTTTCAAAATTTTCCCCAAATTTTACCGATTAAAAACTGTGTAAATATAAATAGAGAAGAGATAGAATCTTACACAGGAGATTTATATTGGTTCAGATCAAAAGACCCTACGTCCAGTTGCTAATCACTCAAACAGAGGATTAACGCTGTCACTATAATCAAAGTTTGTTACAAACAAATTACAATGGAAAAGATAAAGTAAAGAAAACACCTCTCTTGAAATCCACAAGAGATGAAGAACAACTTTCCCTAGAGACGGCACAGCACACAATCCACTAAGAACTCCACTTAGTGATTCTTATCGCTTCTAGCCCACACTAGGTTCCAAAAGCCCCTTTTTCTTGCAACAAACAGTTCTCTGGCACTCACAGCACTTAACTTTTGTATGAAAAAGGTTGTTCTTATTTTCTGAGTGCCATAGAGAAGCTTAAGTAGAAAAATTAGGGTTTGGGAATTGGGATTTTCGAAACTAGGGTTCTAGGAAATAGGGTTTTCGAAAATAGGGTTGATTTGAAGTTAAAAATCAAAATCTGACTGAAATAATCGATTAAATGAAGTGTTAATCGATTATTACAGAGACAAAATCAACAGAACCCCAAAACTCTCTGTTTTAATCGATTAAAAGACCTGTTAATCAATTAACAGGCCTATTAATCGATTAACAGGGGTGTTAATCGATTAAACCAGTGAGCAGATACAGAAAATGGTTTTTCTCACTGTTTTAATCGAATATTTCACCAATTAATCGATTAAAGCCGAGCCTCTTTGATAAATTTGAGCTTTTTGAAGCTTATAAGGTGCAGACTATGTACCGGCTATCTCAAACTCTAATATTACAGACTCAATCTAATCAAAACAGAGTTATTACACTATAAAACAAGTCTTCAACATTCTAAGTCTTGTGTTCTTGAATCATTATCAAAATCAACAAGCTTTATGTCCATCAAGTTCAACATCAAGTCCTTAAATGTTTCAACAATCTCCCCTTTTTGATGATGATCAAAATTATCTTTTAAAGCCTTGTAATAACCTGTTTTATCTGTCATACTAACAAACACATTAAACATACCAGATAATATTTAAAAAACAATTATATTAGGCTTTAAATATTTCCTCCCCCTATTTTGATTATAATAAAAAATTGAAAGCATGCTTCAATAACAATCATAAGAGCTCCCCCTCAAAATATGCATAACTTGGAGATTACTCCCCCTCAATTAAAGCAATAAGAGAACACCACATTTTATTTCAAAAATAAGCATTCATTACAATATAAGAAAATAACAATCAAATTTAAAATTCTTCACTATCATCACTATGAAAGTGTGCATCAAATCTATTTTCTAAATGGCACACTTTATCATCTACATCAGATATATGGCGAATTATTTCCTCATGCTGTACTCCAGAAAGAGTGAAGAATGCCTGCATCCTCTGATTCATATCAGATAACATGTCTTCCATGGATTGTCGAGTTTCATGATGAGTAGAGGAAGTTCCAACACTTTGGATTTGATTAGAGGGAAGTTCAGCAGCAGGAGGCATATCTTCATCAGAATCTTCATTATGGTCACCTTCATTTGGAACATCATCCTTATGAACATAAATATCGTTGACACGCACCATTTGTAGTTGGATTAATGTGTTGTCTAGCATACGATTCAAGTTATTTGTCCGTACAGCTTGTTCACCTTCGACATTTACTCCTTTGTATTCAAGGATGCGAGAGACAAGGAGAGCATATGGAATTTTGAAGGTGGGATGGCGTTTGGCTTTTAACATAGTCATGGTGACAAGAACGCCCCAATCTAAAGGTTCATTATTCATTATGGCATGAATAATACGAAGATCAATTGAAGAACATTGAGCTTGATTTGTAGCCCGAGGACATAGAATCCAGACAAGTAGATGTAAAATCATGCGTTCCTCCTTTTTCAAAGGTCGAGCAAGAAGGAGACGCCCAATCTCCATGGAGGGATTTCGCAGAAAAGATCGGTAAGCCAAGATCCTGTTAAAATCATCTAACTCACCATACACATTAATAGCATCTTCTCTAATAGGAAAGTGGGCAACGTTTTCCCAAATATCATCATCAAGAATAATTGTGACTCCCTTTACTCTAGAGGTAGCAATTTGATCTCTAAATTTGAACCTAGAGTAAAATACCCTAACTAAGTCAGGATAATTCGTACCTTGCATTTGGATGAAAGGGAGAACTCCTTGAATTTCAAGGAGATTAGGAAATTTGAATCCCCTATTGATGAACTGCTCACCAATAAGGAACTTAGGAGAAATAATAGCACGTTCCTTCCAATAGGCCAAAAATTCTTGTCGGCCATCTGCATTAGAGATCCATCCTTCTACAGAATTAGGACGGGGATGAGATGAGGGTGCAAATCTTCTTCTAGTGGGGATTTTTGCACGAGAAGATGAGGCCATTGAAGGATTAGGAGAGTAACAAGAAGATTTTAAGAGGACAAGTGAAGTGAGAATAAGGCAATATTGATAGAATAAGGTAAGAAAGCTTGATTTCAAGAGATAGGAGTGAGTAGAAGTGAAATGGAGGTCCCTATTTATAGCCAAGCAACTCCAACGGACATATGAAAGTGTATAGGGTGCAAAAGATCCGTTGGCAACGGCTAGGAAGCCAAACTTGCCAGGTTTAATCGATTAATTCTCAATTTAATCGATTAAACCACTACCAGACCCATTTAATCGATTAAATTGGGCTGGTAATCGATTAAAACAGAGAGGAATGTCATGTTTTGGGTGTTTTGGATGCAAATAATCGATTATAACGCCAATTAATTGATTATTCTAGAGCGTTCATCAATTATTTGAGGTTTATGCACATGATAATCTATGAACATCCTACACAATGAATTATAACATCACAACCATCCAAAAACTGTCTAATTAAGCAAAATTTAAGCTATTTCTAATATCCCTAAGTCTCTTCTAAGTTCATAGAATCTATCCTTGGGTAGAGGCTTAGTAAATATATCTGCTAATTGATGCTTTGTATCAACGTACTCTATTTTACAGTTTCCTTTGCTGATATGATCTCTTAAGAAATGATGTCTAATTTCTATATGCTTAGTCCTAGAGTGCATTACTGGATTCTTAGTAAGATTAATTGCACTCGTATTATCACACATTAAAGGTATGTCATTTAGAATATACTATAATCTTCTAGTCTGTTGTTTCATCCACGAATTTGAGCACAACAATTACCAGCTGCAATATATTCGACTTCAGTGGTAGATAAAGCAACACAAGCTTGTTTCTTAGAATGCCAAGATACTAAGGATGAACCTAACAAATGACATGTCCCACTAGTACTTTTCCTATCAATTTTGCATCCACCATAATCGACATCAGAATATCCTATTAAACTAGTACAAGCATCAGATGGATACCATAATCCAAAACCGAGTAGTTCCTTTTAAATATTTTAAAATATGTTTTACTGCAATTAGGTGAGATTCTTTTGGACATGCCCGAAATCTAGCACACACACAGACAGAATGCATAATATCGGGTCTACTTGCGGTTAAGTATAACGATGAACCTATCATACCTCTATACATAGATTGATTAACTTCCAAACCTGATTCATCCTTGTCTAAATAGCATGAAGTTCCCATGGGTGTGTTAGCTTCCTTTGAGGTGTCCATTCCAAACTTTTTAAGTATCTCTTTGCAATATTTTGTTTGAGAGATGAAGATGCCATCTTTAAGTTGCTTGATTTGAAGTCCAAGGAAGAATGTCAATTCTCCCATCATAGACATTTCAAACTCTCCCTGCATTATCTTAACAAATTCTACACATAATGAATTATCAGTTGATCCAAAAATAATATCATCAACATATACCTGGACCAATAAGATATGCTCTTTTACTTTCTTTATAAACAGAGTAGAATCAATTTTTCCTCTAGTAAAATCATTTGAAGTTAGGAAACTACTTAGCCTCTCATACCAAGATCTAGGAGCTTGTTTCAACCCATATAAAGCTTTCTTTAATTTAAAAATATGATTAGGATAACTAAAATCTTCAAATCCAGGGGGTTGCTCCACATAAACTTCTTCTTTAATAAAACCATTCAAAAATGCACTCTTAACATCCATTTGATATAATTTAAATTTCATCAAAGATGCATAAGCAAGAAGTAGGCGAATAGTCTCTAACCTGGCAACAGGAGCATAAGTTTCATCATAGTCTATACCTTCCTCCTGACAATAGCCTTTGGCAACAAGTCTGGCTTTATTCTTTGTTATGTTTCCATCTTCATCAAGTTTATTTCTAAATACCCATTTGGTTCCAATAACTTGATGTGATTCTTCCCTTGGGATTAATTCCCAGACTTGATTCCTTTCAAATTGGTTAAGTTCCTCTTGCATAGCTATGCACCATTGATCATCTTTAAGTGCTTCCTCAACATTTTTGGGTTCTATCTGAGACACAAAAGCTACAGACATGCAGAAGTTAGTCATATTTCTAGTTCTTACCCCTTTTGAGATATCACCAATGATATTGCCCATTGAGAGTCCTCTTGGTGATTGCCATTCTTTTGCTAATTCAGGTGTTTAGGAAGGCTCATTTTCTTCCAAATACAATTCATCAAGAGCCTCTCTTATATATTCATCATCACCTGCAAGTTCTTTATTTGACTCAATAGGATTTCCCCCAAGGTCTACAATTTCATCAAATGTAACATGAATAGATTCTTCAATATTTAAGGTTCTTCTATTAAACACTCTGTAAGCCTTACTAGTTAATGAATAACCTAAGAAAATGCCCTCATCGGCTTTAGAGTCAAATTTTCCTAAGTTATCCTTTCCATTATTTAACACAAAGCACTTACATCCAAAACTTTTCAAATGAGCAACATTAGGCTTTCTACCATTAAATAATTCATAGGGAGTTGATTTTATAATTGACCTAATGAGCATTCTATTTAAAACATAACATGCAGTACTAACCGCATCAACCCAAAAATATTTAGGAACATTAGATTCATTTAACATAGTTCTAGCAAGTTCCTCTAATGACCTATTTTTCCTTTCAACTACACCATTTTGTTGGGGAGTCCTAGGAGCAGAAAAGTTATGTAATATTCCATTTTCTTCACAATAACTTTCAAACTTTTCATTTTGAAACTCACCACCATGGTCACTTCTTAAAACTTTAATTCTTAGGTCTTTCTCATTTTGAATTTGTTTTGCAAATTTTCTAAAGACTTTAAAGGCTTCACTTTTCATAGTTAGAAAAAATGTCCAAGTATACCTAGAGTAATCATCAACAATCACAAGGCCATAATAATTTCCACCAAAGCTCTTTATCCTAGAAGGTCCAAATAAATCTAAATGTAATAATTCTAGGGGTTTTGAAGTGGAAATAACATTCTTTGATTTAAATGATGATTTTACTTGTTTACCTTTTTGACATGCATCACACAATCTATCTTTTTCAAATTTTAACTTAGGCAAACCAATAACTAAGTCTTTTGAAATCAATTTTTTCAAATGATGCATATTTATATGAGCTGCTCTCTTATGCCATAACCAAGGGTTCTCTTCCTTAGCAACTAAACATGTTATACTAGAATCATGTAAACAATCCAAATCAATCAAGTATATGTTGTTATGCCTAATGCCTTTTAATTCTACATTTTTGGAATCTATCAAATGTGTGGTGCAAAATTTACTTTCAAAGATTACCTTAAATCCTTTGTCACATAGTTGACTTATGCTAAGGAGATTATGCTTTAATCCATCAACAAGAAGCACATCCTTAATCTCCAAAGTGTTTGCACCACCTATGTTTCCAATTCCAAGAATTTTCCCTTTGTTGTTGTCCCCATAAGTTACATATCCTTGTTCCTTAGCTTTGAAACTCACAAATTTTGATTTATCACCGGTCATATGCTTTGAGCATCCACTATCAAGATACCACATAGACTTCTTAGATTTGGAAGTTTCCTACAAAACAAGAACATAGTAAACTTAGGTCCCCATAACTTTTGGGTCCTTGGGGTTAGAGACAAATAAATTATTTAACAATAGGAACCCAAATGTATTTACCTTTAGGAACACCAAAATGTTTAATTTTACATCTATTTGAGGTGTGACCTTGTTTCATGCAATAAAAACATGCATTTGATGTAGCTTTAGAATAAGATGCATTACTTACAAAACATGCTCTAGTTCCTTTTTCTACCCATACTCTTTTATTTTTCCTTTTAGACTTTTTCAAAGCAACTTGTTGATTTACATTATTTTGAGCAAACACCATTTCATGCTTCTTAAGATCATCTATTTCCTTTTCGGCTTTGTCTAGCAAATGGTTAAGAATATCTATGTCATATTCATGCTCTTTACAAGTTGCACATGCTAAGTTCTTATCATCATTCTCATCTAAACATACAATTTTCGTTTCTAATAATTTCTTTTCTTCTAAACATGTGATTTTCGTTTTTAAAGAGTCAATTTCCTTTTCGGATCTACTTAGATTCTTCTTCACAACTTTATATTCATTTTTCAAGTCCTTAAAAGCATTAAACAATTCTTCATATGCATTTTGTAATTCATTAAAATCATTTTCATCATCACTTGAGGATGAGTCGGAATCACTAACCTCAAAGTCGGAAGATATATTGTCTTTTGCCAACAAGCAAATGTTAGCTTCTATTTCTAAGTCACTTGATTCCGAAATCGAGTCACTATCATCGGTTCTTTCATAAGTTACTCTTAGTATTTCCCACATCTCTTGAGCACTTTTACAAACAGAGATCCTGTAAAACTCGTCAAGGGTTAAAACAGATGAAATAATATTTCTAGCCCTAACATCAAATTGAGCTTTTCTATTTTCCTCCGTTGTCCATCTAGAAAATGCTTTAGGAATGTCTATTCCGTTTTCAGTAACTTTAGGAATATATGGACCGTTAAAAATAGTGTCCCAAATGCCTCTATCAACAGACTCTAAAAAGATTTGCATTCTTACCTTCCAGAAAGGATAATTTTGACCCGCAAAAAGTGGGGGTCTATTGATAGACGTACCTTCGGCAAAAGTTTGATTTTGTCCGGCCATTTTCGAAAAGTTTGAATGACTATCAAAGCAAGCTCTGATACCACTTGTTAGAATCGCGCAGCGGAATGTTCGCGTGGTCGGACAAAAACCAAGAGGGGGGGGGGGTGAATTGGTTTCTTAACAAAAATTAGGTTTTTAAAATTTTCCCCAAATTTTACCGATTAAAAACTGTGTAAATGTAAATAGAGAAGAGATAGAATCTTACACAGGAGATTTATACTGGTTCTGATCAAAAGACCCTACGTACAGTTACTAATCACTCAAACAGAGGATTAATGCTATAATCAAAGTTTGTTACAAACAAATTACAATGGAAGAGATAAAGTAAAGAAAACACCTCTCTTGAAATCCACAAGAGATGAAGAACAGCTTTCCCTAGCGACGGCACAACACACAATCCACTAAGAACTCCACTTAGTGATTCTTATCGCTTCTAGCCCACACCAGGTTACAAAAGCCCCTTCTTCTTGCAACAAACAGTTCTCTGGCACTCACAGCACTTAACTTTTGTATGAAAAAGGTTGTTCTTATTTTCTAAGTGCCACAGAGAAGCTTAAGTAGAGAAATTAGGGTTTAAGAATTGGGATTTTTGAAACTAGGGTTCTTGGAAATAGGGTTTTCAAAAATAGGGTTGATTCGAAGTTAAAAATCAAAATCTGACTGAAATAATAGATTAAATGAAGTGTTAATCGATTATTACAGAGCCAAAATCAACAGAACCCCAAAACTCTCTGTTTTAATCGATTAAAAGGCCTGTTAATCGATTAACAGGGGTGTTAATCGATTAAACCAGTGAGCAGATACAGAAAATGGTTTTTCTCACTGTTTTAATTGATTATTTCACCAATTAATCGATTAAAGTCGAGCCTCTTTGATAAATTTGAGCTTTTTGAAGCTTCTAAGGTGCAGACTATGTACCGGCTATCTCAAACTCTAATATTACAGACTGAATCTAATCAAAACATAGTTATTACACTATAAAACAAGTCTTCAACATTCTAAGTCTTGTGTTCTTAAATCATCATCAAAATCAACAAGCTTTATGTCCATCAAGTTCAACATCAAGTCCTTGAATGTTTCAACAAAACTGTGTGAAATGAGGGGGGGAGCGCTCGCTATTTATAGGGATTCGCACTTGTCAGGTCGAGACGGCCGTCTCGTCTGACAAGGTCGAGATGGCCGTCTCGCCATTCGGGACGGCCGTCTTGCCTTGCAACAACTCTCCCCCATGATCACTTTGAATACAAGAGATGAAATAGCCTTTTTCATTTTGAATTTGTTTCGCAAATTTCTTAAACAAATGGAAAGTATCAGATTTTAATTTTAAAAATAATGTCCAGGTAAATCTTGAGTAATAATCTACTATAACCAATGCATATAGATTTCCTCCTAAACTCATAGTTCTAGAAGGACCAAAGAGATCCATGTGCAAAAGTTCAAGAGGTCTAGGTGTTGAAACAATATTTTTCTGTGAAAAAGAATTCCTTACTTGTTTCCCCTTTTGACATGCATCACATACTTTGTCTTTCACAAACTTAAGTTTAGGTAAGCCAACTACAAGATCTTTAGAAATCAGTTTATTAAGATGATTCATATGAATATGAGCTAACCTCCTATGCCACAACCAGGAATCATTCTCTTTAGAGATTAAGCAACAATTTTTAGCAGAATTAGTATCTAACATGTAAATATTGTTGATCCTCTTACCAGTAATTAGTACCTGTTCTGAATCTGATTTGATTATTTGACGTTGATCTTGACCAAAGACAACTTTGTGTCCTTTATCACAAAGCTGGCTAATACTAATCAAATTATGTTTTAAACCCTCAACATATAATACATTTTTAATAATACCTGATTTTGTGTTGTAGACCCCAAATCTTGCCCGGCCTCCAAATAAAGAGTAGAAGACCTCCTATTCGAAGATGGACAAAGCCTAACAAGCCACTAGGAGAGACTATTAGGCCCCATACTAGGATAGGAGGGATTTTCGGCACGCAAATAAGGTTTCTCGCCTTTTTGGGGACGAGACTGCCGTCTCGCCTCATGCAAGTGGCGAGACCGCCGTCTCGTTTGGCGAGACCGCCGTCTCGCCACCTACGAAGGGCGAAACGGCAGTCTCGCCACTTTGGCATGACGAGATGATGGTCTCGACCCTGTCAGACGAGACGACGGTCTCGACCTGTCAAGCGCGAAAAACTATAAATAGGGGGCTCCCTCCCCTCATTTTGACACACCACACAGAGCTTTCTCCTCCTTCTCTCTAGAAAATCACTAGTTTCTCTCTCTAGAATCCCTCTGACGCATTTCCGGAGCTTCTGAGTGTCTTTAGAGTGTTTTTCGAGCATTCCGAGAGGTTTTCCGGTGTTGTAGAGTGAAGGACTGCCACAAAGCACCCTCTTTTTAAAAGAATTAATACAAAAGCGTGCTTCAAAGGTTTATATTCTCCTTCTCTACTTTTATCGCTTTAATTTTAAATTATGCAATAGAAACTAGGGCCATGTAGTTGTAATTTTAAATTCCACAGAACAAAAAGGGTAAAAACGTATTTTTCTGGTTTAATCATTTACATAAAGCTGGCCTATCACAGGGAACCCGAAAGGGGCGTCGTAAAGGAACTAATACTTCCTTTACACGTAACTAACTCCCTTACCCAACTCTGGTTCTAATGACCAAAGTTGGTTTTTCGAAAACCAACGCCTTTTAATCCCGTTTCCGATGTTTCTGGTAAAAACATCGGTGGCGACTCCACAGAACCTTTCAAAACTAGCTTTTGGATTAGCCCGGTTATCAGACAATCCAAGAGCGCCTTTTCGAAAACCTTGCCCCTAGGTTCAGCCCGGTTATCGGACAACCTAAAGGCGTTGTAACCACCAACAAATAACGCGAAAATTGGAAAGTCGGAACCATCGCGTCGCTCCGACCGCCTCTTTTTTACGGCGGCGACAGATGGCCACTCCACTGGGGAAGCCTTGAGAGTTGATCCCATTTAGTGATGGGCCAACTTAGAAAATAAATAAACCAAGAAAATAACGTTTTTTCCCTTACCTTGTATTATAACATGTTTTACGGTTTGGCTTTAATAACTGTTGCTTGTTTATACTTACGCAATTGTGTAAAATAAAAACTGTACACAAACCCTTGCACACAACAGTTCCCTCTATACCCGGGGGCAAGTGAGAAATCCATAGGGAGTGGGTGGCAGGTACGGTTCGCTGTAGTGATGGCCTTGTGCCCACCGGTGTGATCGAAAACCACCACTCAAGGTGATAACCTTCCTCTTTTGGCAACAAGACTGACTATGGCCTTAGTGCTAAGCATGGTCGGAAGGCTGGAGAGTGGGGACCCTATAATGGGGGCACCTTGGGGGCCTTAGCCTAGTGAGAACAGTTAGAACCTATCCTCGCCAATGCACTTTTCTGCAGGAAAACCCTACCTCGTGATAAAAACGAATTCTCGCCTGTTCGTGGATGATTGAATTGTGTGTGCATATGTTTGCTGCATTTGTCTGTTGCATAGCATAAACAAACAACAAACAAAAATCACAAAAATACTTTCGCAAATAAAAACCCTTATCTCGGACAGTCTTCCTTTTAGCTAGCCTGGTTTCAGGTTCTTTGAAAGCTAAGTAGCCACGCAGTTCCGACAGAAGAGATAAGGGACGCTAAATATTCTTTTAAAGCCACATTTTATCTCGGACGATCTGCCTTTTAGCTAGCCTGGTTTCGGGTTCTTTGTAAGCTAAGTAGCCACGCAGTTCAGACGAGAAGAGATAAAAGGCTATAAAAAATAAACATAAAATAAAAAATATATATACTAAAAAGATAAGCAAATCAACTTCTGACAAAGTCAAATCATTCATATTACATCATATCATGAGCAAAAGAAAAACCAAGAGAGAAAATAAAAAGTGAGAATGCATTCAGCATCATTTAAATAAGATTCCTCATGCATTTTAGTTCGAGCACTCAACATGCATTAATAAAGTTCTTCCGGGCATTCTAGAAAGTGGCTGGTCCTCTCCACATCCGCACTCGCGCGCAAAAAGCCAAAACGATGGAAAATTTAGAGGAGCAAAATTGAAAGCTCACTGTGGAGGTCAACACCCTCCGCGAGCAAGTGGCCCAACTAATGGAGGTCGTCCGCCAGGGTCAGAGTAAGGGCGAAGACCAAGCTGAACACATCCCTCACCATGAGGAAGAGGAAGAAGAATACTTCTACGAGGGGAAGGATGCTAAGACTGCACGCATCCTTACCCCAGAGGTATCCAAACAACAACTCTCCGCCCTGGAGGAGAGGCTCAAAGCAGTAGAAGGGCACAACTTCGACGTCAAGGAGGTGGCGGACATGTGCCTAGTGAAGAATATCCACTTCCCTCCCAAATTCAAGATCCCGGATTTCCCCAAATATGCCGGGATGACCTGCCCAAAGAACCATCTTACGATGTATTGTCGTAAGATGGCCGCCCATGCTGTAAACGAAAAACTCCTGATCCACTGCTTCCAGGAGAGTCTGGCGGACACAGCTCTCAATTGGTATATGCAGCTAGAGAGAGGGCAGGTCCAGAGCTGGAAACAATTGGCTGATGCTTTTCTTTGTCGCTACCGATACAACATTGATTTGACTCCTGATAGGTCAGATCTCAGGACTCTGAGCAAAAGGAACGACGAACCTTTCAAAGCATACGCCCAAAGATGGAGGGAAATGGCTGCCCAAATAGAGCCTCCTTTGACGAGATAAGGAGACGAGTGACTATGTTCATCGATTCACCGGCCGGAGCATACTACGACAAGGCAATAGCCGGTACCTCCAACCTTTTCTCGGACATAGTCACTGTAGGGGAAAGAGTAGAGCAGGGACTGAGGAGCGGGAAGATAGCACAGTCTTCCCAAGCTGGGGTCTCATTCAAGAAGCCTGCTGGCAAGAAGAAGAACGAATTTGTACATGCAATCAACTCTGCCACTCCTTCTTCTACCCCACCAATGCCTAGGCAGCCTCGCAAGAAAGAGAGGAAGTTCACTCCAATCTCCACTTCCTATGGAATGCTGCTGCCTCAGCTGTTGGAAGCCAAACTCTTGACCTGCGCTCCTCCTAAGAAGCAGTTGGAACCTCCCTACCCCAAATGGTATAAGCCAAACGAAAAATGCGCTTACCACTCGGGTTCACCCGGTCACTCTACAGAAAATTGCTTGACCCTTAAGTATCGGGTTCAAGAACTAATCGACGCCGGGTGGATAACTTTCGACTCCTCTGCTTCCGATGTAGACGCCAAACCTCTGTCAAAGCCAGAGTAGCAGAGAGGGAGGACTGGGAAGATCAGCCATAGGGTGTCTGTTTTTTTAGCTTTTCTCTATATTTCCTACGGTCCCCGCCCGTGGCCGCAGGAATTTTGATTAAAAGGGCTTGTACATACATTTTCATTCTCTTTAATACACGAGGCATTTTGTCATATTCATTCTTTTCCCTCTTCTATTTATTATTCTTTCAAAGATAAATTGAATAATAAAATCTATGACTAAAACAGAACCTAAAACACATCATGTCTGTGATTGATGAATCTCCGTGGACCCCGGAAACTGAAAGCGAATGGGTCGAGTCCGACAGTGAGCAGGAGACCATCTCTCCAGACATGCAAAGAATGTTGGAAAAAGAAACACGTATCATACAACCGCATCAGGAAGAGATAGAAACCGTTAATTTGGGAGAAGGGGATGATGAGAAAAAGGTGAACATCAGTACCCAAATAGAAAGCAACATAAAAATGGGATTGATACGGCTTCTGAAGGAATATATAGATGTATTCGCTTGGTCTTATCATGACATGCCTGGGCTTGACACTAATATAGTGGAACATAGATTGCCATTAAAAGAGGGGTTCCGACCTGTGAAACAAAAACTCAGAAGAATCAAACCGGACTAGTCCTTAATGATAAAGGAGGAGGTGCAAAGGCAGTTGGATGACAATTTCCTTGTAGTTTCCAAATACCCAGAATGGTTGGCCAACATAGTACCCGTCATCAAAAAGACCGGGAAGGTCAGGGTCTGCGTGGATTATAGGGACCTCAATCGAGCAAGTCCAAAAGATGACTTTCCCCTACCGCATATAGACATACTAGTAGACCATACCGCTACCAACACGCTTTACTCCTTCATGGATGGGTATGCGGGATACAACCAAATGAAGTTGGCCGTTGAGGACAGAGAAAAAACCTCCTTTATCACACCATGGGGCACCTTTTGCTATCGTGTAATGCCCTTCGGACTCAAGAATGCAAGGACTACTTATCAAAGGGCTATGGTCACGCTATTCCATGACATGATCCACAAGGAAATAGAAGTATATGTGGACGACATGATTGCCAAGTCCAGGAATGAAATGGACCACATTCAATATCTCAAAAAGCTCTTTGACCGACTCCGAAAGTATCAACTCAAACTGAACCTGGCAAAATGTACTTTCGGAGTACGTTCAGGAAAACTCCTAGGATTCATTGTCAGCGAAAGGGGAATTGAAGTGGACCCCGACAAAACCAAGGCAATTTTGGAAATGCCTCCACCAAGCACAGAAAAGGAGGTCAGAGGTTTTCTAGGCCGAATTAATTACATTTCCCGTTTCATCGCACAGTTGACGGATAAATGTATACCCATCTTTAAACTGTTGCGCAAAAATCAACCAACGGTGTGGAATGAAGAATGCCTACAAGTATTTGATAAAATCAAAACATGCTTAACCAATCTGCCAGTATTGGTACCACCCGTCGAAGGCAGACCTCTGATCCTATACTTGTCAATACTCGAAGAGTCCATGGGATGTGTGCTCGGTCAACAAGATGAAACTGGGAAGAAAGAACGAGCCATTTATTATCTCAGTAAGAAATTTCTAGACTATGAAACCCGTTATACACCATTCGAAAAAACCTGTTGCGCATTGGTGTGGGTCACTCAGCGCCTCCGACAATATATGGCTCGGCATACAACATGGTTGGTCTCCAAAATGGACCCGATCAAATACCTCTTCGAAAGCCCATTCTAATTGGAAGAATAGTTAGGTGGCAGGTTCTCCTCTCAGAATTTGATATCATTCACGTCACCCAGAAAGCTATTAAAGGAAGTCCCCTAGCGGATTATCTAGCCCATGGATCAACAAATGAATATCAGTCCTTACAAGACGACTTTCCCGATGAGCATATCATGCACATTGAACACAAAGAGACCAAAGAAGAAGCATGGACTATGTTTTTCGATGGGGCTTCAAACATGCTTGGACATGGGATAGGAGAAATTTTGATATCCCCCGAAAAGAAACACATTCCCGTAACGGCCAGACTAAATTTTGATTGTACCAACAACATGGCCGAGTACGAAGCATGTGCGCTAGGGATCCAAGCGGCTTTAGATCATGGGGTTACCAAGCTCAAAGTCTTCGGTGATTCATCCCTTGTCATCTACCAACTTAAAGGTGAATGGGAAACCCGAAACTCAAAACTAATCCCATATCTAGAACACATCCAAGACTTAGTTTCAAGAATGGAAAGTGTTACCTTCCAGTACATCCCTCGGGAAGACAACCAATGTGCTGACGCCCTCGCCACTCTATCATCCATGTTTGCCCTAGATCAAGAACATGAGATGTCAATCATCCAAGTTAAGCTACATGACAAACAAGCTTTTTGCATGGCAGTAAATAGCGAGCGCGACCAAAACCCCTGGTACCACTAGTGCAAAAAAGGCTTTCTATGTCGGTTAAAATGGGCTTTCTACGTCGGTTAAAGAGGCGACATAGATACGGGGGTCATAGAAAGTATGACTTTTTATGTCGGTTGTTATGAACCGACATAGAAAGTAATGGGTTTTTTACGAAAATTTATATTAACGGGATTCGAACCCGGTACATTGTAGTATAGAATTAGACCAACAACTAAACTACTATGATTTTTGTTTATTTACAATTACATTTCGTTTATATTATATTATTTTATTATCTATTAGAAGTTTGTCATTAGCAAGATTCGAACCCGGTACCTTAGAGTTGAAGACTAATACTCCAACCACTAAGCTACTATGATTTTCCGATAAATAACTTACAAATAAATTATATTTATATACAAAATATATAAATACAAATATATTTATATATTTTGATATATTTATATATTTTGATATATTTATATATTTAATTTTTTTGATTTAATATACACTTTCTATGTCGGTTAAATTTGAACCGACATAGAAAGTACTTTCTATGTCGGTTAAAATTTGAACCAGACATAGAAAGTGAACTTTTATGTCGGTTGAAATTTAACCGACATAGAAAGTGAACTTTTTATGTCGGTTGAAATTTAACCAACATAGAAAGTACTTTCTATGTCGGTTCAAATTTAACCGACATAGAAAGTACTTTCTATGTCGGTTCAAATTTAACCGACATAGAAAGTGAATTTGCTCACATACCATGTCAGTTATATAACAACTGACATAAAAAGTTTATAGTATTATTACAAAAATGCCACCGCTCTATATACTATGACAGGTGGATTACAACCGTCATAAAAAGTCGTCATAGAATCATATTTTTCCACTAGTGTACCATGACATCAAGTAGTACCTCATGAGGGGCGAATATCCTAAAGGAATCAGCAACAATGACAAACGAACCATTCACAAAAGGGTCGTAGGGTTCACATTGATTGAAGGAACCCTCTACAAAAAGAGCCTCGATTCCACTCTCTTAAGGTGTGTGGACCATGAAGAAGCCCAAACCTTGATAAGAGAAATCCACAAAGGAGCTTTTGGAACCCACGCACCTGGGCATGTCATGGCCAAGAAGATTTTAAGGGCAGGATACTTTTGGTCCAGAATGGAAACCGATTGTCACCAGTACGCCAAAAAGTGCCATAAATGTCAAATTTATGCTGATAATATCCACGTACCACCCGCACCTCTCAGTAACCTGGCTACACCATGGCCATTTTCTATGTGGGGCATGGATGTCATCGGACCCATTGAACCCAGGGCGTTTAACGACCATCATTTCATCTTGGTAGCAATTGACTATTTCACCAAGTGGGTTGAGGCGGCGTCATATGCGCATGTGACTCGGAAAGTGGTGACCGCCTTCATCAAGAAAAATATTATATGTCGGTACGGTATCCCTCATAGGCTCATTACTGATAATGGGACCAATCTCAATAATAAAGTGATGGAGGAGTTATGTCAGGACTTCAAAATTCAACACCACAATTCCTCCCCGTACCGACCAAAGATGAATGGTGCAGTAGAGGCAGCCAATAAGAATATCAAGAAAATCGTCCAAAAAATGGTAGTAACCTACAAAGACTGGCATGAGATGCTTCCCTTCGCCTTACACGGATACCGGACGTCGGTACGAACCTCCACATGAGCTACCCCGTTTTCCCTCGTATACGGAATGGAGGCCGTACTACCAATAGAGGTCGAAATACCCTCTCTGCAAGTTATTATGGAAGCAAAATTGACAGAAGCTGAATGGGTCCAAAGTCGGTACGATCAGTTGAACCTAATCGAAGAAAAACGGCTGGACACCATATGTTGAGGGCAAGCTTACCAAAAGAAGATCAAGAAAGCTTACGCCAAGAAGGTCAATCCTCGCACTTTCCAAGAAGGGGATCTGGTGATAAAGAAATTGCTTCCAGCCCAGAAAGACAAAATTGGGAAGTGGACAGCAAACTACGAAGGACCCTTTGTGGTCAAGCGAGCCTTCTTAGGAGGGGCCCTTATCCTCACCAACATGGATGGAGAAGAGCTCCGATATCCTGTCAACTCGGATGCAGTAAAGAAATACTACGCTTAAAGACATTGCTCATGACCCGTCAGGATGAAAACTCGCAAAGAGCGTCCTGGGCAAAAGATAGGGTCTATATTCCTCGCTAGGACACGTCCTAGGCAAAAATTAGAGGTTTCAAAAAAAAAAACAAAAAAAAAGAAGAAAAGAGAGCAATGATTACCTTAGCCGAAAACCGCAAAGGCGACTAAGGTAATACCTCCACAAAAGCAAGCAGACTTCGCATAGTCTTCACTCCGGATTCGAGCATCTCGACTGAAGGGACCAGGAAAAACGGGGAAACAAAGATCACAGACATCATTGTGGCACCCTCATACAGTTTAGCCAACCCTGGCCAGCCTTGCTTACAAATTCTTTTGTAAATCCCCATGTAAAAATAAACCATCTGTTTATACCAATAAAAATTGTCTTTTCTTCTCTTTACCTACTTGTGTGAATGCCTCTGTATTAACGAAATATGAGCATGCATAAAACAAGCAATTCAAGAAAGCATAAAAACAAGACGAATGACACCAACCAGGGCCAAACAGAAAGTACAAGATAGCCTGCTAGATCGAAAACCCGCAAAGGGCGGTCTAGGCAAAAGATAAGGCTCTCATAAAAAAGGAAAAAAGCCCACCAAAATATCTCAGGCAAAAATCAAAACCCTCTAGATCGAAAACCCGCAAAGGGCGGCTAGGCAAAAGACAGGGTTAAAACAAAAAGTGCAAAAGAATAGAACAAAAAAGAAGAAAGTACCAGTCACTTTCTAGATGCTCTCAACTAAAATAACTTGCATCAATAGCATCCACACACAAGTAGTCGCACAAAACGACTTTGTCAAAAATGAAAGAAATAAAAATTACTTCAGATAAAAAGCAAAAAAATGAAAAGAATTCATGCATATAAGGAGACTAGCTCCATGATTGTGATTGAAAACAGGATCATCAAGACCAACTCTCCAAATAATGCCCTCAAGAAAACAGAGCAAGTCGTCAATCAAGCGACTCATCAAAATAAGAGCTACAGTCATTATTCTTCTACCCAATAAAAGAGGGCACAATCATCAAACATCATAAAAGAAAAGCCGACGGAAAGGCTTAGCCATCCCCAAAAGGATTCTTGCCTACTCCAGAGGCAACACAAAAATTACCCCATGGCTTAGCACCACCATCACATGGGTCATCGAGCACACTCACCCAAAGTCTCCTCCACACCCCCCCAATGGAGTATAAGAGCTTCACAAGTATAGCTCGCATCAGCATCAATCAAGGGGCCAATACTCCATACCTAGAAAAGAAAAAACCAGATCCCCAGGAAGTCAACTAATTTCCTCGGTGGATCACTAAAGAAATAAAAGCGTCATCCCTAGTGGACCTCCCAAAAAAAAAAAAAAAAAAGAAAAAGAAGAAGGGAAAAAGCCAGCGTAATAAAAAGAGACTAAAAGGAAAAACGGCATACGCTCAATAAGAAAAGCCAAAATCCGAAATCGCGAGGAAAAAAAAGATAGAACCGCGAGAAAAAGGCTGGATTAAAGACAAGCCACTCACCTTGATCAACAAAACTTCGACTACCAAGCAAAAGTCGAACAAAAACATAGATAATCCGACCAATCAGCAAGAGTCAGATGATCACCACAAAAAGTCAAAAGCAAAGAACCCCCAGCAAACAAGCAAGCTAGATGAAACGTAAAATCCCCGGCACAACCCGGATGACCATTCAAAGAGGTCCAAGTACACCTACCAACACAGAAATCACTCCCAAAGGAGTAGGCGCATGAGCTACCCGAGCAGTAAGCCGCCACTACCACCAGTCCTACGCAGTGGGCTGTACCAGCCTGATTGGGGGTTCATACCTATCAACCAGCACACAAGGAGTGCCCGATCGGCGCATGAGCTACCCGAGCAGTAAGCCGCCACTACCACCAGTCTTACGCAGTTGACTGTACCAGCCTGATAGGGGGTTCATACCTATCAACCTACGCATGTGCTGTGCCTGATCTGCGCTCGAGCCAGATCAGTAAGTCGCACTACCAGCCTAATGGGGGGTTCATACCCATCCAGTCCCACACAACGGACTGCAACTACCAGCCTGATGGGGGGTTTGTACCCATCGACCGAAGGATCGACTACTGTTAGAAGGAGTATCCTGAGGATCTACCACATGTTAACCAAAGGGATTGGCTACGTCAGAAGTAGTATCCTAGAGGTGCACAACACAACATTTTCCCCAGAAGATCAACCGCCGCAAGACAGGACATCCAAAGGGTACCCGGGCAAGAGGGTCAACTCCTTTACCTTCCTACCAATCTGTCTGGCACAACAGGCCAATAGCTGACTAGTCAGGTAAAGGGGGGGCAGCTGTAGACCCCAAATCTTGCCTGACCTCCAAATAAAGAGTAGAAGACCTCCTATTCGAAGATGGACAAAGCCTAACAAGCCACTAGGAGAGACTATTAGGCCCCATACTAGGATAGGAGGGATTTTCGGCACGCAAATAAGGTTTCTCGCCCTTTTAGGGACGAGACCGCCGTCTCGAAATCAAGACCGTCGTCTCAAAATCGAGACCACCGTCTCGCCTCATGCAAGTGGCGAGACCGCGGTCTCGTTTGGCGAGACTGCCGTCTCGCCACCTGCGAAGGGCGAGACGGCGGTCTCGCCACTTTGGCATGACGAGACGGCGGTCTCGACCCTGTCAGACGAGACAGCGGTCTCAACCTGTCAGGCGCGAAAAACTATAAATAGGGGGCTCCCTCCCCTCATTTTGACACACCACACAGAGCTTTCTCCTCCTTCTTTCTAGAAAATCACTAGTTTCTCTCTCTAGAATCCCTCCGACGCATTTCCGGAGCTTCTGAGTATCTTTAGAGTGTTTTTCGAGCATTCTGAGAGGTTTTCTGGCGCTGTAGAGTGAAGGGCTGCCACAAAGCACCCTCTTTTTAAAAGAATTAATACAAAAGCATGCTTCGGAGGTTTACATTCTCCTTCTCTACTTTTATCGCTTTAATTTTAAATTATGCAATAGATACTAGGGCCATGTAGTCGTAATTTTGAATTCTGCAGAATAAAAAGGGTAAAAGCATATTTTTCTGGTTTAATCATTTACATAAAGCTGGCCTATCATAGGGAACCCGAAAGGGGCGTCGTAAAGGAACTAATACTTCCTTTACACGTAACTAACTCCCTTACCTAACTCTGGTTCTAATGACCAAAGTTGGTTTTTCGAAAACCAACGCCTTTTAATCCCTTTTCCGATGTTTCTGGTAAAAACATCGGTGGCGACTCCACAGAACCTTTCAAAACTAGCTTTTGGATTAGCCCGGTTATCGGACAATCCAAGAGCGCCTTTTCGAAAACCTCGCCCCTAGGTTCAGCCCGGTTATCGGACAACCTCAAGGCGTTGTAACTACCAACAAATAACGCGAAAATTGGAAAGTTGGAACCATCACGTCGCTCCGACCGCCTCTTTTTGACGGCGGCGACATGTGCATTTGATGTCACCTATTCCAAGGATTTTTCCTTTGTTATTATCTCCATAGACAACAGTCCCACCATTCTTTAGTTTTAAGTTGTAAAATTTTGTAATATCACCTGTCATGTGTTTGAACAACCACTGTCAAGGTACTAGAGATCTTCAGTTTTGTTTTGCCTGAAAGAGAAATTAGCATAGTTGCAGTACAAAATGATACAGAATTGAAATAAACAATTAATTTTGCACTGGAAGTAAAATTTTAATCGATTAATTTGATATTCAATCGATTAATCAAGTTCTGGAGAAAATATATCAGAATAATAATCGATTTAAACGAGAAATTATCGGTTAAATTTATCCTTTTAATGATTTTAACTGATATAAATCCATTTTAATCGATTAAAACAGCTAAACTAGATTTCAAAGAACATTTTAATCGATTAATTCGTATTTCAATCGATTAAAACTGTACAGACAACTTTTATGGTATTCTCTGTAAGTGATTTTAATCGATTAAAATAGTTTTATATCAATTAAAATACTCAGTCCATGAATCCAGAAACAGAATTTGTTGATTTGATACCCAGGGACATCCAGATTTTGTTCCTGCAAAACAGATTTGGCATGTTTCTGGTACCCCTTTTTAATTACTGGGTCCAATCATGTTATTTGAAATGAATTTTTGGGTATCCACTTCATTCTACCTTTAGGAATATCATATTTCTTAATTCTACAGTATTTCACAGAATGACCTTTTTTCTTGCAGTAAAAACATTTAATAAATGGAGACGAAACAAATTTACTATATGCAAAATAGTTTTTAAATGCTCTAGTTTTCTTTCCAACAGGAGGTGCAAAACCTATACCACCACGATCAATAACCAATTTTTGAGAATCAAGTATCATATCAAGACTATTTTTTCCTTGTTCAAGTTTAGATGCAGTTTTTATTAAATATGATAATTTATCTTGTAACTCAGGACAATTTTTACAATCTTTATCATTAGACATGCAATCAGAGTTATTACCTATTTCCAAATTTTCATTCTTGGTTTCTTCATCAACTATTTTCTTTTCAAGAAGAGTGATATTGTTTTCTAATAAACTATTCATGCTTTTTAATCTTTTGTTTTCAATTTCTAATCTCTTAGCTACTGCATGCATTTCATAAAAAGCATCTTGTAATGAACTATAATTCATAGTATTTGTTGAGTCAAAACTTACACTGGTTATTGGAGAATCTGAATTGACCATTAAGCATATCTCTGTTGTTTCTTCATAGGCCATTTCAAGGGTTTTCCACATTTGTGCAGCAGTTTGACAATGTGTTATCCTGAAAAACTCATTTCTGTTAAGTGTAGATATGATGATATTCTTAGCAATACAATCATCTTGGATTAATTTCTTTTCACAATCATTTAAGCTAGACCATTCTTTGTTAAAAACATAAGTTCCCTGTTCAATGACATTTCAAACATTTATACCAACAGATTCAATAAAGATCTTCATCCTAATCTTCCCAAAAAAATAATTTGTACCACAAAACAGTGGAGGTTTATCAATACAAGCACCCTCATAAAATTTATTTCCAGCCATTTGGATCGAAAGACTTGAATAATTCTCAAGACCCTTGCTCTGATACCAATTGTTAGAAATGTAGGCTGAGATCAAGAGGGGGGTGAATTGATCTTTGAAAGATTTTCGCAATTTACAAATTATCTATTTCAAAGATTAAGAATTCTGACCAGTTCTTGAATCACACACAGCAAGCAATCAAAATAAAGGCAGTGACAGAATTAAATGAGAGAAAGGTTTAGAAAGATACAACCAAGATTTATACTGGTTCACTCACTCCCAGGGCTACGTCCAGTTTCTAGCCAAATTCCAGTTGGGTTCCACTAGATTGAACGTTTTACAGATTACAACTTTAATCTCACACTCAATCTACCACAAGAACCAAAATTCCAGTCCCCGCACCTAAACCTTCACCGAGAACCAAATTCCAGTTCTTGAACAACCCTGCAGACCAAATTCCAGCCACGTAAACCAAGTGCCCACAATTCCAGTGCACCCATAATACAAGTAAAGAAAGTAAAGAAACAAATAGAAGAAACTAGAATGCTCAAACCAGATTTATGCAGCTCTACAGTATGAGTTTCTTCTCCAAGAGAATGCAAATTTTTCCTCAAGAAAGGACTTCTATGAACTTAAAAAAACTAGCGCAATTCTCTCTTGAAAGTAGCACTTATGATTGCTTGATTGATTGCTAAAAGATGTGTTTTAAAAAGTTCAAGCAACTCTGTTTATATAGAAGATTTTCAAAACTGTCTGGTTTATTTAATATATTAAAATAATCTTTTAATATGTTAAAAGTCTTGTTTTAATCTGTTAAAACTTCTTTTAATCTGTTAAAAAGTTCTTGATTATTTTCCAGATTTTTTTAACCGATACTGACACCGTTTATATCAATTAAAACTCTTTGTAAAAAATCTTCCAAACTGTTTTAATCGATTGTTTCATCTTTCAATCGATTAAAATACTGCAAAACATTCTTATAAACTTTTCTAAGTGATTTTAACTGATAACAATTTGTTTTAATCCATTAAAACACTTTGAAAAAAAGTTCACTTAGTTATTTTAATCGATTGAAACACATTTTAATCGATTATAATTCTGCCAAAAGATTTCATAAAACTTTCAAAGTTATTTTAACTGATAGCAAGCTTGTATTAATCGATTAAAACATTCTGGAAAAACCTCTTAGTTGTTTTAATCGATTATTTCGCATTTGTATCGATTAAAATACTGACAGAACAACTTTCAAAACACTTCAAGTTATTTCAATCGATTATTTCGAGTTTGTATCGATTAAAATTCTGCCGAACACTTTTCAAAATATTCTAAGTCATTTTAATCGATTATAATAATTCTATATCGATTAAAATATCGCGTAAGGTTTTCAAAAATCCTTCTAATGAAAACAATCGATTTTTTCGAAAACATATCGCTTAAAAACCCGTTACAAAAGTGTTAAGAACATTTTAGTTGATAAATCTTATATGCTATTAGTTAAAATAGCTAATTAAAAACCTTTTATCAAAATACTTTGTTTTTAACCGTTTAAACATTTTTTAGAGGCATTTGCAAAATCTTTTAAATGAAGAAACCTCATGCAACAGAGAGATAAAAATGATTATACCTAAGCAGAGATGCAGACTCACTAATCCCACTACTCTTTTATCTAAGTGACCTTTGACTACCACAAAGTAGCCTTTGACTTCATTTTTGACTTCATCAAATCAACAAGATCTTTGGCAAAGTAATTGAATAAGATCTTCATCACTTTCAGTATGAACCCCCTATCAGGCTGGTATAGTCCACTGCATAGGACTGGTGGCGGTGACGACTTACTGTTCGGGTGGCTCATGCGCCGAGCACTGAGATGCATTTTTCTTTTGTCTTTTCTGGGAATTGACGTCCGGTCTGTGCCGGGGATTCTGTTGGTGTTTATCCAGCTTGTTGGTTGCTGGGGATTCTTTGATTTTGATCCTTTGGTGGTGGTCATCCGACTTTGCTGGTTGTCGGGTAGTCTTGTTTATTATTGCTTGACTCTTGCTTGGTTGTTGAAGAAACTCTTGGTTAATGTGGTTAACTTGTTTTAATCCTGCCTTTTTCCGCGATTTTATCTCTTTTTTCTCGCGATTTTGGATTTTGGTTTTTTTTAGCGTAAGTCTTTTTACTGTTAGTTTCTTTTTGTTACGCTGACTTTTTGAAAAGGAGAGCAAAATGCATGAAATGGAATTTTTATTTATGATAAAAATTTATTACAATAATTTATTTTCTAAGCACTATCCCTAAGGCGGTGGACTCGAGTCTGGAGACGATCCGTAAGAGGGGAATTACCGGTACAGATGTCTTCAGAATTCTGCTTGATCCCGGGCTTCGTCGAGGTACTCCTATCGGAATGTCGCCAGGTCCTGCCTTATTCCCTCTTGGTATTGGTTTAATGTCTCCATTCTCGTGTCGAGGGCATCTTGCCTTAGGGACATTTTCTCTTGTCTCATGGACATTTGGTCAAATTGCTGGCGCAAATCGTAGATGTTGCGGTTGATGCCAGCAAAGTCGTCCGTGTATTGCTGTTGTTGTTGTTGCTGTTGCTGTTGTTGTTGTTGGAACTCCGGAGGTGTCGGGAGATCACGCATTGCTACGAGGTCCTAGAGATCCAAAGTTATGTCTAGCGAGGGGTGGAGGATCAACCGGGTCCCTTGGCGTAGCAGCATCCCCATGTTGACCAGGACAGACCCGTTGATAGTTTCGGGTCGGAGGCGAGAGGCCAGTTCTTCCCTACCACTGCACCCCCATTTTTCTGCCAGCGGGGTGATGAGGGGAGCCATGAGGATGGCTCTCACGGGCCGGCTCCCGAAGTCCTTGAGGGCCTTCAGGAAGAAATAGCCAGGGTTGCACCGGCGCCTCTAGCTCATGCAGTAGAGGGCGAAGAGGTTCGGGAGGGTAACTTTACCCTGACTCTCTTTTTTCCCGTGGACCGTCCCAGGCAGCAGCTTGTGGCAGATATGGAGGGTGGGGGGAAGTGCGGAGCCCTTCATCAGTGTCGGCAGGGTGTGTGCCTCGGTCAGCTCCTCCCACATTTCGCCGGCGGTGAGGGTAGTGGGGCGTGCGCAGATGGCCTCCTGGTAGTCCCGAGTCAGAACGTCCTCGGGTTGGGCGAATCCAATGGACACATTGAACTCGTCCAGGGTGGTGGTCCGGTATATCCCACCTATGAAGTACATCACCATTTTTGTCGGTGGGAGACCCAGTACCATGGAGGGAGTCTCGGAGTAGGAGATGGAGGCGAGAAACTCTAACACCGCTTGAGGGTAGACGTGGGTAGGTGGAGACTGGAGGAGGAAGCGCCACCCTATGTTGTCGATGTGGGCACCGACGTCGTCTTCCCATCCGAATTCGGCGAGGATGCCGAAGTCCAGTCTCAGCATGGGGTGCCAGGTATACCCCCGGATGTGCTCTAGGCGGGCCTGGTGCAGTGGTGAAAGCTGTGTGGGATCCTGCAGAGTGGGGGCTGAGGATCTACTGGGATCGGCAGAGCCTCTTCTCTTTCTAGTTTGGTCTCCACGATGCATTTTGACAGTAGGATGCTTGAAAGTGAGATAAATGAGGGTAGGAGTGCAAGAGAGGGTGTTGGAGACCCCCCCTAGGCCCCTCTATTTATAGAATTTTCGGCCAACCTCGGGACCGCCGTCTGGACATTCAGGACCACCGTCTCAGATTCGGGGGACTCGGGACGGCCGTTTGGAACCTCTCGACGGCGGTCTCGACTTTGGCCTTAAGCGAGACGGCCGTCTCGCCAAGCGAGAAGGCCGTCTCGTTTTTGGTCAAGTCGAGACGGCGGTCTCGTTTTGCTAAAAATCGGGACGACGGTATGGACATACGAGATGACGGTCTCATTTTTTAGAGGCTTGTTTTTTTTTTTTTTGAAGAAAATAGGACCTTGTTCAAAAACATTTTATGCATGCAATGTTTTCATGTGTTGATGTCCTATGATGCCTATTTCATTTAGTTTTTCAGAAGGATTTAACTGATATGTCTTGTAAAGACGAGTGCCCTCTGATCTGCGTTCCTTCTGTTGTATTTGGCTATACTGTTTCAGACTTCTTATGACCGAAGAATAATTTGCTTTTTCTTTCTTTCTTTTTTTTCTTTTTCTATCTTCTTTTTGGTAGAGCACGCTTTGCCATGTTAGTGTCCCTTTTTCTTCACTTTAGGGGTTTCAATCCTCTTGTTGACTATACACCTCCATATTCCCAAATTAATTGTTAGAATAATGTTGTGAGGGTCAAGAGAAAAGAAGTAAAATGGGTAAATTCAATGGCTTGTGTTTTAGACGGTCAATTTTATTTAGAAAAGATTTTGTAAGAATGGTTGGCTAAGGTTAGGCCTAGGTGTTTAAGCTTTTTTTCTAAGCAAACGTTTCCTTTTTTTTTTGTATTTGCGCCTTAGCTTATTTCCATTGCTTTTTATGGCTAGTCGATTTCCCAAGATCGCTGTAGACCCCTAATTTTGCCCAGTCTCTTAATAAAGGCTAAAGAGACTTCCTACAACAAGAAAAAGCTCGCCTGGCATCTCAATAAAGCCCAAGAAGACTTCCTATATGAAGATAAAGCTTTAACGGGCGTTCATCGGCACCAACCGACGTCCGAATAAAGAAAGGAAAGCTTCCCAGGGGTCCCAGAACACAAAAACTGGCCAAAACAGGTCGAGACCACCGTCCCAAAGTCGAGACGACCGTCCCAACCTTCCCTAGCCAAGTGGGACGGCCGTCCCAAGTGAGACTGCCAGTCCCAGCTTTCAGGGGGTCCCAGCATGTGTAAAAGATGCAGTTGGGACGGCCGTCCCAACCCAGAGGGGAGTCTCAAATGGTCAGGCAGCGAAAAACTATAAATAGGAGGCTCATTTGCCACTGTTACACACACCAGACAACTCCCAGTACTTGTCTATTCTCTTCCCTCTTCGAATGAACTCTCTGATTGCCTTAATAAGGTAACAATCAGTTAAGGAATCATATTCCAGCATTCGATTCTTCTGTAAAATTTAGTAGAGTCAGTGTTGTATTCGGAGAGGAGAGTCTTTGTAGAGCGGGGGATTGCCAAAACGCATCCTCATAGTCAAAAGATTCGCAATACAAAGCTTGCTACGAAGGTTCTTTTCAATTCTCTTCTCTTTTACTGCTTTATTGCTTTCTGTATGCAATGTAAACTAAAATCATGTAGATAGCCATTTTTAATATTATGAAATAAAATAGGGTAATCGCGTAATTTCTTGTAATCTTCACTTAAATGAATTAGTCCGTCATAAGGAACCCGAAAGGGGCGTTGTGGGGTGCTAACACCTTCCCCACACGTAACTAACTCCCTTACCTAACTCTGGTTATAATGGCCAAGTTTGGTTTTTATTAAAATCAACGCCTTTTTATCCTTTTCCAATGTTTATGGTCAAAACATTGGTGGCGACTCCAAAAGAACCCCTTTTCGAAAACCTTGCTTTTATTAGAGGATAGTTCAGTTGTTGAGCACCTCGGAAGCAATGAACATATTTTAACAAAAATGCGAGTCTAAACCATCTTTTCACGACCGCTCGCATAAACGTTGGAGATGTCCCTGGACGTCGGAACGGACGGCAGCGACAGATGGTGACTCCGCTGGGGAAGCTAGAGAGTTGATCCCATTTAGTGACGGATAAAATTCAAACTAAGTAAAGATTTGAAATTACGCCTTTACCCTCTTCCGTATGTTTTACTGTATGGCTTTAATAACTGCTGTATGATTATTTTCTGCAAATTGTCTGAAATATAAAATGCACACAAAAATCCTTGCACACAACAGTCCCTCTATACCCGGGGGCAAGAGTGAATACCTATAGGGAGTGGGTGGCAGATACGACCGGCTTGTTGGCACACGGGGCTACAACCGTTTTCAGAAACCACCAACTCAAGGTGATAACTCTCTTCTTTTGGTCTAAGGATGTCGACACGGAGTTCCATGCATGACCCGAAGACTGAGAGATTGAGAGGTCCCTATAATGGGGGCACCTTGGGGACCTTTGGCCTTGGTGAGAACAGTTTAGAACCACCTAAACCAAGCACGTTTCTGCAGGAAAACCCTACCTCGTGATTAAATAAGCGTGGCTCTGCTCGTGGATGTATGAACTGTGTGTGCATTTGTTTGCTGCATTTGTATTGATGCATTAGCATAGGGTAATCATACAACAAACAAAATAGTGAAAAACCCTAAAAATCATAAAAGTGATAAGATAAACCACTTTATCTCGGACAGTCTTCAGTTAAGCTAGCCTGGTTTCAGGTTCTTTGTAAGCTAAGTAGCCACGTTGACCGACAGAAGAGATAAAGGGTCATAAAAAATATAAAAACAAATTAAAGCCATAAAAATGCCTTTATAAAATAAATTTTTTTTCTTGATAAAGGTCTTATAATTCATACAACCTTTGTTCATAAAAATAAGAGAAGAAAATAGAACTCTCTTCATCAAAATCCATAAACATCCATATAGATAGTTTTCCTTTTTAAGAAAAACCAAGTACTATCATGTATCATATTAGGAATAAAACATGATAATACTTAGAAAAACAAACACTTACATGCATTCATTTACAAGGACTCATCCTCATATCATGCATTTTCATTTCTTTTAGATAATGGAGGGATCCAGTAATAGACAGTTAAAGAAAGTGGAAATCCTTCTATGCCGTGTAGAGAAGTTAAGGCAGTTGAGTACATATATGCTGAAAGAATTAATGGTTGAGTTCAAGAGGGGGGGTGAATTGAACTTTAAAACTTTTTCTCAAATCTTACTTTCTTTTTGGAAGAATGAGTTATCTTTATTCAATCTTTGCAAAGGTAATTTGATTTAAACACAGTACAATTAAAGACAGAAATTAAAAGAGATAAAAGAAGAATATTAACACACAAGTTTATACTGGTTCACTCTAATCCAGAGCTACATCCAGTTCTTGACAAACCAGTCAAGTTCCACTAATACCAAGTGAAAAATACAACCAGTAGATACTCACCAATCTACCCCAAGAACTATCTTGCAAAACCCACAAGACAGAATCTTGTAAACCACCCAAGTAACCAAATCCAAGTCATCGTACCAAGTGCGATTACAATTCAACCTGCACAATCAAACTTTACAAAAGAATATGAAAAGAATAAACCTGGACTTGAAGTTTCTAATTGTCCAGAACCAATTCTATCAAGACTTTCTCTCTCGAATGACCACAATTCTGATCACAAGCACCTTATGATATGAAAAAGATTCTTGAATGCGAGAGAAAGTCACGTATGAAAGTTTCACAGATTGATTTCACAAGTTTTCTCAAGTAGTGTGTTGTATTGTATATTCAAAAGATAGATCAAATCTGTATATATAGAGTAAATCAGAAAAACGAACGTTTCATCTGTTAAAAGCTGTTTTAGAGAGTCAAAAGATAAGTTGGTTAGCAGTAAAACAGGTTTATAAGAGAATCTGATCGATTAAAACAGTAAGAATGATCGATTAGACCGAGTTATGATCGATCAGAATAAAACTATGATCGATCAGAATGAGTTATGATCGATTAGAATAAAACTATGATCGATCAGAATGAGTTATGATCGATTAGAACAAAACTATGATCGATTAGAGTATTATTTCAATCGATTAAAAGATCGATTCAATCGATTGATTTCATTTAAAGTTCCTTTTAATCGATTAAGACATCGATTCAATCGATTGATTTCATTTAAAGTTCCATTTAATCGATTGATTCGAGTTTTAATGGATTAAAACAACTTAATGAAAAATGACAAGACTCTGTTTCAATCGATTGAAAATCATTTCAACAGATTAAATTCCTGCAAATACTTAGTTTAAGAAAAATAGTCTCTCTGCTTTCAACAGATTGAAAAATATTTCAACAAATTGATTTTCTAAAAACTCTTAGACTGAAAAGATCTTTCTGTTTCAACAGATTTAAAATCATTTCAACAGATTGAAAATGCGAAACTTGATATTGAAAATTCATTGAGTTATTTTAACTTGATGATTCCGCGAATCAATCAATTGAATTTTCGATTATGTATGACCATTTATTATGTTAAGTGATTTTAACAGATTGAAAATCCTTTTCAACTGATTAAAAAAACTTAGTTAATTCTTTTAATACTTAAACGTAAGTTTTTCATGCGTAAAAATGATTTTCAATGAGATGCATCATTTTAAGGTGCTTATCACAAAATATAATGGCCTATCAAGAGATTAAGTGCTTAAACTTAAAACCCTAATCATCTACACACCCACAACCTAAGTTATATCTATGTCTTCATCAAATCCACCAAGTGCTTCAATCTCCCCCTATTTGATGGAGACAAATAACCACCGCACTCGCAAAACAAAAATATCGGACCGTGAGACATATATTTTGTGGTGTGTGTGTAGTGACAGCTTTTAAGCAAAATACTTCTCCCCTATTTGACCGCATCAAATAGATTGTTGTAGTTACGATCCAATGAGTCCACGTGGGAACCCCAAATAAAAACCGAACATAAAAAAATGAAAAGAAAACGTAATAACGTAAACATAGAAAATCTTCATTCGTCCCCGGGCCTTGATTGAATTGCGGCTCCACAATCCCGTTGTAAATATCTTCTAGTTGATTATCAATATGCGGGAACCTTGCAATGAAATTTTCATCCAAATAATGTTGTCGAGCCCTCGGAGCAGCGAGTCATCTCCATATGTCTCCTTTGGTCGGCTTGCGTTCGCTCATTTGATGTAACATTGTTCTTTCGAACCGAGACAGAGGAGTGCCACGGTCAGGCGGTGGATTGTATGGAATCATCTCCATTGGGTTCACTTCTTCCATTGGATCGGACGAACGTGCTTGCGAAGTTCCAGGAATATTATCGGTGTTGATTCCTTCCTCTTGCTCTTCTTCTTCACTTTCTTCACTTCTCCCAAGATCTTCTTTCGAGATCCATTCACCATCAACTTTAATAAATCCCATTTTGTGAAGAACGGAATTGTTTATTTCATTTGTTGGTCGGACGGTTTCAACAAGTTCTCCTTCAACATCAACACCAAAATGTGTTAAAAATTTAGAAATCGAATAGCATAGGGATACCCGAAGTCACTAAGTCTCTTGGCTTTGATCATGTGATCCTTGATGACAAAGACCCAGTTCACACGTATTCGTGATGAATGCAGTACATCGTAACTAAATCTCCTTCATTTAGCACCGCATGATTGCTCCCCTGGGTGTAAGCTGCCAAGAAACGATGAAAGCGAGAATCCTTTCTTCCAGCTTCAACTTTCCAGTGTTGAATGAACTTACGTAATCATGCCTATTCTTCGAGCAAGAGCGGAAATACTCGAACTTTATTAAATTCTTCAACATCCGAAGTACACCCTTTGGTGACTTTCACACCTACATCTTTTATTCCAAAGAACTTCCTTCCGGACATTAGGTGTTATCTCAATGTCTACTCCTTTAACTTGGGTTGACAAAGTGGAACCTTCAAAGGATAAATTTGTGAAGAAAACTTTAATTAAGTCGGGGTAAATTCTACCATTCAACTCAAGAAACGACTGAAGTTTTTGATGTTGCAGTAACTTCCGAATGCCTTTGAATCCTTCAAGCATCAAACCAAGAGAACTTTAACATTTTGGGAATGTTGACTTGCTTCCTGCTTAATTCATGGATAAACAAATCCATTTTCTCTTGGTCCCCATTGAACCAAGTTTCAATCCTTCCTCCAACATTCTCGTTCTTGCCTTGTCGTAGAGGACTCGCCTCTGCTGGACTTCTTCCTACCGGACTTTGTGCGCTTGAACATATTTGATTTTTGGAATGAACGTAACGTAGAAGAACCGAGAAAAGAGAAGCTCAAAGAAGAAAATAATACTATAGGAATGAGAATACACAATCTTTATCGGCTTAAAAAAATTTTTGTCTTTACTCGATTTATTGTTTCCGTGCAGTGATGATAAAGAGGAGAGAGAATTGCTACTGTACACTTTAATTACCCACACATCTGATATCCAATCGGAGTCATTCAACTTTTATTGGATATCTTTGATATTTAAGAGAGTAGTTGAAGTTTATCTTGTTGTAAATGCTTTCAGCTTACTCTGCAAATCGGTTAGAGACAAAGTACATACAACTAGCCCTAGAAGAAAAATAATCAATTGATATTTCGTGAAACCAACTGATTTTGTAATCGTAGATACTTATAAGTGAAATACACCGATTGAATCAAAAAATAAATCGATTATTTTGTAAAAGAAAATTATTCAGAGTACCATTAGTGAATTCAATCGATTGAATCGAAGATTTAATCGATTGATTTATAGAAGAAAATGTGCAGAGCAACAAGATTAATGAAATAAATCGATTAAAAACTTATTTAATCGATTGAACTACTAACACACTAATACCAAAGAGTAAGAATCAGGAAATCAACAGATTATTTCGCAATTTCAATCGATTGAAACAAATAATATCAAGTTATTCATGCAATTATTAATCGATTGAACTTGTTATCGACCGTTAAAAAGCATACAATCACCGTAACAAATTAGTTATGCAATACTAGATATATCTAGAATTCCTAATTCAGTTCTAAGCATATTAAGTCTATCTCTAGGAAGTGGTTTAGTGAATAAATCAGCTAACTGCTTTTCAGATTCAACGAATAAAATCTCACAGATCACCCCTAGATACGTGTTCTCTAATAAAGTGATGTCTAATTTCAATATGCTTAGTTCTAGAGTGTTGAATAGGATTCTTAGTTAAGTTTATTGCACTAGTATTGTCACAAACCAGAGGTACCTTGTTTAGAGTTACTCCATAATCTGTTAGTTGTTGCTTGAGATAAATGCTTTGAGCACAACAGCTCCCAACTGCAATGTATTTAGCTTCTGCAGTTGACGAGCAACACACGCTTGCTTTTTGTCGTGCCACGATATAAGACTGCTCCCTAGTAGATGACAAGTACCGAGGTACTTTTTCTCGTCCAATCTACATCCTCGCAAAGTCGAATAAGAAAATCCAACAAGTTTAAGGGATGCACCCTCAGGATTCCATAGTCCAACATTAACTGTTCCCTTGAGGTATTTCGTAATCCTTTTGGCAATGGTAAGATGAGATTCCTTTGGATTTGCCTCGAAATCTTGCACAAAGACACACACTAAACATAATGTCGGTCTACTAGCAGCTAGATACAATAGTGAACCAATCAAACCTCTATATTTAGTTTGATCAACAGGTTTTCCTTTTTCATCTAAGTCTAGACAACAGTTAGTAGACATGGGTGTAGAAGACACCTTGCAGCTTTGCATATCAAATTTCTTTAACAATTCATTGCAAGTATTTAGATTGACTAAGAAAAATGCCATTTCTTAATTGTTTAACCTGGAGACCAAGGAAGAAATTTAATTCTCCCATCATGGACATTTCAAATTCACTTTGCATTTCTTTTACAAACTTATTACACATGACATTATTAGTGGAACCGAAAATGATATCATCCACATACACCTGCACTGTAATAATGTCGGTCCTGCATTTCTTAATGAACAGAGTTTTATCAACCTCACCTCGCTTGTACCCTTGATCAATTAGGAAGTTACTTAACCTCTCATACCATTGTCTAGGTGCTTGCTTTAAACCATAAAGGGCCTTTTTCAATTTGTAGACATGGTCAGGATGTTTGTGATCTTCAAACCTAGGAGGTTGAGAAACATATACTTCTTCATTGATGAGTCCATTCGTAAAGGCACTCTTTACATCCATCTCGTAGTAATCTGAAACCACTTAAGCAGTGCATAAGCTAATAACAATCTAACAGCCTTCAAGTCTAGCTACAGGTGCAAAGGTTTCATCAAAATCAATACCCTCTTGTTGGTTATACCCTTTGGCTACCAATCTAGCTTTATTTCTAGTAATAATGCCGTGTTCATCTAGCTTGTTTTTGAATACCCACTTAGTACCAATTATATTGATATCTTTGATTTTAGGAACTAATTCCCACACTTTATTTCTTTCAAATTGATTAAGCTCATCATGCATGGCACTAACCCAAGTATTCATCATTTAATGCTTCTTTAACTCGTCTTAGGCTCTATTTGTGAAATGAATGCCATATGATTACGTAATTGATTAAGAGAATGTCTAGTAGATACTCCCTTATTAATTTGCCCGATGACATTGTCTAGAGAGAGATTTCTTGGGACAATCCACTCTTTAGGAAGCTCTTCCGAACATCTTCTTCCTCGTTCTTCGAGAATTGTTGGAGAATTAGCTTTTGCTGGGTCCACTCGATGGATCATCTTCTTCAACAAGCATGCTGATCCGTGTTATCGACATGTTTCAACCGATAAGAATTATCGCTTAAATCTTCTTCATCTGCAGCACTCGTTGTTTTATTCTCGCACTACTCGAGGAGACTCATTAAACACAACATGTACTGATTCTTCAACAGATTTCAATCTTAAATTGTAAACTCTATATGCATAGCCGAATTTCATTTGGATGTTTTGAAAATGATTTTCAAGAACAAACTGATTAAACAAATTATTTTACTAATTTGGTCTTTAATATTCGTTTTGAAAATGCAATAGTAAAATGATCGAATAATACTTGAAAGAATCGATTGTTTCTGCATTGGAAGAGATCTAGAAGATGATACCAGAATTTAAATCAATTAAAACGAAAATTAGTCGATTAAATTTGATACCTTAGTGGTTTTAGTTGATATAAATTCATTCTAATCGATTAAAACAGCTAAAACTCAAATCATGAGAACATTTTAATCGATTGATTCGCATTTTAATCGATTAAAACTGTACGGACAGATTTACTAATATCTTCTCGTAAGTTATTTTAATCGATTAATACCGGTTTATATCAATTAAAACAATCAGCTTAGACAAACAGAACCTCGATTCGTAGCTCGAACTTCAAGGGATTCCCAAACTTTGTCCCCGCAAGCAAATTAAGCATTTTTCTGGTACCCTTAAGTATTTTGGGTCCTTAGGAGTCAATTTTTCTGTTTAACATGCTTTGGAACCCATCTCTTCCTACCTTGCGGCACAAAATATTTTCTAGCATGACAGAATTTTATAGTATGTCCTTTCTTCATGCAGTAATGACAAGATGAAAAAGGGGATGCCGTTGTTTTTCTCGTATGAAAAGAAGTTCAAATATTTTTTTGTTTTTACCCCAGTCTTAGGTTTGTATCCAATTCCACTATGTTCAAACACACAGCTTTGAGACCCAAGAAGTGCATCTAAATTCTCTTTGCCTTGAGTAAATTTAGACAAAGTTTTAATCAAGTAATCAACCTTATCTTGCAGTAATAATACACTTTTCACACTTCTTATTAGCAACATTATCGACAGATGCATAGATTATATCTAGCTATTCTAAATCTGTTTTGCTTTCTAATAGTTCATTTTCCAGTAACTTTAACTCTATTTTCTAACCAGTTATTTAATCTTTTTAACCGATTATTTGTATGAGATAAATTTCTGGCTTCACTATGCATTTCATTGAAAGCATTTAATAATGTGCTGTAATTCATTTCATTCTCTCGTAGGAGTTGAACTTACATGTGATGAAGAGGATTCACAGCCGACCATCAAGCACAGTGTTCACCTCCTCACTTTCGGATTCGGAGCTGGAAGATGAATCATTGTCTTGCCAGGCTATATAAGCCTTTTTCCCTTTGTATCTTGATTCTTTCTTGTTCCGATTCTTGGTCTTTTCCGGACAATCACTCTTTATGTGACCCCGTTTACCACAAGAATAACAAGTAATATTATTTTGAACAGATTCAGTCTTTTTATCATTGTACCTTTTTACTTGGCCAATTCTGTTCTTTCTTCTAAGAAATTTTCCAAATTTCTTAACCAATAAAGTCAGGTTCTTTGATTCATCTTCTTCAGATCCACTGTTTTCTTCAATCGTCTTGAGAACAATATTTCTAGTTTTCTTTTCTGCATTCTCTTGTTCTTTGAACCGATTGATTTCCAACTCATGTTCCCTCAACTTACCAAAAAGTGAAGCGGTAGTCATTTCAGTCAAGTCTCTTGATTCTCGATATTGTTGTCACCTTTGGTTGCCATGTTCTGTCCAAACACTTTAAAATTTTGATGTTCAACTCTTCTTTGTCAAAAGTCTTTCCTAACCCAATTAGATGATTGACTATGTGCGTGAACCTTTTCTCGCACATCTCGCAATTGTTTCTCCTTGCTGCATTTTAAACAACTCATAGTCCCCGATTAACTCATGCTTTCTTGCTCTTTTCACATCAGACGTTCCTTCATGTGTAACCTCTAAAATTTCCCACATCTCTTTGGCAGAGGCACACTCGAGACACCCTGAAAAACTCATCAAGATTTAAAGCAGAGGTAATAATATTTTTTGCAAGTATAATCATATTGGACTTTCCTATTTTCTACATCAGCTTAATTCAGCCCAATCTTTTTCGACTACTTTACCATCTACAGTATGAGTTGGTTTATAAGGACCATTAACAATTGTTTCCCAAATGCCTCTATCAAGAGATTCAATAAAGATTTTCATTCTAACCTTCCAGAAAGAATAATTCACACCAGAAAAAAGTGGAGGCCTGTTTATGGAGAAATTCATCTTTCCCTCAGCCGTTGGACCGATTCCTTGAGTAACTTACAAGAACCAGCTCTGATGCCAATTGAAAGAATTAATGGTTGAGTTCAAGAGGGGGGGTGAATTGAACTTTAAAACTTTTTCTCAAATCTTACTTTCTTTTGGAAGAATGAGTTATCTTTATTCAATCTTTGCAAAGGTAATTTGATTTAAACACAGTACAATTAAAGACAGAAATTAAAAGAGATAAAAGAAGAATATTAACACACAAGTTTATACTGGTTCACTCTAATCCAGAGCTACATCCAGTTCTTGACAAACCAGTCAAGTTCCACTAATACCAAGTGAAAAATACAACCAGTAGATACTCACCAATCTACCCCAAGAACTATCTTGCAAAACCCACAAGACGTAATCTTGTAAACCACCCAAGTAACCAAATCCAAGCTATCGTACCAAGTGCAGATTACAATTCAACCTGCACAATCAAACTTTACAAAAGAATATGAAAAGAATAAACCTGGACTTGAAGTTTCTAATTGTCCAGAACCAATTCTATCAAGCACTTTCTCTCTCGAATGACCACAATTCTGATCACAAGCACCTTATGATATGAAAAAGATTCTTGAATGCAGAGAAAGTCACGTATGAAAGTTTCACAGATTGATTTCACAAGTTTTCTCAAGTAGTGTGCTGTATTGTATATTCAAAAGATAGATCAAATCTGTATATATAGAGTAAATCAGAAAAACAGAACATTTCATCTGTTAAAAACTGTTTTAGAGAGTCAAAAGATAAGTTGGTTAGCAGTAAAACAGGTTTAGAAGAGAATCTGATCGATTAAAACAGAAGAATGATCGATTAGACCGAGTTATGATCAATCAGAATAAAACTATGATCGATCAGAATGAGTTATGATCGATTAGAATAAAACTATGATCGATCAGAATGAGTTATGATCGATTAGAACAAAACTATGATCGATTAGAGTATTATTTCAATCGATTAAAAGATCGATTCAATCGATTGATTTCATTTAAAGTTCCTTTTAATCGATTAAGACATCGATTCAATCGATTGATTTCATTTAAAGTTCCATTTAATCGATTGATTCGAGTTTTAATGGATTAAAACAACTTAATGAAAAATGACAGCACTCTGTTTCAATCGATTGAAAATCATTTCAACAGATTAAATTCCTGCAAATACTTAGTTTAAGAAAAATAGTCTCTCTGTTTCAACAGATTGAAAAATATTTCAACAGATTGATTTTCTAAAAACTCTTAGACTGAAAAAGATCTTTCTGTTTCAACAGATTTAAAATCATTTCAACAGATTGAAAATGCGAAACTTGATATTGAAAATTCATTGAGTTATTTTAACTTGTTGATTCCGCGAATCAATCAATTGAATTTTCGATTATGTATGACCATTTATTATGTTAAGTGATTTTAACAGATTGAAAATCCTTTTCAACAGATTAAAAAAACTTAGTCAATTCTTTTAATACTTAAACGTAAGTTTTTCATGCAGAAAAATGATTTCCAATGAGATGCATCATTTTAAGGTGCTTATCACAAAATATAATGGCCTATCAAGAGATTAAGTGCTTAAACTTAAAACCCTAATCATCTACACACCCACAACCTAAGTTATATCTATGTCTTCATCAAATCCACCAAGTGCTTCATATGCCGCCAGAGGTCAGTGCCAATTTTGAGAAATCTTATGGAAGAATTCTTGACCTCCTGAAAATCAGCATCGATCCAATCTTTGTTAGAGCATTGGTCCACTTCTGGAATCCCGATCTACACTGCTTTGAGTTTTCGCAGTTTGACTTAGTACCAACCTTAGAAGAATATGAACTCATGGTTAGATGGCCTCAATCAGTCGGGGTCTATGTCTGCTCAGGAGTATATGTGGTCGTGAGTAAGGTTGCTACTATCATACGATTGCCTCCTCATCAATCCATCCTAGAGGGAAAAGGGAACATCCGAGGTTGGAAAATGTCCGTAATAGAAGACCACTTAATCTCTTTGGCTGAAAAGAAAGATTGGTCTACCTTCAACAAAACTCTAGCATTGGCAATGTTCGAAATCATATTATTCCCATTTCACATGAACATTGTGGATCATGCTGCAATAGATGCATTCTTTTCCTGGGATGTATAATCTAAGAGTCCTATACCTGCAATTCTTGTTGATACCCTGCTTTCAGTAGATTTTTGCCGACAGAAACAGGGGAAAACACTTAGATGTTTCACTTCATTACTATATGTATGGGGCGTCACCCACTTCTACGCTTCAACCCACATGGGCATATTCCCTGATCCTTTAAGAAGTTTTGCAAAAATTCCTCTTCAGCACCGTCAAGCCTTAGAATGGAAAACCGAGTTAGAAAATTGGAACATAGAGCATGTATCATGGGTTTTCCCTTGGTTCCGACCCGGTTATCTTCTTATACGATGCGGAGATTACCTGAGCATACCACTACTAGGCCTCAGGGGTTGTATAGCTTACTCTCCTAAGATATCTATGAGACAACTCATGAGAACCCAGACCGTGCCAACTCAAGAAGAGCTCAGAGGGCTGAGTCTATGGCATTACTCCCATAGCTTTCAAGAAGTATCCGCTGTCCGGAAAGCATGGGAAAGACTAGTCTATATAGGGGATAAAGAACTTGGAAAGGTTCAAGTGTCTACGTCCCATGAATATGAAGAATGGAGAAAAAGTAGAAGGATACCCCAACCATCTGCTACATTCACGACAACATTAGTCAATGAAGAGCTACAATTGCAGGTCAATGCCTTAAATAAAAGGGTAGAAGTCATGGAAGCTCAGATGACGGCCTTCGAAGAAAAAGAGCAAGAAGCAACCCTTACAATAGATGGTCTAAAAAGGCAATGTAAAAAGAAGGACCATGAAATAGAGTGCCTTAAGAATGATTGTGCTGATTATCAAGAAGAGACTAAACAAGCACTGAAAATTCCGAGGCTTGAACAAGATAGTCTATTCCGGGACATGAGTGATGAAATAGCACATCTTGAGAGTGCGCTTGCAGAACAGGCAAAAACGATCAAGTTAATACAGGATGACCTAGCAAAAACTCGGTCAGAAGCACAAAAGTGGTGGGAAACCGCTGAAAAATACAGAGAAGACCTAGAGGAGCTACATGATAAAGAAAGAGATGGATTAGCTCAGTATGGTCAATTACTTCGTGAAAGAGACCAAGTAATAGAGAGGTCTGACCAATAACATGCCTTGATCGTTCATCAAGAAGAAAAGATAAAAGAGGCTTGTCGATATAGTGAAGATATGAGCCAGGCGGTACATGAGCAAATCAAGACACTCAGAAATCATGTGAGAACAGCAGAAGATGAATTATGAAGAAAGCCTAATTTACCCATAGGATTCTTCAAGCTTCTCCGTTTTTGTCAACACTTGCTTCAAAGCATTGTATAGAAGGATAAACACTTTCTAGTTGAAATAAAAAGTTTTTTTTCCTTAAACTGTCTATTGCATTCATAAGTTGCATACATTCATACATCCCTCCTCATTTTAATAACAAAGATAATAAAAAGGAAGGATTAATTGATGTGCTTTCCACAAATCAGAATAAATGGAAAAGAAGCCTTTCGTCATCAAAATCTCTACAACGGTCGATAGACCCAAAGATGATAATAAACAAGCACCGTTGGTTATTCCAATCAATAAAAGGGAAGATGCAATAACGCCTATACATTTATTCATGCCTCGCCCTTTCCCTTATTCATCAAATAAAGTTGTACCTTGGAGATATTCAGAAGAATCATCAGTTAAACAAGATATCTCCAACATAGCCACTATTGGGGGCATGACGAGAAGCAGAAGAATATATTCCCCCAAGGAATCACAAGATAACATTCCTAAAGATAAGGCAAAAGATAAAGCCGAAGAGGAAAAAGAATCCAAGGAGGAGACAGATGAGTTACTCCAGTACATAAGACAAAGCGAGTACTCCATCATCGATCAACTCAATCGCACTCCTGCAAAGATAACCTTGTTATCACTCATAATGAGTTCGGAACCGCACCAAAACGCACTATTAAAGGTTTTGAATGAATCATTCGTCCCGCATGCAATATCCCAGCAAAAATTTGAAGGAATTATTGGTAATATTACAGCCAATGATCATCTTACCTTCACAAATGAAGAACTCCCTTTTGAAGGGTCAAATCACAACAAGCCCTTGCATATTTCTGTCAAATGCAAGGAATATCTCATTTCCAAAGTTCTGGTGGATAATGGGTCATCCTTAAACGTCATGCCTAAAGGCACACATGACAAGATAACAGTGCAAGGAACCCACGTGCGCCCGAGTAATACAATTGTTCGAGCCTTTGATGGATCAAGACGTGAAGTAGTAGGAGAAATTAGTCTACCAATTCAAATTGGCCCTACTATCTTTAACATAGACTTCCACGTGATGGATATCACGTTGGCATATAGTTGTCTCCTTGGTAGACCTTGGATTCATAGCGCTAAGGCAATACCTTCAACGCTCCACTAGAAAGTCAAGTTTGTGACAAATGATAAACTCGTCACAGTTCAAGCTGAAGAAGACTTTCTAATTAGCAAACCGTCTGTCCAACCATATGTGGATGCGGCTGAAGAGGCTCTTGAAACATCTTTTCAAGTGCTCGAAATTGCCAACATAGAAAGACTTCCCAGTAATACAAAGGTGGCCCATATAATGAAAAGATATGGATATCACCCAGGACAGGGGCTCGGAAAAAATACTCAAGGAATAAAAGAGCCACCGGAGTTCAAAGATAATCCTTTAAAATATGGTTTAGGGTACGACCCCACAAAAGATCAAACCATACGGAAAACAGGGAAGTCTTATTCCTCAAAGAGGATATTCCGAAAAGGAGGGATATTAGCGCAAAGGGTAGCGTTAGTCATTAGGTGTCCTTCTTCCAATTCTAAAGGATGTAAACCTAGTGACTATTAGAGATCACTCCTCGGGGTATGCCCGACCTCGAGCATTTCTAGGGCACACATTTCCCCAAAATTACAAAAGAATGCTATTCTTACTATCTGCTTCTTTTCTTGCTAAATATGTCTATACCCTATTTTTAATAAACAAGGTTTAGATAGACGTTTTGTTCCAAATGCGTCAGAACAATCAAAGCGTCATAAAGCAAGTCAAATATGATTGATTAACTAGAAACACGGATAAAATTTATCTCGATAAAATCAAGTTTCGACAATGTTATGCAAAAAAAAATAATACATATATACAAAAAAGGAGAGCCCATCAAGGCCAAAGGCCAAGACAAGAAAATAAAAGGGCAAAATACCCGGCAGGAAACCCACAAAAGGGGGCTGTGCAAAAGTTAGGGTAAACCCGGCAGGAGACCCGAACAATAATAAAGGGTAGCCTGGGCAAAAGTTAGGGTTACAAAAAGTCCGCTAGGTATTCCTAAAAATAAATAAAAAAGGAAACCTAGACAAAAGTTAGGACATAATCATAACATCCTAGGCTGAAAACCTGAAAGGGCGGGCTAGGAAAGCTAATCGATCACAAAAAGGCGCCACAAATCATTAAAGTAAAGACGCCACATCATAAGAACGAAACGTTTACCTAAACTAGCCTAAACACAAACCAACCCTGGCTAGCCATTCTTACAGAAACCCCTATTACAAAAAATATCCCTCTAAAACACAAGCCCTTGTTGTAAATCCTTTTCTTTCTCTTCTCTTGACCATTTCACTATAAAGCATTCAAGTAATAAGGGGAATGTGGAAATATAGTGATCAATAGGAAGGTCGAAATCCCTAAGGAAAGGAAGGGGAGCATTGATATGGCAGTTACCCTATAAACAACAGATTGCTCTTCGGCTATAGCAAGAAAAAGTCTAAGACGGCAAATTAGGTACAACCAAGATTGTTAATCAGAAGAAACATGATGACAGAAAGGTACAACACCAAGAATGCACCCGAAGTCAAAGCACATCAATTAAAACTTTCGAAATATTAACTGAAATAGATCATAGGATACATATCATGAAACATTACATGCATTAAAACATCAATGAATGGAGTCCTATCCCTTTTTTCAACAAAAAAAATAAAAAAATCCACTCAGGAAGCTCGAGACGGTCGTCCCAAAGTGGAGACGGCCGTCCCAAGTCCCTATTTTCAGTTGAGACGCGCGTCCCAGGTGGGACGGCCATCTCACTTGTCAGCTGATGGCCCATGAAGGAAAAATTCAATTGGGACGGCCGTCCCAACCCAGACGGCCGTCCCAAACTTCCTGGTGTCTCTATATGTGTTGTGCGCGGATTTGGCCTTTGGTACCCCATTCCAAGTATTCTACCTTGCTTCTCTTCCCTTTTTACACACTTCTAGCATTCTTAAGTGAGTACTACATATAATGGACCATGGAGAAGCCTCATCTAGGAGAAAACGCGCTAGAAACCCTGCTAGAGGAACTCCTACTACTAGCGCTCTACTAGCAGAATCACATCAACAGCGGCTGGCAAATATCCAGCAATTTTCCTGGCATCCCACACTGCGGTTGGATTTTGAAATCCTAGCTACATTTGGTTGGGAACAAGATGTTAGAAGGTTCATCCACAACATAGGATGGGACTTTCTGCTCCATGAGCCACCTACTCGGATCCACCGCACTGCTACACTGGAATTTCTTGCCTCTGTCAACATGGTGGAAATGCCATCCGCAATTCCCGGAGTGCCACCAACTCAAGCTGTCTCCTACTGGATGGATGGAGCCTATCGGACCACTATTCTGGATGACTTTAATGTCATAATGGGTTTCTGCCAACGAGCAGATACAAGAACACCAGAATATCGGTCCGCATATCTGGAAAAACCTGCTGCTCTCACCACCACTAGCATGTAGAGAGAGATCACTGGAGCTCACACTTTGCCGTCAAACCTGAAGGGCGCAGCTTTCTCTCCTCCGCTCCGCATATGCCATAAATTTCTAGCTGGGACTATACATAGCCGAAAGGAGAGCCAAGGGAAGGTAACGCTGGCCGACCTCTTCATTGTTTACTGTATGCATCAAAGGCTGCGATGCAACCCAGGATACGCCTTCCTGAAAGCTGTAAAAGATTACGGAACCCGCGGCTCAGCAGGAGCCATCATGGTAGCTCCCTTTCTCACCCCTTTAGCTGAATATTGGGGATGCACTGATGGGGAAGACCTCCCAGCTAGCCTCCAGCCAGAGCCGATTAGCGGAGGAATGCTGGTTCATATGAACATCCTCAGTTGATAGGGATCAGGGTTTATCTTAAACCCCATAATCCCTGCGACTTCAGAATCACAGCAGCAGTCATATGATCCAGATTTCACCGGCTTGTACCGACGGATAGATGATGAGCACGTCTATATGGAAGGAGAGTTCCAGTTCATACGGCAGCAGTTTAATCAGCTGACCATGAGGCAAGACAGGACGGACCGACAGATAGAGAATCTGGTCCAGACCCAGGCAAGGTTCCAGCACCGCCGCATCCCTTCACCAGCACCATCTGCCCATTCCAGTCCAGAGGCAGATGATTAGGAGATAGTTTCCTTTTAAATATTTTCTAGTAGCTTGAAAATGTTTGAATGTATCACAAAAAAAAGAGGAGTAATAAATAAACTTTGTTATTTCTGTTTACATTTCAAAAGCCCACGTGTACAAAAATTATAAAATAAAAGGCACATGTGACATATTAAAAAGCCAGATTTCAAATAACTCGCGATAAAGATCAAAATCGCGAAAGAAAAAGGCAAAATCAAAACCATTTCAGCAAAATAAAGAGCTTCAAGGAAACTAGCTCTAACCTTCTATCCCAATAAAAGAAGGTGCACCAGGAAGAGGCCAACGGAAAGGCTTGATGATCCCCAAGCGGATCCTTGCTTACTCCAGAGGCAAAACAAAAAATACTCCACGACTCAGCATCATCATCACATGAGTCGTCAACCACAGTCATTTGAAGCCTCAATCAACCTCCTTCCATCTAAAAAGAAGGAAGCCATCAACGTAGAAAAGCCAACGGAAAGGCTTGATCATCCCCAAGAGGATCCTTGTCTAATCCAGCTTTGTCGCCACATGAGTCATCAAGCAAACTCATCCAGAATCTCCGCCACTTCCCCAAAGGAGAATAAGGACTACACAAGAGTTCATCAAAGAAAATACGGAGTCAAATCCTCCATATCACCAGGGGGCAACAAAAAGAAAGAAAATAAAAACTTTCATTCCCCAATAGAGGCACGAAAAAGGCCGAATAAAAATCTCCAAGTAGAGTATATCCAGAAAATCTACAAAAAGAGAAAAGAAGAAAATTTCTTCATTACGCTCAATAAAGAGCTTCACAAAAGACCAGGAGCTCAAGACTCCATCATCATAAAAAAAAATCAAATCAAGGATTAGATCTCCCAAGAAAAGAAAAATTCCCCAGGGATCACCAAAAAGAAAAGAGAAAAAGATATCTTTTCATCCAAAGAAAAAGCCAATGTGCATAAGAAGGCGCACATATAAACCCATTCTCCAGCAGGAATAAGAGCATAGGCAAAGCCAACTCAAAACAACGGAGTCAAAAACTCCATCCCTCCCTAGGGGGCAATTCAAAATAGATCCCCAGAAAACAACCAAATCCCTGGTGGATTACCAAAAAGAAAAATCCCCAGCGTGCCTACCAGCAAAAGGCAAAATATAAATTCATATCCTCAGGGAGTTAATCACCTATAATACCCAATATGAATATCCCCAGTGAAAGGCAAAACCTTCACTCCCAAGAATGCCTATGCCTACTCAGAGGCAAGCAAAGAGCCGATATCCCCAGGAAACGGGAAATCAACCTATGCAAGAGGCAATACAAGCACAAAGCTTTCAAAAAAAGCATCCGCCTACTCAGAGGCATTATCAAGAACAAATATCCTCAAGTAGAACATCAGCCTATTCAGAGGCGAAAAAAACAACAAAGCCTTCACCACTATTGAAGCATCTGCCTAATCAAGAGGCGCAATCAAACCAAAAATCCCCAATGGATTCCTGCCTAAATAAGAGGCAACCAACAAAAATCCCCGGCAAAGTCGGATGGCTAAACAAATAAGCCAATAAAACAAAGAATCCCCGGTTAAACCGGATGACTAACAGAAAAGTCAAAAAGTAAAATCAAATATTTCCCACGGAATGGGCGCATGAACAGAAACAATAAGTCGCCAACACATCTCCAAAACCAGATGACCACAGGATTGACTATCAAAAAGTCATCCTAAAAGCCTTGCAGAACGAGGCTTATTCAGAACCTCGCAGAACGGGGTTCGTACCGGGTGGGAGTAGGTACCCATCAGAGCCTTGCAGAATGGGGTTCGTACCAGGTGGGGGTAGGTACCCACAAGAGCCTTGCAGAACGGGGTTCGGACCAGGTGGGGGTAGGTACCCATCAGAGCCTTGCAGAATGGGGTTCGGACCAGGTGGGGGTAGGTACCCATCAGAGCCTTGCAGAACGGGGTTCGGACCAGGTGGGGGTAGGTACCCATCAGAGCCTTACAGAACGGGGTTCGGACTAGGTGGGGGTAGGTACCCATCAGAGCCTTGCAGAACGGGGTTCGTACCGGGTGGGGGTAGGTACCCATCAGAGCCTTGCAGAATGGGGTTCATACCGGGTGGGGGTAGGTACCCATCAGAGCCTTGCAGAACGGGGTTCGTACTGGGTGGGGGTAGGTACCCACCAAAGCCTTATAAAATAAGGTTTATACCGGATGAGGGTAGGTACTCATCAGAATCTAGCAAAAAATGCAGATTCGTACTAGGTGGGGGTAGGTACCCACCAAAGCCTTATAAAATAAGGTTTATACCGGATGAGGGTAGGTACTCATCAGAATCTAGCAAAAATGTAGATTCGTACCAGGTGGGGGTAGGTACCCACCAAAGCCTTATAAAATAAGATTTATACCGGATGAGGGTAGGTACTCATCAGAATCTAGCAAAAATGCAGATTCGTACCAGGTGGGGGTAGGTACCCACCAGAACCTTTTAAAATAAGGTTTATACCGGATGAGGGTAGGTACTCATCAGAATCTAGCAAAAATGCAGATTCGTACCAGGTGGGGGTAGGTACCCACCAGAGCCTTACAAAATAAGGTTTATACCAGATGAGGGTAGGTACTCATCAGAATCTAGCAAAAATGCAGATTCGTACCAGGTGGGGGTAGGTACCCACCAGAGCCTTATAAAATAAGGTTTATACCGGATGAAGGTAGGTACTCATCAAAACTTAACAGAATGCATCAAGTGGAGTAAAATACTTGCTTGAGCATTACAAAAATGGGTTGCAAATACCTTGCTTCTATTAGAGGATAGTTCAAGTGTTGAACACCTCGGAAGTAAGTACCCACAAGAGTTTACCAAAATGCGAACTCATACCGGGTGAGGGTAGGTACTCACCAAAGCCTTGCAAAACAAGGTTTATACCTAGTGGGGGTAGGTACCCACAAGAGTCTAGCGAAACACAGACTCGTACCGGGTGAGGGTAAGTACTCACTAGAGCCTTATAAAGTAAGTCTCAAACCAGATAGGGGTTGGTACTATCGCCGCCGTCCATTCCAACGTCCTGGGACGTCTCGAACGTTAATGGGAGCGGTCGCGAAAAGATGGTTGAGACTCGCATTTTTTGTTTAAAACATGTTCATTGCTTCCGAGGTGCTCAACACTGAACTATCCTCTAATAGAAGCAAGGTTTTTGAAAAGGGTTCTTTTGGAGTCGCCACCAATGTTTTGACCATAAACATTGGAAAAGGAGAAAAAGGCATTGATTTTAATAAAAACCAACTTGGCCATTATAACCAGAGTCGGGTAAGGGAGTTAGTTACGTGTGGGGAAGGTATTAGCACCCCACAACGCCCCTTTCGGGTTCCCTATGACGGATTAATTCATTTAAGTTAAGATTACAAGAAATTACGCGATTACCCTTATTTTATTGCATAATGTTAAGAATGGCTATCTACATGATTTTATTTCTTATTGCATACAGAAAGCAGTAAATAAAGCAGTAAAAGGGAAGAGAATTGAGAAGAACCTCCGAAGCAAGCTTTATATTATAAGTCCTTTATACAGAGGATGCTTTGCGGCAATCCTTCACTCTACAGCAACTCTCCTCTCAAATACAGACTCGACTCGACTCAATTTTACAGAAGAATCGAATGCTGGAATATGATTCCTTAGCTGATTGTTACCTTATAAAGGCAATCAGAGAGTTCATTCGAAGAGGGAAGAGGATAGACAAGTCTTCTGAGTTGTCTGGGGTGTGAGGTGTGACAAAATGAGGCTCCTATTTATAGGTTTCGCGGCCTGGACATCTGGGACGGTCATCTGGGTTGGGACGGTCGTCCCAACTGCACATTTTACACTGGGACAATTTGGGACGGCCTGGTGCATTTGGGACGGCCGTCCCATTTTAATTTAGGGACTTGGGACGCGCGTCCCAAAGGTGAGACGTGCGTCTCACATGCATTTTTTGTGTTTGGGACGGCCAGGTGTGTTTGGGACGGCTGTCCCAACCTGCTTTGGCCTGTCTTCGCGTTCCAGGACCCCCGAGAAGCTTTCCTTTCCTTTTTCGGACGTCGTTTGATGCCGATGTGTGTCTGTTGAAGCTTTATCTTCATATAGGAAGTCTTCTTGGCCTTCATTAAGATGTCGGGCGAGCTTTGTCTTCGTGTAGGAAGTCTCTTTTGTCTTTATTGTGTGAATGGGTGAACTCCGTCTTTGTTGCGGGAGGTCTTTCTCGGTTTTTCTTTGATATGAAGTCGGGTGAACTGTATGAAGTTTCCCTAGCTTTTATTTTGAGAGGCCGGGCAAAATTAGGGGTCTACAGCTGCCCCCCCTTCACCTGCCTAGCTAATTTGTCGGCTGGATATGCCGACAAAATTAGTTGGTAGGGGAAGGAGTTAACCCTTTTGCCCGGTCATCCTTCGGATGCTGCTCCTTGCTGATCCTCCGGATGATAAATATTTTGATAGGTACCAACCCCTATCTGGTTTGAGCCCCGCTTTGTAAGTCTTTGGTGAGTGTTTACCCTCACCAGGTATAAGTCTGTATTTTACTAGACTTTAGTGAGTACCTACCCCCACTAGGTATGAACCTTGTTCTGCAAGGTTTTGGTGAGTACCTACCCTCACCCGGTATGAGTTCGCATTTTGCTAAACTCTTGTGGGTACTTACTTCCGAGGTGCTCAACACTGAACTATCCTCTAATAGAAGTAAGGTCTTTGCAACCCATTTTTTGTAATGCTTCAGGTGAGTATTTTTACTCTACCCGAGGCATTTTGCTAAGTTTTGATGAGTACCTACCCTCATCTGGTAAAAAACCTTATTTTTAAGGTTTTGGTGGGTACCTACCCCCACTTGGTACGAATCTGCATTTTTGCTAGATTCTAGTGGTTTTTACACTTCCACTTGGTGTGAACCCGCATATTTACTAGGTTCTAGTGGATTTTACACCCCCACTGGGTGTGAACCTGCATATTGACTAGGTCCTAATGGATTTTACACCCCCATTGGGTGCGAACCTGCATATTGACTAGGTTCTAATGGATTTTACACCCCCATTGGGTGCGAACCTGCATATTGACTAGGCTCTAGTGGTTTTTACACCCCCACTGGGTGCGAACCTGCATATTGACTAGGTTCTAATGGATTTTACACCCCCATTGGGTGCGAACCTGCATATTGACTAGGCTCTAATGGATTTTACACCCCCATTGGGTGAGAACCTGCATATTGACTAGGCTCTAGTGGTTTTTACACCCCCACTGGGTGCGAACCTGCATATTGACTAGGTTCTAATGGATTTTACACCCCCACTAGGTGCGAACCTGCATATTGACTAGGCTCTAGTGGTTTTTACACCCCCACTGGGTGCGAACCTGCATATTGACTAGGTTCTAATGGATTTTACACCCCCATTGGGTGCGAACCTGCATATTGACTAGGTTCTTCTCATTCAATCTTTTGATTGATGAGTTCATACCCTTAACGGGCTTTCGGAGAAGTGTTGGCGGCTTACTGTCTTTGATCATGCTCCTATTCCGTGGGGAATATTTGATTTAACTTTTTGACTTTTCTTTTAGTCATCCGGTTTTACCGGGGATTCTTTGTTTTTGGCTTTTTTCATTTAGCCCTCCGGTCTTGGCCGGGGATTCTTTGTTTTGGCTTTTTCTTTTAGCCATCCGGCTTTTGCTGGGGATTTTGTCGATTGCCTCTTTTTAGGCGGGAATCCTCTGAGGATTTTGAATTCTCTTATTGATTGTGCCTCTTGATTAGGCGAAGATCCACTTGGGGATTTTGTTGTGCCTCTTGATTAGGCGGGAATCCACTGGGGATTTGTTGATTTTTGATTGTGCCTCTTGATTAGGCGGGTGCTTCAATAGTGGTGAAGGCTTTTTACTTGTTGTTTTTCGCTTCTGAATAGGCTGATGTTCTACTTGAGGATATTTGTTCTTGATAATACCTCTGAGTAGGTGGATGCTTTTTGAAAGCTTTGTGCTTGTATTACCTCTTTATAGGTTGATTTCCCATTTCTTGGGGATATCAGTTTTTTGCTTGCCTTAGGCATTCTTGGGAGTGAAGGTTTTGCACTTCGCTGGGGATATTCCTATTGGGTGTTCCAGATGGTTAACTCCCTGAGGATATGAATTTTGTATTTTGCCTTTTGATGGTAGGCTTGCTGGGGGATTTTCTTTTTGGTGATCCACCAGGGATTTGGTTGTTTCCTGGGGATCTATTTAGAATTGCCCCCTAGGGAGGGATGAAGTTTTTGACTCCTTATTGGCTGCTATTTGAGTTGGCTTTGCCTATGCTCTTATTCCTGCTGGGGAATGGGTTTATATGTGCGCCTTTTATGCACATTGGCTTTTTCTTTGGATGAAAATATATTTTTTCTCTTTTCTTTTTTGTGATCCCTGGGGAATTTTTCTCTTGGGGAATTTTTCTCTTGGGGATCTAATCCTTGATTAGTTTTGAGCTTCTGACTTTGTGAGGCTCTTTATTGAGCGGAATGAAGAGATTTTCTTTTTCTCTTGGGATTCACCGAGGAGTTTGTCAGCTTCCTGGGGATCCAAATTTGATGATGGAGTCTTGGCTCCTGGCTTTGTGAAGCTCTTATTTGAGCTGGAAGATGGAAAAATTTTGTTTTCCTTTTTGAAGATTCACCAAGGAGTTTATCAGCTTCCTGGGGATCCAATTTTGATGATGGAGTCCTGGCTCCTAGCTTTGTGAAGCTCTTATTTGAGCTGGAAGATGGAAATTTTCTTGTTTTCCTCTTTTTGTAGACTTTTCTTGATGTGCTTTACTTGGAGATTTTTTTATTTGGCCTTTTTTCGTTGTGGCCTCTATTTGGGGAATGAAAGTTTTTCTTTCTTTCTTTTTCGTTGCCCCCTGATGATATGGAGGATTTGGCTCCATACTTTTCTGATGGACTCTTGAGTAGTCCTTATTCTCCTTTGGGAAATGAAGTGGATATTCTGGATGAGCTTGCTTGTTGACTCATGTGGCGATATAGCTGAGTCGTGAGGTAGTCTTTTTGCTTTGCCTCTGGCGTAGGCATGAATCCTCTTGGGGATAATCGAGCCTTTCCATTGGCTTTTTATTTTGATGGTTTCCTTCTTTCTTGGATGGAAGGATGTTGATTGAAGCTTCAAATGATTATGTTTGACGACTCATGTGGTGGTGTTGAGTCAGGGAGTATTTTTCTGCCTTTGAATAGGCAAGGATCCTCTTGAGGATGATCAAGCCTTTTCCATTGGCTTTTCTTCTCCTTCTTTTATTGGTGTAGAAGGTTGATGACTTCCTTTTCCTTGGATGGAAGGATAGTGGTCGGATCTTTAAATGACTATGGTTTGATGACTCATGTGATGATGATGCTGAGTCATGGAGTAATTTTTTTGTTTTGCCTCTAGAGTGGGCAAGGATCCGCTTGGGGATCATCGGGCCTTTCCGTTGGCCTTTTTTTGATGTACCCTCCTTCTATTGGGGTTTGAGGAGAATGGTTGGAGCTATGGTTTTCTTAAAGCTCTTTATTCTGCTAAAATGATTTTGATTTCACTTGTTGCGATTTTGATTTTCATATGGAGACTGGATTCTGGCGCCTCCTATTTTTAATTACAAGTATGGAGACTATCCTCCTTATATGCATGTTTCTTATTCTTGTTTGAAGAAAATTATTTTTTCTTGATTTTGACAAAGTCGTATTATGCAACTACTTTGTGTGTGGATGTCCTAAATGCAATCTATTGTTTATTTATTTTTGATGCATTTAGAAAGTAACAGGTCTTTCTCCCTTTGGCTTCTTATGAATACATCGATGGACTCCTCCTTTATGACCATGATGATGGGCTCATCTTTTACTCATCTTTTAGTTTTAGCCCTATCTTTTGCCTAGACTGCCCTTTACGGGTTTTCGATCTAGCAGGCTGCCTTATTTTTTGCCTAGAATATCTTAGGGGGCTTTTGCCTTATCTTTTGCCTAGACCATTCTTCTGGGATTTCTGATCTAGCAGGCTACCCTGATTTTTACCTAAAAATATCCTAGCAGGCATTTGTTATTTTCTTATTATTTTTATATGCTTCCCTTTTTTAGATGCATGTTTGATCTTTGATTAAAAAGTCTTTGCACATATTTATGATTTATCAATAAAAAGGCATTTCCATAATATTTGGTCAAGAGAAAGGAAATGAAAGGGAATTTTATTGATAAATGAGCAAAAGTTTATTTCTTTTACGTAAGGATTTCAAGAGATATTTAGAAGAATGGGTAGTCGTGGTTGGTCTGCATCGTATAGGCTTGAACAGTCATGTCTATGATATCTGCCCCCCAGTTCTCCTAATTGCTTTAGTTGAGATGCCTGAGCTCAGAGTGAAGACTATGCAGACTGCTTGCTTCTGGAAGAATGTTACTTTAGCCGCCTTTTCGGTTTTCGACTAAAGTAACCATTGCTCTTAGTTTTTTTTTTATTTACCTTTTTCTTTACCTCTTCTTTTTGCCTAGGACGTATCCTAGCGAGGAATATGGACCCTATCTTTTGTCCAGGAATGTCCTTTGCAGATTTTCATTCCTGACGGGTCTTGAGCAATGTCTTCAAGCATAATACTTCTTCACCGTACCGGAGTTGATTAGGTGTCGAAGTTCTTTTCCATCCATATTGGCGAGGATAAGAGCCCTTTCTGAGAAAGCTCATTTGACCACAAGGGGTCCTTCGTAGTTCACTGCCCATTTTCCAATTTTATCCTTTTGGGTTGGAAGCAACTTATTTTACCATTAAATCCTTCTTATGGTAAATGTGAGGGTTGACCTTTTTTCATAAGCCTTTTTTACTTTCCTTTGATAGGCTTGTCCCGACATATAACATTCAGCTGTTTTTCTTAATAAGGTTTAGCTGGTCATATCAGCTTCGAACCCATTCAGCTTCTGTTAAGTTTACTTCCATCATCATGTGCTTTTGTCAACATGATTAGTTGTACCGATTTGCCGTCTCGGATCTTTGCTATAACCGAAGAGTAACTATTTTGAATGTAGAGCAATTCTCATGTCGATGCCCTTCTTCCTTTCCTTTAGGGATTTCAATCCTCCTATTGATCACTATATTTTCACATTCCCCAGTTAATTACTTGAATGCTTTATTGTGAAGGGTCAAGAGAAGAGAAAGAAAGGGATTTATTGCAAAGGCTTGTGTTTTAGTGAGATTTTTTTTTTTGAAATAATAGTTTTTGTAAGAATGGCTAGCCAGGGTTGGTCAGTGTTTAGGCTAGTTCAAACAAACGTTTTGTTTTAATGAGGTAGCGTCTTCAGCTGATTACTTTATGACTGATTAACATTCCTAGTCTGCCTAAGATTTTGCCCTTTTATCTTTTTGTCTTGGCCTTTGACCTTGACGGGCTTCTTTTAATAATAATTTCTTTTCTCAAACATTGTCAAAACATGATTTTCTTATTCGTGTCTCTAGCTAATCAATCATGTTAACTTTGGCTTCATTTTGTGTATGTCATTTTGATTATTTTGACGCATTTTGGAACAAAACATTTGTCTAAACAGGGTTATTTAATGTGGTATAGACATGTTTAGCAGGAAAAGAAGCAGATAGTAAGAATAGCATTCTTTTATAATTTCAGGGAAATGCGTGCCCTAAAGATGCTCGGGGGTCGGGCACACCCGAGGAGTGATCTCTAATAGTCATTGGGTTTACATCCCTTAAAATCGGAAGAAGGGCATTTAATGACTAATGCTACCCTTGACGCTAATATCCCTCTTTTTTGGAAGATCGTCTTTAAGGTATGGAGGGGAGACTTCTCTTTTCTTTGTACGACTTGATCTTTTGGAGGGTCGTACTTTAAAGGATTATCCTTAAAAATCTGGTGGCTCTCTTATTCCTTGAGCATCCTTTCCAAGCCCTTGTATGGGCTGTATCCATATCTCTTCATTATATGGGCCACTTTTAAATTGCTAAGAAGTTTTTTCATATTTTTAAATGTCTTCTTCAGCTGCATCTATTTAAGGTATGGTGAACGGCTTGTTGATTCGAATGTAGTCTTTAGCGTCGCATCAACTTGTCGCCTACCACGAATTTTCGTTTTTCGGTGGAGCGTTGAAGAAACTGCCTTAGCACTGTGAATCCAAGGTCTGCTCAATCTTCCCCTTGGATTCTCTTTTCTTTTTCCTCTTCGGTTTCTTTATTTTTCCTTGGTTTTTAGGAGCATTATCTTGTAGGTCCTTGGATGAAATTTTTTTTTATCATCCTGCCCCCAATGCTAGCTATATTGGAGATATCTTCATTGACAGGAAATTCTTCTGTGTATCTCAATGGTACAATTTTGTCCGATGTATAAGGGAAAAGACGAGGCATGAATAAGCGTAAAGGCGTTATTGCTCCTTCCTTGACTTTATCAATTTGGGTACTGATATTTACTTCTTTCTTATTATCTCCTTGTCCCAAATTAATGGCCTCAGTTTTTGTTATGGGGTTGTATCAATTAAGCTTCTTTTCTCCAATAGTCTTTGCATGTCCGGGGAAATGGTCCCCTCCTCACTCTCTGACTCAATCCATTCGCCTTCGGTTTTCAGATCCTACAGAGAGTTTTCAATCACAGACATGACTGTTTATATGGTCTATATTTGGGTTTAGATTTTATTTAATTATTTTGGAATGAGAGAGAAAAGAATGAGAAGCATATGAATATTATGAAAATGCCTCATTGTATTGATGAAAAGAAAATATTTACAAAGCCCACTTTAACCAAAAAATCTCGTGATCATGGGCGGGGATCACGAGAGATACATCGGAAGCTTTTTGATATATTTTTTTTATTTCTATTTTTTTTATTTAGATGACAAAATGATGAGCCCTAAATTGCTGATCTTCCTTAGCCCATCCTTCATTCGAGCTTGGAAAGAGGCTGGTCATCTACTTTTGGAGTAGATGCATCAAAGGTAATCCACCCTGCATCTATTAGATTCTGGACATTGTGCTTTAAGGTCACACAGTTTTCAACGGAGTGTCCCGGAGCGCCCGAATGGTAATCATAGTTTTCATTAGACTTGTACCATTCTGGATATGGTGGCTCTATTTTCTTGGGAGGGACACGCACGAGGAGCTTGGCGTCCAACAATTTCAGAAGCAGACTTCCATAGGAGGTAGGTATGGAAGTGAATTTCCTCTCCTGTCTGCGTGACTTGGTCTGCTGTGAGGAAGAAGAAGGAGTGGCAATGTTGATTGCATTCACAGTTCCTTCCTTCTTCTTTCCAAAGCTCTTTTTAACGTGTTGAGTAGAGGAATTGGAGGAATTCTGTGTAATTCTTCCGCTCTTTAAACCTTGCTCTACTCTTTCTCTTATAATGACCACATCTGCGAAGAGTGTTGATGTGTTCCCTATCATTTTGTCATAATAGGGACCAGTCAAAGAATTGATGAACATGGATGTAGTCTCTTTGTCGGATAGAGGAGGTTCTACTTGTGCTGCCAATTCCCTCCATCTTTGGGCATATGCCTTGAAGGATTCATCGTCTTTCTTGCTTAATAGTTGTAGATATGCTCTTTCAGGGATCAGATCAATATTGTATTTATAGCGACGAAGAAAAGCATCTGCCAGGTGTCTCCAGGTTTGGATTTGCCCTCCTTCCAGCTGGATATACCAGTTTAAGGCTGATTCAGCCAGGCTCTCCTGAAAGCAGTGGATCAGGAGTTTTTCATTATCAGCATGTGCAGCCATCTTACGGCAGTACATTGTAAGATGGCTTTTTGGACAGGTCATTCCCATTTATTTTGGGAAGTCCGGAGTTTTGAACTTGTTAGGGAATTGGATGTTTTTGACGAGGCACATATCAGCCGTCTCTTTAACATCAAAATTATGCCCCTCCATGGCTCTCAATCGCTCTTCCAGGGCAGTCAACTGTTGTTTTGATACTTTTGGTGCATGCATATGCACTGCCCTTGTATCAGATTGGGCTTGTTCATCATTGGGTCCCTCCTCTTCTTCTTGGTGGGAGGCTTGTCCACTTTGAGGACCCTCTTTATGAAGATTTTGTTGGCGCATCATTTCTAACATCTGTGCCATTTGTTCTTTCAGCGTATTGAGCTCAGTGGTGAGCTTTCGGTTTTGTTCCTCTAGATGTTCCATCTTCTTGGCTTTTTGAGCGCGAGTGAGGACGGGCGGAAGACCAGCCACTTTCTAAATGATTTTAACAATTTTTATTATAGCTTTTTAAATGGTTGATGTGAAATAGATATGCTTTAGACAATAACTTTGGTATTTTTTCAGAAGCCTATGTTTTAAAGGTACCATACCCAATTCAGTGTGATGACTTCCTTTTTTCAAAGGTTGCCAACATACTGATGAGTCCGTAGTTGCCCCGGAGGCGGGAGAGGTCATTCCTAGGAGGATTACTAGAAGCATGACTAGAAGGGAGGCCTCCTCTTTACCTTCCATTTTGAATTTACTTAGTATCTTTACTTAGTATTTTCTTTTTCTAAGTTTTTCACTTATTTTCGCTTTCTTTTTGTAGGCTCACTTTTTGCACCTCCTTTTTGAAGAATACCACCTTTTTTTTTGGTGGAAAAGAAGCCTTGGATCCATAGGATACATGCATGGGCAGCCCAAAAGGTGTAGGACACTCCTTTTGCCTCAAGCGATGAAGAGATCACACCTTGTGAAGGCGATTTGTTAATAGTAAGGCGGATGTTGGGTCAAGTCCAGAAGGATCTTGACAATACTCAAAGAGAAAATATTTTTCACACCCGCTGTCTTATTAATGACAAATTGTGTTCACTAATCATCGATGGGGGAAGTTGTGTGAATGTTGCTAGCACAAGGGTAGTAGACAAGCTTGGTTTACCCACTACTCCTCATGCCAAGCCATACAAACTTTCTTGGCTTAGTGAGGAAGGCGAGATAAAGGTCAATAAACAAGTCCTCATTAGCTTTGTCATTGGGAACTATAAAGATGAGGTTCTTTGTGATGTTGTGCCAATGGAAGCATCCCATATGTTACTTGGTAGGCCGTGGCAATTTGATAAACAAACATTTCATGACGGCTATACAAACAAGTTTTCTTTTAACTTCCAAGGGCGCAAGATCACTTTGAAACCCCTTTCCCCTCAAGAAGTTAGTAAGGACCAAGAAAAAATGAAAAAAAAAAGAGAAAAGAAGAAAACGAAACAAAGAGAGAAAAAAAAGAGAAGGGTTCAACCTCCAAGGCGAAGGACATCATGATCTCCCACAAGGGGATTAAGAAGGTACTTTTAGCTCATAAACCCCTACTCTTAGCATATCCTCCTCTAGGTTCTTCCCCGCATTTCATGAACAATCTCCAAGTTTGTCCAAGAGTCTAGAGTTAGTATTGGATGAATTTCGGGATGTTTTTCAAGAACCTCCTAAGGGGCTTCCACCTCTAAGGGGGATCGAACATCAAATAGACTTCTTACCTGGTTCATCCATTCCTAACCGGTCGGCTTATAGGGCAAACCCAGAAGAGTCTAGAGAGATTGAAAGGCAAGTTGAGGAATTAAAAGTTAAGGGTTGGGTCCAAGATAGCATGAGTCCTTGTGCAATGCCGGTAATTCTCGTCCTCAAAAAGGATGGGAGTTGGCGGATGTGCACGGACTGTAGGGCAATCAATAATATAACTGTTAAGTATAGGCACCCAATTCCAAGGCTGGATGACTTGCTAGATGAGTTACATGGAGCTTCCGTGTTTTCCAAAATTGATCTGAAGAGCGGATATAATCAAATTAGAATCAAAGAAGGAGATGAATGGAAAACCACTTTCAAGACCAAATTTGGACTATACGAATGGTTGGTCATGCCCTTTGGCCTAACCAATGCTCCGAGTACATTCATGCGGTTAATGCATCACGTGCTCCGGTCTTTTATAGGCAAGTTTGTAGTGGTATACTTTGATGACATCTTAGTCTATAGCTTGTCTGAGGAAGAGCATGTGTATCATCTAAGAAGTGTACTTGAAACCCTTAGGAAAGAGACCTTGTATGCAAATAGGGAGAAATGCATTTTTGGCATGGATCATGTAGTCTTCCTAGGGTTTGTAGTGAGTTCAAAGGGAGTCCAAGTGGATGAAGAAAAAGTGGCAGCAATTAGAGATTGGCCAACTCCCACAAATGTGAGTGAAGTGAGGAGTTTTCATGGGTTGGCTAGTTTCTATAGAAGATTTGTTAAAGATTTTAGTACAATTGCAGCCCCCTTGAATGAAATAGTGAAAAAGGTTGTGGGTTTTCAATGGGGCAAGGATTAAGAAAATGCTTTTCAAACACTTAAAGAAAAATTGATCAATGCACCACTCCTAGCCCTTCCAAACTTCACCAAGTCATTTGAGGTTGAGTGTGATGCTTCAAATATAGGCATTGGGGCAGTCTTGCTTCAGGAAGGCCACCCCATAGCTTACTTCAGTGAGAAGCTGAAAGGGAGTCATCTCAATTACTCCACCTATGACAAAGAGTTATATGCTCTTGTTAGGGCTTTACAAACTTGGCAACATTATCTTCTTCCAAAGGAGTTTGTGGTCCATAGTGATCATGAATCCCTTAAATTTTTGAAAGGTCAAAGTAAACTTAGCAAGAGACATGCTAGGTGGGTAGAGTTCATTGAGCAATTTCCTTATGTAATCAAACACAAGCAAGGGAGGAGTAACATAGTGGCTGATGCTCTATTAAGGAGACATACTTTGTTAAGCCTTTTAGAAACAAAATTTTTAAGCTTTGATCATATTCGGGAACTATATCCTAGAGATGATGACTTTTCCAAGATTTATAGTGAATGCCTAAAGGGGGGTCATAAGGATTTTTACATTCACAAAGACTATCTTTTCAAAGGAAAAAGGATTTGTGTACCCCAGGGGTCCTTAAGGGCTTCACTTGTCAAGGAGTCTCATGAGGGTGGTTTAATGGGACATTTTGGGGTGTCTAAGACTTTAGAAATCCTTAGTGAACACTTTTACTGGCCACACATGAAGAGACATGTTGAAAAATTTTGTGAAAACTGCATTGCATGTAAGAAAGCCAAGTCTAGGGCCCAACCTCATGGACTTTACACCCCTTTGCCCATTCCTACTTCACCTTGGGTAGACATATCCATGGATTTTGTACTTGGGCTTCCAAGGACAAAGCGAGGAATGGATTCCATCTTCGTGGTAGTGGATCGATTTTCAAAAATGGCCCATTTTATCCCCTGCCACAAGACGGACGATGCATGCCTAGTTGCAAATCTCTTCTTTAGAGAAGTTGTTAGATTGCATGGGATACCTAGGACAATTGTATCTGATAGAGATACTAAGTTCTTGAGTCACTTCTGGAGGAGACTATGGGGAAAACTTGGAACTAAACTCCTTTTTTCAACCACTTGCCACCCACAAACAGATGGTCAAACAGAAGTAGTGAATAGAACTTTGTCTCAACTATTAAGATGCATGATTTCTAGGAACCCCAAAGAGTGGGAGAACATAATTCCCCATGTAGAGTTTGCATATAACCGGGTGGTTCATTCCACTACCTCCCACTCTCCTTTTGAGGTCGTTTATGGATTTAATCCCTTAACACCTTTAGACCTCCTTCCTCTACCTACCCATGAAGCTTGGACTAGCCAAGATGGTCTAGAAAAATCTAAGATCATTAAGGACCTGCATGCCCGAGTTAAAGCCAACATCGAGAGGAAAGTAGGTCGAGTATAGCAAGTATGCCAATAAGGGAAGAAAGGAAGTCATCTTCCAACCTGGAGATTGGGTATGGCTTCACTTGAGAAAGGAGCGGTTCCCGACTCAAAGGAAGTCCAAACTTAACCCCGAGGTGACGGGCCTTTCCAAATCGTTAGGAAAATAAACAATAATGCATATGAGTTAGATCTACTAGCCGAATATAACATTAGTAACTTTTTTAATGTTGGTGATCTTACTCCTTTTGATGCAGGTTTTGCAAATTCGTGGACGAATTCTCTCCAGGGAGGAGAGGATGATGAGTCCCTAGTTGCCCGGAGGCGGGAGAGGTCATTCCTAGGAGGATTACTAGAAGCATGACTAGAAGGGAGGCCTCCTCTTTACCTTCCATTTTGAATTTACTTAGTATCTTTACTTAGTATTTTCTTTTTCTAAGTTTTTCACTTATTTTCGCTTTCTTTTTGTAGGCTCACTTTTTGCAACTCCTTTTTGAAGAATACCACCTTTTTTTTGGTGGAAAAGAAGCCTTGGATCCATAGGATACATGCATGGGCAACCCAAAGGTGTAGGACACTCCTTTTTCATGTCCTACACCCCTTTTGGAGAGGAAGAAGCTTAGGATGCGGGATTGGTTGGCTTGGGACAACCCAAAAGGAAACACACCTCTTTTTTCATGTTCTCCACACCCTTAGAGGTATTTTTGGTGGGCTAGAACGAATTTAACATATTTGGACCATGGGGACTCTAGCCTTTAGGTTTAGGTTAAGTTTATGTCTCCTTTTATAATTCCATCTAGGTCCCTCCCCTAAAAGCCTATAAATAGAGGCTTCCCCTCATGTAATTAGGTTGAACATTTTATGAAAAGTTTGTGAGGTTTCTTAGAGTGTTCCATCTCTTTGAGTGTCTTATCTTGAACCTTGGTTCAAGTGGCGGCAACCACCACTTATCTAGGGTGGCTCATCCCCCTAGTGGCGTGCCAACACTGCACCACCACCATAATTCTTTTCTCTTCCTCTTTTCTTCTTTATTTCTTCCCTTCATTTATTTATGCAAGGGGCTGGTCCAATTTTCCAGCCCTTGTCTTTATTCGTTTCTAGTTTCATTCCATCTCTTTCTCCCTCCATAATCCTTGGAAATGAACCTTCACATCTAGATAGGCAACTATCTTAATGTCCAGTGGGAATTTTCCTTGGGTTTGCTTACTTTATTGCTTAAAATTCTGCACCTTATCTTCTTACAATTCTGCACCTTACTTTATTTTTACATCATTTGGTATCAGAGCTTAGGTTGTTTCTAGTAAGGTATTCTTATTGTTGCTTTGACATTATTCCTTGTGTAGTTTGTGTTTTGTGCTCTAAATTGTGGTTTTTTTTATGGTCATTTGGTTTACGGTGCTGCACTCAAAAGTTTGGGCGTGAGGTTAGTCCAATACTACACTCACCTAAGTTTCTTTTTATGGCATGTATGATGTTTGATAAAATGCCTAGCCAAAAAAAAAAAAAATTCTGCACTTGATTAAATTACATATTCTTCTAAGTTTAGTGTCTTTCTAAATGTGCCTAGCCTTTGCTTGAGTTATATGTCTAGTATCTCTTGTTGAAGTTTTCTTTTATTGGCTTCCAACACTTGAAATTGCATGATGAATTAGTTAGTTGAGTCCATGCATGATGAATTGATCTAGGATCCTAAACATAGGAACTAAGTGATCAAATTTTTGCTAGCAACTTTAAACAACTTTTGGCAAGTCTAGAATCAAGTTAGAACAAAAATATTTTTACAAAAAAAGTATCTTGATCAAAACCTTATTGCTTCAAACAAACAAAAAAAGGAAAAGAAAAAAAAATTCTGCACTTATAGGATTTGATTCTAGAAATTGTCATAATACTTAGTTGCATGATTAAAATTTGGCAAATTAGTTCTAACATTGTAGGAACCTTAATCTTCTTTATGTGTGTGCTTGGTTGAAAATTTTGATTGCATGTTTTAAGTGCTTCTCAAATTTCTTTCTAGCTTTTCTTGTTTTAGTCTTGTTCAAAGTTTTGTCTAAATTTCCCTCTTAGTAAACCTTCCTTGATTTTGTGCTTTTATTTCTTGTGTTAGGTTTCTTTAAGTTTTGTCTTTGAAGTTTTCTATTTTTTGGAACTCTTAAGTGTTTTGGTTGTCGTACATCTTTCCATTTGATTGCCATTTTTCAAGAGAAATTTTTTAAGACTTTAAAGAGAATTTTGGAACATTTAGAAATTTTTCTACTTGAAGAGTGGAGTGATCCTACCAATAAATCTTGTGTGAGGAGCCAAACACTTGAGTGACTTGATTTACATTTTAACCTTTCATCTTTCGTGTTTTGTATTAGTTTAACTTGTTTTACAGACATGTCAAATTCCTCATCAGAGAAGGCAAGCAATGTGGGGGCATCTAATGAAGGACAAATACAAGGTCTAGCGGAACAAACTCTGGTGGAATTAATTAAAGAAATGGAATTGTCCCGGAAGGAAAGTGAAAGACATTTGAGGGAGACAATCCAAAGACTAGAAGCTGAGAAGTCCCAAAGAGAGAGAAGACGTTCATATTCACTAAGTTCCCAAGAGGAAGAAGATAGGAGATACCACGGAAGGAGGCAATCTAGGCGCACCAACACTCCAAGAAGGAACAACATTAAGATACCCAAGTTCTACGGAGATAATGATCCAGAAGTCTACCTAGACTGGGAGGCTAAAGTGGACCAAATCTTTAATGTAAACCCAGTAGGGGGCCAAGAACAAGTAGATTTAGTTGTAGTAGAATTTGAGGGATATGCCATGACTTGGTGGCATAAGGTTTGTAACGATAATTACCAAGGGCCACCCGCGGCTTCTTGGATGGACATTAAACATTTAATGCGCGCTAGATTCGTTCCTTCCTACTATAGGAGGGAGCTCTTGTTGAAGCTCCAACGGCTTCAACAGGGTAATATGTGTGTGAATGATTACTTCAAGACGCTAGAATCTTTGCTACTTAGGGCCGATATGCATGATGAAACTAATGAGACTAAGGTAGCTAGGTTTGTTAGTGGTCTTAGAAGAGATATCCAGGACTTAGTAGAATTATACGAATACTCCTCAATTGAAAATGTTTTACATCTTGCCCTTAAAATTGAAGCTCAATTGAAAAGAAAAGATGGGGCTAAAAGGAGTTATTCGCATAATGACTACTACAATTCAAATTGGAAGGACAAGGGCAAGGAAAAGGACAAACCAGAGAGAAACCCTTCCAAAGCTCTCCAAGAGGTTCCCCCTAAGGGAAACCCTTCAAGGAACACCACTCCTAACACTTCCGCGCCTCAAAGGACTAGTTCCATAAAATGTTTCAAATGTCTTGGGTATGGGCATATTGCTTCAAACTGCCCTACCAAAAGGACTATGATTTTGAGCACAAACGGAGATGTCGAGAGTGAACATTCCTCCTCATCTGAAGAGAATTCCTCTAAACACTCTTCCTCAAGCGATGAAGAGATCACACCTTGTGAAGGCGATTTGTTAATAGTAAGGCGGATGTTGGGTCAAGTCCAGAAGGATCTTGACAATACTCAAAGAGAAAATATTTTTCACACCCGCTGTCTTATTAATGACAAATTGTGTTCACTAATCATCGATGGGGGAAGTTGTGTGAATGTTGCTAGCACAAGGGTAGTAGACAAGCTTGGTTTACCCACTACTCCTCATGCCAAGCCATACAAACTTTCTTGGCTTAGTGAGGAAGGCGAGATAAAGGTCAATAAACAAGTCCTCATTAGCTTTGTCATTGGGAACTATAAAGATGAGGTTCTTTGTGATGTTGTGCCAATGGAAGCATCCCATATGTTACTTGGTAGGCCGTGGCAATTTGATAAACAAACATTTCATGACGGCTATACAAACAAGTTTTCTTTTAACTTCCAAGGGCGCAAGATCACTTTGAAACCCCTTTCCCCTCAAGAAGTTAGTAAGGACCAAGAAAAAATGAAAAAAAAAAGAGAAAAGAAGAAAACGAAACAAAGAGAGAAAAAAAAGAGAAGGGTTCAACCTCCAAGGCGAAGGACATCATGATCTCCCACAAGGGGATTAAGAAGGTACTTTTAGCTCATAAACCCCTACTCTTAGCATATCCTCCTCTAGGTTCTTCCCCTGCATTTCATGAACAATCTCCAAGTTTGTCCAAGAGTCTAGAGTTAGTATTGGATGAATTTCAGGATGTTTTTCAAGAACCTCCTAAGGGGCTTCCACCTCTAAGGGGGATCGAACATCAAATAGACTTCTTACCTGGTTCATCCATTCCTAACCTAGTCGAGCTTATAGGGCAAACCCGGAAGAGTCTAGAGAGATTGAAAGGCAAGTTGAGGAATTAAAAGTTAAGGGTTGGGTCCAAGATAGCATGAGTCCTTGTGCAATGCCGGTAATTCTCGTCCCCAAAAAGGATGGGAGTTGGCGGATGTGCACCGGACCGTAGGGCAATCAATAATATAACCGTTAAGTATAGGCACCCAATTCCAAGGCTGGATGACTTGCTAGATGAGTTACATGGAGCTTCCGTGTTTTCAAAAATTGATCTGAAGAGCGGATATAATCAAATTAGAATCAAAGAAGGAGATGAATGGAAAACCACTTTCAAGACCAAATTTGGACTATACGAATGGTTGGTCATGCCCTTTGGCCTAACCAATGCTCCGAGTACATTCATGCGGTTAATGCATCACGTGCTCCGGTCTTTTATAGGCAAGTTTGTAGTGGTATACTTTGATGACATCTTAGTCTATAGCTTGTCCGAGGAAGAGCATGTGTATCATCTAAGAAGTGTACTTGAAACCCTTAGGAAAGAGACCTTGTATGCAAATAGGGAGAAATGCATTTTTGGCATGGATCATGTAGTCTTCCTAGGGTTTGTAGTGAGTTCAAAGGGAGTCCAAGTGGATGAAGAAAAAGTGGCAGCAATTAGAGATTGGCCAACTCCCACAAATGTGAGTGAAGTGAGGAGTTTTCATGGGTTGGCTAGTTTCTATAGAAGATTTGTTAAAGATTTTAGTACAATTGCAGCCCCCTTGAATGAAATAGTGAAAAAGGTTGTGGGTTTTCAATGGGGCAAGGATTAAGAAAATGCTTTTCAAACACTTAAAGAAAAATTGATCAATGCACCACTCCTAGCCCTTCCAAACTTCACCAAGTCATTTGAGGTTGAGTGTGATGCTTCAAATATAGGCATTGGGGCAGTCTTGCTTCGGGAAGGCCACCCCATAGCTTACTTCGATGAGAAGCTGAAAGGGAGTCATCTCAATTACTCCACCTATGACAAAGAGTTATATGCTCTTGTTAGGGCTTTACAAACTTGGCAACATTATCTTCTTCCAAAGGAGTTTGTGGTCCATAGTGATCATGAATCCCTTAAATTTTTGAAAGGTCAAAGTAAACTTAGCAAGAGACATGCTAGGTGGGTAGAGTTCATTGAGCAATTTCCTTATGTAATCAAACACAAGCAAGGGAGGAGTAACATAGTGGCTGATGCTCTATTAAGGAGACATACTTTGTTAAGCCTTTTAGAAACAAAATTTTTAAGCTTTGATCATATTCGGGAACTATATCCTAGAGATGATGACTTTTCCAAGATTTATAGTGAATGCCTAAAGGGGGGTCATAAGGATTTTTACATTCACAAAGACTATCTTTTCAAAGGAAAAAGGATTTGTGTACCCCAGGGGTCCTTAAGGGCTTCACTTGTCAAGGAGTCTCATGAGGGTGGTTTAATGGGACATTTTGGGGTGTCTAAGACTTTAGAAATCCTTAGTGAACACTTTTACCGGCCACACATGAAGAGACATGTTGAAAAATTTTGTGAAAACTGCATTGCATGTAAGAAAGCCAAGTCTAGGGCCCAACCTCATGGACTTTACACCCCTTTGCCCATTCCTACTTCACCTTGGGTAGACATATCCATGGATTTTGTACTTGGGCTTCCAAGGACAAAGCGAGGAATGGATTCCATCTTCGTGGTAGTGGATCGATTTTCAAAAATGGCCCATTTTATCCCCTGCCACAAGACGGACGATGCATGCCTAGTTGCAAATCTCTTCTTTAGAGAAGTTGTTAGATTGCATGGGATACCTAGGACAATTGTATCCGATAGAGATACTAAGTTCTTGAGTCACTTCGGAGGAGACTATGGGGAAAACTTGGAACTAAACTCCTTTTTTCAACCACTTGCCACCCACAAACAGATGGTCAAACAGAAGTAGTGAATAGAACTTTGTCTCAACTATTAAGATGCATGATTTCTAGGAACCCCAAAGAGTGGGAGAACATAATTCCCCATGTAGAGTTTGCATATAACTGGGTGGTTCATTCCACTACCTCCCACTCTCCTTTTGAGGTCGTTTATGGATTTAATCCCTTAACACCTTTAGACCTCCTTCCTCTACCTACCCATGAAGCTTGGACTAGCCAAGATGGTCTAGAAAAATCTAAGATCATTAAGGACCTGCATGCCCGAGTTAAAGCCAACATCGAGAGGAAAGTAGGTCAGTATAGCAAGTATGCCAATAAGGGAAGAAAGGAAGTCATCTTCCAACCTGGAGATTGGGTATGGCTTCACTTGAGAAAGGAGCGGTTCCCGACTCAAAGGAAGTCCAAACTTAACCCCCGAGGTGATGGGCCTTTCCAAATCGTTAGGAAAATAAACAATAATGCATATGAGTTAGATCTACTAGCCGAATATAACATTAGTAACTTTTTTAATGTTGGTGATCTTACTCCTTTTGATGCAGGTTTTGCAAATTCGTGGACGAATTCTCTCCAGGGAGGAGAGGATGATGAGTCCCTAGTTGCCCCGGAGGCGGGAGAGGTCATTCCTAGGAGGATTACTAGAAGCATGACTAGAAGGGAGGCCTCCTCTTTACCTTCCATTTTGAATTTACTTAGTATCTTTACTTAGTATTTTCTTTTTCTAAGTTTTTCACTTATTTTCGCTTTCTTTTTGTAGGCTCACTTTTTGCAACTCCTTTTTGAAGAATACCACCTTTTTTTTTGGTGGAAAAGAAGCCTTGGATCCATAGGATACATGCATGGGCAGCCCAAAGGTGAAGGACACTCCTTTTTCATGTCCTACACCCCTTTTTGGAGAGGAAGAAGCTTAGGATGCGGGATTGGTTGGCTTGGGACAACCCAAAAGGAAACACACCTCTTTTTTCATGTTCTCCACACCCTTAGAGGTATTTTTGGTGGGCTAGAACGAATTTAACATATTTGGACCATGGGGACTCTAGCCTTTAGGTTTAGGTTAAGTTTATGTCTCCTTTTATAATTCCATCTAGGTCCCTCCCCTAAAAGCCTATAAATAGAGGCTTCCCCTCATGTAATTAGGTTGAACATTTTATGAAAAGTTTGTGAGGTTTCTTAGAGTGTTCCATCTCTTTGAGTGTCTTATCTTGAACCTTGGTTCAAGTGGCGGCAACCACCACTTATCTAGGGTGGCTCATCCCCCTAGTGGCGTGCCAACACTCCACCACCACCATAATTCTTTTCTCTTCCTCTTTTCTTCTTTATTTCTTCCCTTCATTTATTTATGCAAGGGGCTGGTCCAATTTTCCAGCCCTTGTCTTTATTCGTTTCTAGTTTCATTCCATCTCTTTCTCCCTCCATAATCCTTGGAAATGAACCTTCACATCTAGATAGGCAACTATCTTAATGTCCAGTGGGAATTTTCCTTGGGTTTGCTTACTTTATTGCTTAAAATTCTGCACCTTATCTTCTTACAATTCTGCACCTTACTTTATTTTTACATCACATACCTTAGCGCATTTATCTCTTATAGGAAAGTGATAAACGCACTTGGGTCTCTTTTGCTATTGTCTAAGGATATCTAATACATCCTAGAATGTATGTGTTTATGTATGAGAGATTTTATTATGATGAATGTGTTTATGCATACCTTTCTTAGTGCATTTATTTTCTCTCTTGTTTTTACCACTTATTGGATGATGTGGTATGAATGATACGACTTTGCCACAAATCTTTTTATTATAAAAAGGAATTTTTATGGCTTTCATTTGTTTTTATATTTTTTATGACCCTTTATCTCTTCTGTCAGTCAACGTGGCTACTTAGCTTACAAAGAACCTGAAACCAGGCTAGCTTAACTGAAGACTGTCCGAGATAAAGGTCTTTTATCTTATCACTTGTTGTGATTTTTAGGGTTTTTTCATTTTTTTGTTTGTTGTATGATTACCCTATGCTAATGCATCAATACAAATGCAGCAAACAAATGCACACACAATTTATTCACCCACGAGCAGAGCCACGCTTATTTAATCATGAGGTAGGGTTTTCCTGCAGAAACGTGCTTGGTTTAGGTGGTTCTAACTGTTCTCACCAGGCCAAAGGTCCCCAAGGTGCCCCCATTATAGGGACCTCTCAATCTTTCAGTCCTCGGGTCATGCACGAAACTCTGTGGCGACATCCTTAGACCAAAAGAAGAGAGTTATCACCTTGAGTTGGTGGTTTCCGACAACGGTTGTAGCCCCATCTGCCAACAAGTCAAAATGAAAAGCAGAAATGAAAAGCAGAAACATTTTTCTCAAAACGATTGAAGAAAGTAGTGACTCTGATGAAGAATGATCTGAGAATCTTAATCTGTTGGTTAAGAAGTTTGGGAAATTTCTTAAGAAGAAGAACAAAACTGGCCAGATTAAAAGGTACAATGATAAAATAACTGATTCTATTCAAAATACTTATACTTGTTATTCTTTTGGTAAGCAGGGACATATAAGAAGTGAATGTCCAGAAAAATCCAAGAATCAAAACAAGAAAGATATGAAGTACAAAGGGAAAAAGGCCTACATAGCTTGGCAAGACAATGATTCATCCTTGTCACCGCCGTCAAAAAGCGAGGCGGTTGGAGCGACGCGATGGTTTCGACCCTTTTTGTTTTTTCGCGTTTTTTATGGGTGGTTACAACACCTTTAGGTTGTCCGATAACCGGGCTAACCTAGGGGCAAGGTTTTCGAAAGGTCGTCCTTGGGTTGTCCGATAACCGGGCTAACCCAAGGACTAATTTTGAGGGGTTCTGTGGAGTCGCCACCGATGTTTTTACCAGAAACATCGGAAAAGGTGTTTTAAAAGGCATTGGTTTTCAAAAACCAACTTTGGTCGTTAGAACCAGAGTTGGGTAAGGGAGTTAGTTACGTGTAAAGGGATTATTAGTCCCTTTACGACGCCCCTTTCGGGTTCCCTATGACAGGCCGACTATTTAAAAATATTTAAACCGTTGAAAGTTACGCACGCTTTTGCCCTTTTTATTTTGCGAAATTTAAAAGTATGACTACATGGCCCTAATCTATCGCATAATTTAAATTAAAGCAGTAAAAGATAGAGAGGGATAATTTAAACCTCCGAGGCAAGCTTTTATTTTATTTCTTTAAAAGAAATGGGTGCTTTTTGGCAGTCCTTCACTCTACACGACGTTGGAAACTCTTCTAGACGCCGAAAAACGCTCTCAAAGGCACTCAGAAACTCCGAAAATGCGTCGGAGGGATTATAGAGAGAAGTTTTAGAGAGAAGGGAGAGCTAGAAGCTTGTGGTGTGTGGAAATGAGGGGGGGGAGGACCCCTATTTATAGGTTTTCGCGCTTGTCATTGGCGAGACCGCCGGTCTCGTCTGACAGGGTCGAGACCGCCATCTCGCCCTATCAAACGCGGCGAGACCGCCGTCTAGGGAAGCGAGACCGCCGTCTCGCCCTTCGTAGGTGGCGAGACCGCCGTCTCGTCAAGCGAGACGGCGGTCTCGCCACTTGCATGAGGCGAGACGGCGGTTTGGGAAATCCAGACGGCGGTCTCGTCCCAAAAGGCGAGAAAACTTATTTTTTGGCACAGAAACTCCCTCCTATCCTAGTATGGGGCCTAATAGTCTCTCCTAATGGCTTGTTAGGCTTTGTCCATCTTCAAATAGGAGGTCTTTTCTGCTCTTTATTTGGAGGTCGGGCAAGATTTGGGGTCTACAGCTGCCCCCCCTTTACCCGATCAGTCGACTGCCGGCCTTTTGTGCCAAGGTGATCAACTGGAGGGTAAAGGAGTTGACCCTCTTGCCCGGTTGCCCTTCAGATACTCCGTCTTTGCGGCGGGTGATCCTCTGGGGAAATGTTGTGTTGTGCGCTTCTGGGATGCTCCTTTGACGCGGTAGCTGACCCCTTCAGCTGATGAGTACGAACCCTCATCTGGTTTGACGAGTATGAACCCCCGCCCGGTAAGCCCCCTTCTGTAAGGCCTGATGAGTACACACCCCCATCTGGTGTTTGACGAGTATGAACCCCCATCTGGTAAGCCCCCTTTTGTAAGGCCCAATGAGTACACACCCCCATCTGGTGTTAAGCCTCCGGATGCTCCATCTTGCGGTAGCTGATCCTTTGGCTGTGGTGATGGCTTACTGATTCTGATCACGCGGTGATGTGAAACCTCAGGATGCTCCTTTGACGCGGTAGCTGACCCCTTGGCTGACGAGTATGAACCCCCGTCTGGTTATGTGCCTCTGGATGCCCCTTCTTGCGGTGGCTGACCCTTTGGCAATGGTGGCGGCTTACTGATTCTAACCATGCGCCGACTCCCTGGGGAGTGATTTCTGTGTTCGTGCACTTCCAGGATACTACTTCTGACGTAGCCGATCCCTTCGGTGGACACGTGGTAAAACCTCGGGATACTCCTTCTGACGGTAGCCGATCCTTCGGTTGATGGGTATAAACCCCCCATCAGGCTGGTAGTTGCAGTCCGTTGTGTGGGACTGGATGGGTATGAGCCCCCCATCAGGGTGGTACAGTCCGTTGTGTGGGACTGGATGGGTATGAACCCCCCATCAGGGTGGTACAGTCCGTTGCGTAGGACTGGTGGTGGTGGCGGCTTACTGCTCGGGTAGCTCATGCACCTTTCAGGCACTCCTTGTGTGCTGGTTGATAGGTATAAACCCCCTATTAGGCTGGTACAGTCCGTTGCGTAGGCCTGGTGGTGGTGGCGGCTTACTGCTCGGGTAGCTCATGCGCCGAGTGTTGAGATGTACTTTTTGTTTTTGTTTGTATTTGGTCGTCCGGTCTGCGCCGGGGATTCTGTTGGTGTTCATCCAGCTCGCTGATTGCTGGGGATTCTTTGTTTTTTATCTTTTGTGGTGGTCATCCGACTTTGCTGGTTGTCGGGAATTTTTTGATAAGTGCCTCTTAGGTAGGCAGGAATCCTCTGGGGATTTGTTGATCTTGGTGACGCCTCTTGAGTAGGCGGATATCCATTGAGTTTTTGGTAATGCCTCTGAGTAGGCAGATGTTCCGTTTGGAGGTGAAGACTTTTGGTTTTGCTTTTTTCTTTGCCTCTGAATAGGCTAATGTTGCTTTTTTGCTTGCAAGGTTTTGCCTATGCGTTCCACTAGGGATATCCATGTTAGGCAAGTAGCTTTCTGAGGATATGCGTTTGAAGTTTTGCCTTTGCAGTAGGCTCTCTGGGTAAGTTTTTTTGGTGATCTACTAGGGAGTTGGTTGACTCCTTGGGGATCTAATTTTGGTCGCCTTTTGGGGAATGGAGTTGTGACTCCTTGTTTGGTTTTGATGAGAGCTGGTTTCTTCAAGCTCTTATTTCTCTGGGGAAATGGAGTTTTTTTGTTTTTTTGTTTCCTGTGCCTGTCGCCGCCGCCTTAAAAGAGAAGGTCGGTCGGAGCGACGCAATGGTTTTTTGACTCTTTTTGATTTTCGCGTTTTTTATGGGTGGTTACAACGCCTTTAGGTTGTCCGATAACCGAGCTAACCCAAGGACTTATTTACTTTGGGTTCTATGGAGTCGCCACCGATGTTTTTACCGGAAACATCGGAAAAGGTTTTTAAAAGGCGTTGGTTTTCAAAAACCAACTTTGGTCATTAGAACCAGAGTTGGGTAAGGGAGTTAGTTACGTGTAAAGGGAGTATTAGTCCCTTTACGACGCCCCTTTCGGGTTCCCTATGATAGGCCAGCTTTTATTGTTAATAAATAAACCGGAAAATATACTTTTGCCCTTTTTATTATGCGAAATTTAAAGTGATGACTACGTGGCCCTAATCTATTGCATAATTTAAATTAAAGCAGTAAAAGTAGAGGGGAAGAAATTAAACCTCCGAAGCAAGCTTTGTTTTATATTTCTTTCAAATAAATGGGTGCTTTTTGGCAGCCCTTCACTCTACAAGACGCCGGAAACTCTTCTGGACGCCGAAAAACGCTCTCAAAGACACTCAGAAACTCCGAAAATGCGTCGGAGGGATTCTAGAGAGTTTAGAGAGAAGGGAGAGCTAGAAGCTTGTGGTGTGTGGAAATGAGGGGGGGGAGGCCCCTATTTATAGGTTTTCGCGCTATCAGATGGCGAGACCGCCGTCTCGTCCAACGAGACCGTCGTCTCGCCTTGTCAAACGCGGTGAGACCGCCATCTCGTCAAGCGAGACGGCGGTCTCGCCACTTGCCTGAGGCGAGACGGCGGTCTCGCCACTTGCCTGAGGCGAGACGGCGGTCTGGGAAGTCCAAATGGCGGTTTCGTCCCAACAAGGCGAGAAAACTTATTTTTTGGTACAGAAACTCCCTCCTATCCTAGTATGGGACCTAATAGTCTCTCCTAATGGCTTGTTAGGCTTCATCCATCTTCAAATAGGAGGTCTTCTACTCTTTATTTGGAGGCGGGGCAAGATTTGGGGTCTACAGCTGCCCCCCCTTTATCCGACCAGTCGACTGCTGGCCTTTTGTGCCAAGGTGATTGACTAGAGGGTAAAGGAGTTGACCCTCTTGCCTGGTTGCCCTTCAGATACTCCGTCTTTGCGGCGGGTGATCCTCTGGGGAAATGTTGTGTTGTGCGCTTCTGGGATGCTCCTTTGACGCGGTAGCTGACCCCTTCAGCTGATGAGTACGAACCCTCATCTGGTTTGACGAGTATGAACCCCCGCCCGGTAAGCCCCCTTCTGTAAGGCCTGATGAGTACACACCCCCATCTGGTGTTTGACGAGTATGAACCCCCGTTTGGTAAGCCCCCTTTTGTAAGGCCCGATGCGTACACACCCCCATCTGGTGTTAAGCCTCCGGATGCTCCATCTTGCGGTAGCTGATCCTTTGGCAATGGTGGCGGGTTACTGATTCTGACCATGCGCCGGCTCTTTGTGTTTGGACCTCTTGAATGGTCGTCCGGACTGTGTCGGGGATTTTTGTGTTTCATCCAGCTTTTTCGGTTGCTGGGGATTCTTTGTTTTTGCTCTGTTCGTGGTGATCATCCGATCCTTGCTGGTTGGTCGGATGGGTCTTGGTTTTGTTCGGCTCTTGCTTGGTAGTCGGGATTTTGTTGGTTGAGGTGATGGCTTAATCCTGCCTTTTTCTCGCGGTTTTATCTCTCTTTTTTTTCGCAATTCAGGATCTTGGCTTTTTTTTTTTTGCTATGCTAGCTTTTGCAAGAGATGACAAAAAGATGCACGAAATAAAATTTTATTTATGGGGAAATTTTATTACAACCCTATTTTGGGGTCACTATCCCTAGGGGCTATCTTCTGGACCCGATCCCTGTGGAGGGAAATGCTGGTACATATGATACCGGAAGTCCTCCTGCTCTTGGACTTCATCCTGGTATCATTGCTGGAATGTCGTCCAGTCGTGGCGCATGTCCTGTTGGTGCTGGTACATTTCTCCCAGCCGGGCGTCAAAGGTATCTTGTCTTTGAGACAATTGCTCTTGCCTCTGGGATAGTTCCTCTTGTCTCCGGTACATCTGCTCTTGCCTCACAGTCATATGGTCGAACTGCTGGCATAGGTCGCTCATGTGGCGATGCATGCCAGCGAAGTCGTCCGCATACCGGGGCGGTTGCTGCTGTTGCTACTATTGGAAGTCGGGAGGTGTAGGTAGATCCTGCATCGCGTCCTGGAGCTCCAATGCAAAATCCAATGTGGGATGGAGGGCCAGCTGGGTCCCTCTGCGGATCAGCATTCCCATGCTGACCAAGATTGACCCGCCGATGGCTTCGGGTCGCAGGTTGTGGGCCAGCTCTTCCCGGCTAGGGCACCCTAAACTTTCTGCCAGGGGGATGATGAGTGGAGCCATGAGGACGACCCCTGTGGATCTGTGCCCGAAGTCCTTGAGGGCTCTCAGGAAGAAGTACCCGGGGTTGCAGCGCCGCTTCTGGCTCATGCAATGCAGTACGAAGAGGTCAGGGAGGGATATTTTGCCCTGACTCTCTTTCCTCCCGTGTATGGTTCCTGCCAACAACTTGTGGCAGATACGGAGTGCTGGGGGAAGCGCGGATCCCCTCATCAGCGTAGGCAGTGTGGTGGCTCCCGTGAGCTCATGCCACATCTCGGCGGCGGTAAGGTTGGTGGGCCGCGAGCAGATGGCCTCACGATACTCTTGGGTCATGGCGTCCTCAGGCCGGATGAACCCGATGGCCACGTTGAATTCTTTGAGGGTGGAGGTCTGGCATTGCCCACGGCGGTAGGCCCGGGACCGTGGAGGGGACCTCGGAGTAAGAGACGGAGGCTAGGAATTCTAGTACCGCTTGTGGGTACACATGTGTAGGTGGTGGTTGCAGCAGGAAGCCCCACCCAATGCTATCTAGATGGGCCCGGACGTCGTCCTCCCATCCAAATTCAGCTAGGATGTTGAAATCCAGCTTGAGCATTGGATGCCACTGGTAGGTCCGGATATTTTCCAGGCGGGCCTGGTGCTGTGGCGACAGTTGAGAAGGGTCCTGGGGCGGTGGTGCCGTGGAACTACTGGCACCGGCAGTGTTCCTTCTCTTCCTGGAAGCGCTTCTGCTAAACATTCTGATCAGAGGGTGCTTGGGGTGCAAGAGATGAGAGAAAGGAGGTTCTGGAGGCAAGGGGAGTTGTGAGGAAGTCCCCAAGCGCGCCCCCTATATATAGGGAATTTTGCAAAATCGAGACCACCGTCTGGGTGGGCGAGACGGCGTTCTCGTCGTTCGGCTTAAGCGAGACAGCGGTCTCGTCGAGCGAGACGGCGGTCTCGTTTTCGCCTGCGACGAGACGGCGGTCTGGTTTGTCCAGACGGCGGTCTCATCTTGCTGGGTAGTCGAGACGGCGGTCTGTGATGACAAGACAGCGGTCTCGAATTACGGAAGAGATTTTTTTATTTTTTGTATTTTTTATTGCTTTTTTTTGTTATTTTTGAAAGAGGTAATAGGACCTGGTCTAAAAACATTTTATGTATGCAATGTTTTTATGTTTTGATGTCCTATAATGCCTATTTTGGTTAAGTTTTCAGAAGGATTTAACCAACGTGTCTCGTTGTTCCGAAAGCCTCTTGACTTACTGCGTTTACTCTTGGCTGTACCATGTCGGACTTCTTGTGACCGAAGGATAATTTCTTTCTTTTTTTTTCTTCTTTTTCTTTTGTAGAGCACCTTTTGTCACGTAGTGTCCCTCTTTCTTTGCTTTAGGGATTTCAATCCTCTTGTTGACTATACGCCTCCATATTCCCAAATTAATTACTAGAATATTGTTGTGAGGGTCAAGAGAAAAGAAGCAAAGAGGTAGAAATCAATGGTTTGTGTTTTAGAGGGTTGATTTTTATTGATAAAAGGATATTGTAAGAATGGCTGGTTAGGGTTCAGCCTGGGTGTCTAGGCTTTGTCTAAGCAAACATTTTTTCTTTTCTTTTTTTGTATTTGCGCTCTTTGGTTTCATCTCCATTGCTTTTAAATGGCTAGCTGATTTCCCTAGATCGCCCTTTGGGTTTTCGAACTAGGATACTGTGTTTTTGGCCCTAACTTTTGTCTAGGTTCCTTCTTTTGTAAAATTTTGGAGAAATCCTAGCGGACCTTATTTGTAACCCTAACTTTTGCCTAGGCTACCCTTTATTGTTGTTTGGGTATCCTACTAGATCGACCCTATCTTTTGTGTAGCCCCCTTAGTGGGTTTCCTACCGGGTAATTTGCCCTTTTCTTTTGGCCTTTGGCTTCTCTGGGCTTTTTCTTTTTGTGGATTTATTTTTTTGTTCACAGTATTGGCGAAGCGTGACTTTCTTTATGGGTGAAGTGAAGTCTTATTCTGAGGTGCTTCTAATCAACTAACTTGATGGCAATAGCAATGTTAAATGTTGATTATTTGGAAGCGCTTTTTATTCTTCTTCTTTTTTTATGTTTACTTAGACAGGGTTATTTACGTGGTCTAGTCAGAAGTAGAAAAAAGAGAAGCAGATAGAAAGAATCATTCTTTATTAATTAATAAGGGAATATGTGCCCTGAAATGCCCGGGGGTCGGGCTCGCCCCGGGGGATAATCTCTAACAATCATGGGGTTTACATCCCTTGAACAAAGAAAAAGATTTCCTAATGACTAGAGTGGCCCTTGACGCTTGCACCCCTCCACTTCGGAAAATTTGCTTGAGTGTGCGGAGGGGAGACTTCCCTTTTCTCCTTTCTGCTCGGCCCTTAGTAGGGTCATATCCTAGGCCATACTTGCAAGGATTGTCTTTGAATTCCGGGGGTTCCCTCATGCCTTGGGAATTTGCCCCCAGTCCTTGGCCAGGATGGTAACCGTGCTTCAACATCATGCGGGCTACCTTTGTGTTTCTGGGAAGTCGCTCTATACTGGCAATTTCGAGCGCTTGAAAAGGTGTTTCAAGGGCCTCTTCAGCCGCATCCACATAAGGCTGGGTGGACGGTCCACTGATCAGGATATCGTCTTCTGCTTGGACCGTGACCAATTTGTCACCCACTATGAACTTGACTTTCTGGTGGAGCGTTGAAGGTACTGCCTTAGCGTCATGAATCCAAGGTCTGCCGAGGAGACAGCTATATGCTGGAGTAATATCCATTACATGGAAATCGACGTTGAAGGTAGTGGGTCCAACTTGAATTGGCAAATTGATCTCTCCCACTGCTTCTCGTTTTGATCCGTCGAAGGCTCGAACGATGGTGTTGCTTGGGCGCGGACGGGTTCCTTGGATGTCAACTTATCCAGTGTGCACTTGGGCATCACGTTCAAGGATGACCCGTTATCCACAAGAACTTTGGCGATGAGGTACTCCTTGCATTTGACCGAGATATGCAAGGGCTTGTTGTGGTTTGACCCCTCTAGGGGGAGTTCTTCCTTTGTGAAGGTGAGGTGATCCCTTGCCGTGATGTGACCGACGATCCTCTCGACCTTTTCTTGGGATATTGTGTGAGGTACATGCGCCTCGCTCAAGACCTTCAGCAGGGCGTTTCTATGCGGTTCCGAGCTCATTATCAAAGATAGCAATGTGATCTTTGTAGGTGTGCGATTGAGCTGGTCTATAATGGAATACTCACTCTGCCTTATAAACTGGAGTAATTCCTCTGTCTCCTCCTTGGATTCTTTATTTTCTTTTTCTTCTTCGGTCTTTTTATTTTTCCCTTTATTTTTAAGGACCTCTTCTTGTGTGTCCTTGGGGGAGTAGATTCTTCCACTTCTAGTTGTGCCCCCAATGCCAGCTATGTTTGTTATTTCTTCTTTTATTGGTGAAGATTCCCCATATCTCCACGGTACAACTTTATTTGACTCGTAGGGGAAAGGACGTGGCATAAATAGTCGCACTGGCGTCCTTGCCCCCTCTTCTTTATTCTTGAGGACCAACGACCGAGGCTTATTTTCCTCTTGCGATGATTCGACCGTTGGGGTGAGCTTTATTAGGAGTGGCTTTCTCTCCATTCTTCTGAGTTGGAAGACGTGTTAGTTAATCCTTCCTTTTTATTATCTTATTTATTAGGCGTGAAGGAGGGGAAATTTAAATATGCAGATGAATGCTTATGCATGCAAGTAGACAGTTATTGAACAAAAGAGGAATTTTATTTATTCAAAAAGGTGTACATTCCCCTATTCTATACTGCGAAGCAACTTTTGGCAAAAGCGGAAAACTTTAAAGAAACCCACAGGAGGGTCTTGATTCCTCTGTAGTTCCCTTTCGGCTTCCGGACATGACGGGCGAGTGCTTCGCTTTGTTTGCGGACCGCCTGGCTCATATCTTCACTGTATTGTTGAGCCTCTTTGATCTTCGCCTCTTGATGAACGACCAAGGCTTGTAGTTCATCGAGTTTTTCAATGGCTCGGTCTTTCTCTTGAAGTACTTGGCTATACTGAGCTAGCCCTTCTTTTTCTTTGTGGCGTAGCTCAGAGAGACTTTTGGTGAGTCTCCTGTTGGCCTCTCACTCTTGGCGGATGTCTAACCGAGCCTTGAGGAGCCCTTCCGACAAATCCTTGATCGTTTGAGCCTGCTTAGCTGATTCGGCCTCAAGGTGTGCCATTTTGGCGGTTATCTCTTGCAGTTGGCTATCCGAACTGGTTCTGGCAGTTTTGGATGTTCGGATAGCTTGTTCGTTAGCGTCGGCACATTGGTCCTTGAGGCGCTCTATTTCATGATCCTTTTTCTTGCCTTGCCTTCGTAAACCATCAATCGTGAGGATAGATTCTTGCTCTTTTTCCTCAAGGGCCCTCATCTGGGCTCCCATGATCTCTATCGTCTGGGTCAAGGCGTCGATTTGAGTCTGCAGCCCTTCATTTCTGGCGCTCGTGGTAGGTGCGGTGGATGATTGAGCCACTCCTCTTCTATTTCTCCATGCCTCATAGTCACTGGTGACAGCCACCCGAGTTTTTCCTAGCTCTCTGTCTCCCATGTAGACTGTCCTCTCCCATGCTTTTCTCACAGCTAGTGAGTTGGCGATGGTGCATGGGTCTCCAAAGAAGCACAGTCCTCCGAGCTCCCCTCGGGAAATGGTAGTTTGGGTCCTCATGAGCTGCCTCATAGCTACTTTAGGTGAGTAGGCTATGCAGCCCCTGAGCCCGATCAAGGGTACACTCGGATAGTCCCCACATCTTATGAGAACTCGCCGGGTCGGAACCAAGGACAGACCTAGGATATACTGTTGGCGTCCTTGCGTTCCCACTCATCCCTCCATTTCGAGGTCAGACGACGCTGGAGGGGGATCTTGGAGAAACTTCTCAAAGGGTCGGGGAATATCCCCATGTGACTGGAGGCGTACAGGTGAGTGGCGCTCCACACAAATAGCAATGAAGAGCAGCAGCGGAGTACTTTGCCCTGCTTCTGGTGACAAAATTCCACCGAGAGCAGGGTGTCGGGAAGAATAGCAGGTAGGGGACTTTTCGAATTCACGTCCCAAGCGAAGAAGGCGTCCATGACGGCCTGATCTATTGTGTCGAAATGGAAGGGGAACAAGATTGTTCCAAAAATTATGAGTGCCAGGGTTTTGTTGAAGGCAACCCACTCTGTCCTTTCAGCCAGGTAGGACAGGTGGTCTTCTAACATCGTCATTTTCCAACCCTGGGTGTTCCCCTTCTTTATCAGGGTACTCTAGTGGAATGGCAACTGAATAAGGGCAGTGACTGGTGTTGCAGGAGTATATGCTTCGTGGCGAACGTGGACCCCGGCTGATTTGGGCCACCTCAACATGATCTCATACTCCTCTAGGGTGGGCACCAAGTCGAACTGCGGAAACTCGAAACATCGCAGATTTGGATTCTAGTAGTGGATTAGTGCCCTTAGGAACACCTGATCGACACATATCTTTAGGAGGTCTAAAATCCGTCCGTAGGATTTTTCGAAGTCGGCGCGGACCTCCGATGGCATTACTGTGCTTAGCCGTTCCAACCTCTCAGTATGGAAACGGGGAATGTCCACCTTCTTTGTCTGCCTACTTGTCCCCTCCATTTCTAAAACCAAAATGCATTTTTGATTAAATGGATGCTTATTTGAATGTATGTGAGTGTTTATTTCCTATTTATCATGTTTTTCTACATGATGTTTGCGTATTTCTATTTTGGAAGAATAAGCTATCTATATGAATGTTTTACGAGTATAATATTTTTGGACCAGGTCTTATTTTGGAAAAATGGATTTTATTGTTTATTTTATAGCCTTTTATCTCTTCTGTCGGAACTGCGTGGCTACTTAGCTTGCAAAGAACCTGAAACCAGGCTAGCTAAAAGGCAGACTATCCGAGATAAAATATGGCTTTATGTGAAAGAATTTTTAGCGTCCCTTATCTCTTCTGTCGGAACTGCGTGGCTACTTAGCTTACAAAGAACCTGAAACCAGGCTAGCTAAAAGGCAGACTGTCCGAGATAAGGGTGTTTATTTGCGAAAAAAATATTTTTTTGGTTTTTGTTTTGTCGTTTGTTTATGCTATGCAACATATAAATGCAACAATCAAATGCACACACAATTCAATCATCCCTGAACAGGCGAGATTTCGTTTTTATCACGAGGTAGGGTTTTCTTGCAGAAAAGTGCATTGGCCAGGGTCGATTCTAACTGTTCTCACCAGGCTAAGGCCCCCAAGGTGCCCCCATTATAGGGTCCCCACTCTCCAGCCGTCCGACTATGCTTAGCACTAAGGCCGTAGTCAGTCTTGTTGCCAAAAGAGGAAGGTTATCACCTTGAGTGGTGGTTTCCGATCACACTGGTGGGCTCAAGGCCCTCACTACAGTGAACCGTACCTGCCACCCACTCCCTATGGTTATCTCACTTGCCCCCGGGTATAGGGGGAACTGTTGTGTACAAGGGATAGTGTGTAGTTTATATTTCAAGCAATTTGCGCAAGTATAAACAAACAACAATTTATTAAAGCCAAACATTAAAACATGTTATAAATACAAGTTAAGGGCAAAAGTGTTATTTTCTTGGTTTATTTATTATTTAAGCCGGCCTATCACTAAATGGGATCAACTCTCGAGGCTTCCCCAGTGGAGTCACCATCTGTCACCGCCGTCTCAAAAGAGAAGGTCGGTCGGAGCGACGCGAGGGTTTTTTGACTCTTTTTGATTTTCGCGTTTTTTATGGGTGGTTACAACGCCTTTAGGTTGTCCGATAACCGGGCTAACCTAGGGGCGAGGTTTTCGAAAGGTGTCCTTGAGTTGTCCGATAACCGGGCTAACCCAAGGACTTATTTACTTTGGGTTCTATGGAGTCGCCACCGATGTTTTTACCGGAAACATCGGAAAAGGTTTTTAAAAGGCGTTGGTTTTCAAAAACCAACTTTGGTCATTAGAACCAGAGTTTGGGTAAGGGAGTTAGTTACGTGTAAAGGGAGTATTAGTCCCTTTACGACGCCCCTTTCGGGTTCCCTATGATAGGCCAGCTTTTATTGTTAATAAATAAACCGAAAAATATACTTTTGCCCTTTTTATTATGTGAAATTTAAAGTGATGACTACATGGCCCTAATCTATTGCATAATTTAAATTAAAGCAGTAAAAGTAGAGGGGGAGAAATTAAACCTCCGAAGCAAGCTTTGTTTTATATTTCTTTAAAATAAATGGGTGCTTTTTGGTAGCCCTTCACTCTACAAGACGCCGAAAACTCTTCTGGACGCCGAAAAACGCTCTCAAAGACACTCAAAAACTCCGGATATGGGTCGGAGGGATTCTAGAGAGAAGTTTTAGAGAGAAGGCAGAGCTAGAAGCTTGTGGTGTGTGGAAATGAGGGGGGGGAGGCCCCTATTTATAGGTTTTCGCGCTGTCAGTAGGCGAGACCGCCGGTCTCGTCTGACAGGGTCGAGACCGCCGTCTCGTCCAACGAGACCGCCGTCTCGCCTTGTCAAACGCGGCAAGACCGCCGTCTGGGGAAACGAGACTGCCGTCTCATCCTTCGCAGGTGGCGAGACCGCCATCTCGTCAAGCGAGACGGCGGTCTCGCCACTTGCCTGAGGCGAGACGGCGGTCTGGGAAGTCCAGACGGCGGTTTCGTCCCAACAAGGCGAGAAAACTTATTTTTTGGTACAGAAACTCTCTCCTATCCTAGTATGGGGCCTAATAGTCTCTCCTAATGGCTTGTTAGGCTTCATCCATCTTCAAATAGGAGGTCTTCTGCTCTTTATTTGGAGGTCGGGCAAGATTTGGGGTCTACAGTGCCTCTGAGTAGGCAGATGCTTCATTAGTGGTGAAGACTTTATACTTGCTTGCCTCCGAATAGGTTGATGTCCCTTTCTGGGGAAATTGGCTCTTGCTCGCCAGATCTTGCCTACGCCTAGGCAAATGACTCTTCTAAGGATGTGAGTTTGGAATTTGCCTTTGTCGTAGGCTCACTGGAGATGATTTTTCTCTTTTTGGTGATCCACCGGGGAATTGATTGCCTTTCCGGGGATCTAATTTTGATTTACCCCCGAGGGAATGGAGTTCCTTAATTGATGTGGGTGCGAGCTGGCTTTTGTGGTGCTCTTATTTTGTTGAAGGAATGGAATTTCCAATTCCTTTTTTGATTCTTTCTTTTCCTGTGGTGACCCGCTTAGGGAGCAAGGATTTTCATTTGATTTCGCCTTTTTCCGCGATTTATCTCTTTTTTCGCGATTTTGAAATTTGGCTTTTTCGGGATAATGCGTAAGCCTTTTTACTTTTTAGTCTCTTTTTATTACGCTGGCTTTTTCCTTCTTTTGGTTGGTCCACTAGGGATGACGTTTTCTTTCTTTGGTGATCCACCAGGGAATTGGTTGACTTCCTGGGGATCTGATTTTTGCTTTTCTAGGGATGGAGTTTTGTCTCCTTGATTGATGTTGATGCGAGCTAAACTTGTGAAGCTCTTATTCCACTGGAGAGTGGGAATTTCTGATTCTTTTTTTGTTGAATTTTTTGGAGATCCACTTGAGGATTTTTATTCGGCCTTCTCTGTCATGGCCTTTTTGGACATCCGTTGGGGATGCAAGGGTTTTCTTCTTTTTTTCTTTTTTTGTTGAGCCCTTGTTGGTATGGAGACTGGACTCTTTTGATTGTTGATGATGGTGGCGACTTTGGGTGAGTGTGCTCGATGACTCATGTGGTGATGCAGCTGAGTCGTGAGGTAATCTTTTTGTTTTGCCTCTGGAGTAGGCAAGGATCCTTTTGGGGATGACTAAGCCTTTCCGTCGGCTTTTTATGATGTCTGATGATTGTTCCCTCTTTTATTGGGTGATGATTAGAGCTTTGACTTCTGGAAGCTTCTTATGACAACTCGCTCTTCTTTCTTAAGGGAGAGCGATGTTTGGAGACTTATTAATTTCTTGTGCCTTCTTTTCTGGGTAGAAGGATGGTAGCTGGAGCTCTTGATTTTCAGAAGCTCTTATTCCGCTGAGTCGCTTGATTGACGACTTGCTCCATTTTCTTGAAGACTTTATTTTGGAGACTCAGTCTCAGTGATCCTGTTTTCAATCACAAATATGGAGCTAGTCCCCTTATATGCATGAATGCTCTTTTTTTTTGTTATTTATCTGAAGTGATTTTTATTTCTTTCATTTTTGACATTGACAAAGTCGTTTTATGCGACTACTTGTGTGGATGCCCTAAATGCAATCTATTCTTTTTTATTGATGCATCTGGAAAAGTGACTGGCATTCTCCTGCTGGACTTTTTATGATTATGATGAAGAACCCCTCTCTTTTATTCATTTTTCGGTTTAGCCCTATCTTTTGCCTAGACCGCCCTTTTGGGGTTTTCGGTCTAGCGGGCTGCCTTAATTTTTGCCTAGGATATCTTAGCGGGCTTTTTCCTTTTTTTATGAATGCCCTAACTTTTGCCTAGACCACCCTTTGCGGGTTTTCGATCTAGCGAGCTACCCTAACTTTTGCCAAAGAATCTCCTAGCAGGCATTATTCTTTTTATTCTCATTTTTTCTTTTTCTTCCTTTTTTTGAGAGATAAGAGCCTATCATATGCATGCAATGTTGGCGATATGCATCCTATAATACTATTTCAATTAATTTTTCAAAAGGATTAACCAATGTGCTTTTACTTCTGATGAGCTTCTGACGTTATGTGCTTTCGTCGACAGGGATAGGCTGTACCCATTTTGCCGTCTCGATTTTTCATGACCGAAGAATGATTGTGTTAATTGTAGAGCGACATGCCATGTTAGTGCGCCCCTCCCTTTCCTTGGGGATGTCGATCCTCTTATTGATTACTATCTCCATATTTCCCTACTACTTACTAGAATGTCGTAGTGATAAGGGTCAAGAGAAGAGAAAGAAGAGGATATTTAATTCAAAGGCTTGTGTTTTAGAATTGTTTTATTTTGACAAAAAATGGTTTTTGTAAGCACGGCTAGCCAAGGTTGGTTAAAGTGTTTAGGCTAGTTTAAACAACGTTTTGTTTATGGAGTGGCGTCTTATTCTATGACGCTTGCTATGACTGATTGACTTCCCTAGTCTACCCTTTGGGTTTTCAGCTTAGGATGTTGTTTTTGGTTTTGTCCTAACTTTTGTCTAGGTTTCTTTTTTCTTGCTTTGGAAACCTGGCGGACATTATTTTGTAACCCTAATTTTTGCCTAGGCTACCCTTTATGGTTGTTCGGGTTTCCTAGCGGGTTTACCCTAACTTTTGCGTAGCCCCCTTTGTGGGTTTCCTACCAGGTACCTTGCCTTCTCTTTTTTTGGCCTTTAGCTTCTATGGGCTTCCTTTGATTTTTGTTTTCTTTTTGCACAACATTGGCGAAACACGACTTTATTTATGACGAGGTAAAACTTTATTTTGTGTTTCTAGTCAATCAGTGGTGATGAGTGGTTTGACTTTTATTTTGGTCAATGGCGCATTTTGATTACTTTGACGTACTTTTGAAAACGTTTGCTTAAACATGGTTATTAATGAGGTTTAGACATGAATAGCAAGAAGAGAAGCAGATAGTAAGAATGACATTCTTTGTAGTTAATAGGGAAATATGTGCCCTACAATGCTCGGGGGTCGGACTAGCCCCGAGGAATAATCTCTAATAGTCATTGGATTTACAAACCCTAAGAATCAGAAGGAGAACACCTAATGACTAGAGTCGCTTTTGACGCTTGAACCCCTCCATATGGGAAAATCTGATTTGAGCTGCAGAGGGGAGACTTCCCTTTTCTCCATGTAGCTTGATCCTTTGTAGGGTAATGCCCTAGGCCATGCTTTAAAGGATTGTCTTTAAAATCTGGTGGCTCCGTTATTCCTTGAGAGTTTCTTATGAGCCCTTGGTTTGGGCGATATCCATATTTTCTCATCATGTGGGTCACCTTCATATTGTTGGGGAAGTCTTTTCATATTGGCAAAAGATATTTCAAAGGTCCTTTTCAGTCGCATCCATTCAAGGTAAGGCAAACGACTTGCTGATCCGAATGTCGTCTCTAGCTCAAACTGTGACTAGCTTGTCGCCTACCCTGAGTTTGTCTCTTTGGCGGAGCATTTGAGAGAACTGCCTTAGCGTCGTGAATCCAAAGTCTACTCAGTTTCCTCTTTGGATTATGTTTTTCTTTATTTGTAGGAGCATCATCTTACAGCTCCTTGGGGAAATAGATTCTTTCATTTCTAATTTTGCCCCCAATGCCAGCTATGCTGGAGATATCCTCATTAATGGGCGGTGTTTTTGCGCATCTCCACGATACCACCTTATTCGATTCGAGGCGTGAACAAAATGTAATGGCATCCTTGCCCCCTCTTCCTTATTTACTCAGATGACCAACGGTTGAGGCTTATTATCCTTCTTTAGGCGGATCAACCGTTGGAGATAACTTGACGTGGAAAGCACATCGACTAATCCTTTCTTTTTATTATCTTATTATTTATTAAAGTGAGAATGAATGCATGCGATTTATGAATGCGATAGACGTTTGAAGAGATGATGAAAACAAACAATTTTATTTATTTCATCCAGACAGTGTACATTCCTCAATGCAACGTTTCAAAGCACATTTTAAAGGTGAAAAGCCCTAAAGGAACGCACAGGTTGGTTAAAATTTGTATGTACTTCCTTTTTTACTTCCCGTGTATGACATGCGAATGCCCTATCCTCTTCACATGGTATTGAGGAATGTCCACTTCTTCGACTGCCTACTTCTAGATGATGCTATGAAGATGAAGTTTGGTGGACGCATGTATGCAAGTGTTTGGTTTTTTCCTAAACATTATCATGTTTTATTTTCTAACATGATGTATGATAGTGTTTAGGATTTTTTTTTTGTATGCGAATGAGAGTGTGAAGAATACCAGCCGCTTTCTAGAATGCAAAATGATTTTTATTGTTTAAAAAGAATGATTTATGAGATGGATATTCCTTAAGACAATGGCTTAGGTATCCTCCTTAAAGCTTATGCTTTGTGGGGTATCCTACCCACCTTGGTGTAATGGTTCCTTCCCCATCACAGATTTGACAAGTATAATGGCAATCACCATCACACCTTAGTACACTCGTTCCTTCCTTGTCGCGAAGGTTACAAATGTGCTCGGGGCCTCTTTCGCCATTGTCTTAGGGATATCTAGTGCTCCCTAGAATGAATGTATTTATGCAAGCACCAGTACAAAAGGGCGATAGATGTTCAAAGTGACATAACTTTTGACTGGGTCGTCCGATTTGGGCGCACAACATGTCAAAACGAAGAGAAAAGGGTGAAGAACCAAGTTACAAATTCTCGAAGGGGATTTGGCCCAGTAATTTTCCCAAAAAACGCTCCTAAGACCCATTTTTTAGGGGTTTATTAAAATGATGCGTATGCATACTTTCCTTATGCATTTATTTTCTCTCTTGGTTTTTCCACTTATGGTGCAATATGAATGATACGACTTTGTCAACATTATTTTTATAAATGTTTTGATTTTGTTATTATTATTTTATTTATTTTGGATTTATTTTTTATAGCCTTTTATCTTTTCTGTCGGAACTGCGTGGCTACTTATCTTACAAAGAACCTGAAACCAGGCTAGCTAAAAGGCAGACTGTCCGAGATAAAAATATGGCTTTATGCGAAAGAATATTTAGCGTCCCTTATCTCTTCTGTCGGAACTGCGTGGCTACTTAGCTTACAAAGAACCTGAAGCCAGGCTAGCTAAAAGGCAGACTGTCCGAGATAAGGGTGTTTATTTGTGAAAATGTTTTTTGTGATTTTTTTTTGTTTGTTTATGCTATGCAACAAACAAATGCAACAAACATATGAACACACAATTCGATCATCCACGAACAGGCGAGAATTCGTTTTTATCACGAGGTAGGGTTTTCCTGCAGAAAAGTGCATTGGCAAGGGTTGGTTCTAACTGTTCTCACCAGGCTAAGGCCCTCAAGGTGCCCCCATTATAGGGTCCCCACTCTCCAGTCGTCCGACTATGCTTAGCACAAAGGCCGTAGTCAGTCTTGTTGCCAAAAGAGGAAGGTTATCACCTTGAGTGGTGGTTTTTGATCACACTGGTGGGCTCAAGGCCCTCACTACAGCGAACCGTACCTGTCACCCACTCCCTATGGTTTTCTCACTTGCCCCCGCGTATAGAGGGAACTGTAGTGTGCAAGGGTTTGTGTACAGTTTGTATTTCACACAATTGCGTAAGTATAAACAAGCAACAATTATTAAAGCCAAACCGTAAAACATGTTATAATACAAGTTAAGGGCAAAAAACGTTATTTTCTTGGTTTATTTATTTTTAAGCTAGCCCATCACTAAATGGGATCAACTCTCGAGGCTTCCCCAGTGAAGTCGCCATCTGTCGCCGCCGTAAAAAAACGAGGCGGTCGGAGAGACGCGATGGTTTCGACCCTTTTTGTTTTTTCGCGTTTTTTATGGGTGGTTACAACGCCTTTAGGTTGTCCGATAACCGGGCTAACCCAAGGACTAATTTTGAGGGGTTCTGTGCAGTCGCCACCGATGTTTTTACCGGAAACATCGGAACAGGTGTTTTAAAAGGCGTTGGTTTTCAAAAACTAACTTTGGTCGTTAGAACCAGAGTTGGGTAAGGGAGTTAGTTACGTGTAAAGGGAGTATTAGTCCCTTTACGACGCCCCTTTCGGGTTCCCTATGACAGGCCGGCTATTTAAAAATATTTAAACCGTTGAAAATTACACACGCTTTTGCCCTTTTTATTTTGCGGAATTTAAAAGTATGACTACATGGCCCGAATCTATCGCATAATTTAAATTAAAGCAGTAAAAGATAGAGAGGGAGAATTTAAACCTCCGAGGCAAGCTTTTATTTTATTTCTTTAAAAGAAATGGGTGCTTTTTGGCAGCCCTTCACTCTACACGACGCTGGAAACTCTTCTAGACGCCGAAAAACGCTCTCAAAGGCACTCAGAAACTCCGGAAATGCGTCGGAGGGATTCTAGAGAGAAGTTTTAGAGAGAAGGGAGAGCTAGAATCTTGTGGTGTGTGGAAATGAGGGGGGGAGGACCCCTATTTATAGGTTTCCGCGCCTGTCATTGGCGAGACCGCCGGTCTCGTCTAATAGGGTCGAGACTGCCGTCTCGTCCAACGAGACCGCAGTCTCGCCCTGTCAAACGCGGCGAGACCGCCGTCTGGGGAAGCGAGACCGCCATCTCACCCTTCGCAGGTGGCGAGACCTCCGTCTCGCCCTTCGCAGGTGGCGAGACCGCCGTCTCGTCAAGCGAGACGGCGGTCTCGCCACTTGCATGAGGCGAGACGGCGGTCTGGGAAATCCAGACGGCAGTCTCGTCCCAACAAGGCGAGAAAACTTATTTTTTGGCACAGAAACTCCCTCCTATCCTAGTATGGGGCCTAATAGTCTCTCCTAATGGCTTGTTAGGCTTTGTCCATCTTCAAATAGGAGGTCTTTTGCTCTTTATTTGGAGGCCGGACAAGATTTGGGGTCTACAATCCTCAAGTTTTGAATCTGAAGGTGAAGAAGTGAATCTATGCTTAATGGCTGGCTGTGAATCCTCTTCATCCCATGTAAGTTCAACCCCCACAGAGAATGAAATGAATTACAACACATTACTAACTACTTTCAATGAAATGCATGATGAAGCTAAGAATTTATCCTATACAAATAATCGGTTAAAAGGGCTAAATAACTGGTTAGAGAATAGGGTTAAAGTTCTGGAAGAAGAATTATTAGAAAGCAAAACAGATATGGAACATCTTGAAATAATCTACAATAATTCATCTTCTGATAATGTTGTTGCTAACAAAAATTGTGAAAAGTGTATCTCTCTGCAGAAAAAGGTTGAGTATTTGATTAAAACCTTATCTAAGTTTACTCAAGGTAAAGAAAATTTAGATACACTTCTTGGGTCTCAAAACTGTGTTTTTGATCATACTGGCATTGGTTACAAACCTAAGTTTGGGGTTAAAACTAAAAGGTATTTGAACTTCTTTTCTTTCAGAAAATCAACAACATCTTCCTTCTCATCTTGTCACTATTGTATGAAAAAAGGGCATACTATAAAATTATGTCATATTAGAAAACATCTTGTGCCACAGGGTAAAATGAGATGGGTTCCAAAATATGTTAAACTGACCACTAAGGACCCAAAGTATTTAAGGGTACCAAATACTTGATGCTTGATTTTTCAGGAACAACAGCAAGAATCACTTTGGTACTTGGACAGCGGATGCTCAAGGCATATGACAGGTGATATTTCCAAATTTTAGAAATTGAGATTGAAGACTGGAGGTCATGTGACATATGGAGATAACAACAAGGGAAGAATCTTAGGTTCTGGAGACATAGGAGATGGTGAGACCGCGACTATTCATAATGTTCTTCTTGTTGAAGGTCTTAAGCACAACTTAATCAGTATAAGTCAATTATGTGATCTTGGTCACAAAGTTATCTTCAAACCAGAAATCTGCATAATCTGTGAGCCAAAATCTGACACGGTAATGCTGGTTGGTAATAGATTAAACAACATTTACATGCTAGATATCATGCATTCTATCTCATCTCAAAGTTGTCTTCTTACTAAAGAAGAAGAATCTTGGCTATGGCATAGAAGGCTTGCCCATATTCATCTTAATCATCTTGACAAACTAATTACTAAAGATTTAGTTTCTGGACTACCTAAGCTTCAAATTCTGAAAGACAAAATATGTGAAGCTTGTTTAAAAGGTAAACAAACTAGAAAATCCTTTTCAAATAAAAACATTGTTTCTAAAAGCCAAATCAGATTCTTTCAAATCTTTTAAAAAATTTGCCAAGGTTTTACATAATGAGAAAGGTTGTTTCATTACTTCTATTCAAAGTGACAATGGTGGAGAATTTGTAAATGAAAAGTTTGAATTATTCTGTGAAAAGTATGGCATAAAACACGACTTTTCTGCTCCAAGAACTCCTCAACAGAATGGTGTTGTGGAAAGGAAGAACAAATCCATTGTGGAACTTGCTAGAACAATGCTTTGTGAAAGCTCTTTACCTAAATACTTTTGGGCAGATGCTGTAAACACTACTTGCCATGTTTTGAATAGAGTTTTGATTAGACCCATTCTTAAGAAAACCCCATATGAACTTTACAAAGGAAGAAAACCCAACATAAATTATTTCAGGGTTTTTTGATGTACATGTTTTGTTTTAAACAATGGGAAAGAAAATATTGGCAAGTTTGATGAAAAATCTGATAAAGGGATCTTTCTTGGCTATTCTTCTAACGGTCATGCATATAGAGTCTATAATTTAAGACTAAAATCTGTTGAAGAATCAGTACATGTTGTTTTTATTTAGTCTCCTCGAGTGTTGCAGAGTAAAACAACAGGTACTGCAGAATATGATGAATTAGCTGATAATTCTTATCAATTAAAACATCCCAAAGATACAAATCAGTGTACTATCGAAGAAGGTGATCAATTGATTGATCTTACAAAAACTGATCCACCAGAAAGAATTGTTGGAGAATAGGAAGAAGATACCTTGGATGAGCTTCCTAAAGAATGGATTGTCCAAAGAGATCTTTCTCTAGACAATGTTATTGGGCAAATCAATAAGGGAGTATCCACTATAAATTCTCTTAATCAATTCTGCAATCATATGACATTCATTTCACAAATTGAACCTAAATTTGTTAAGGATGCATTAAATGATGAATATTGGGTTAGTGCCATGCATGATGAACTTAATAAGTTTGAAAGAAATAACGTGTGGGAATTAGTTCCTAAAACCAAAGATATCAATATAATTGGTACTAAGTGGGTATTAAAAAACAAATTAGATGAACACGGCATTATTACTAGAAATAAAGCTAGGTTGGTAGCCAAAGGATATAATCAACAGGAAGGAATTGATTTTAATGAAACCTTTGCACCCGTAGCTAGACTTGAAGCTGTGAGACTATTATTAGCTTATGCTTGTATTAGTGGTTTCAGATTACTTCAGATGGATGTCAAGAGTGTCTTTCTAAATGGACTCATCAATGAAGAAGTCTATGTTTCTCAGCCTCCTGGTTTTGAAAATCACAAGCATCCTGACCATGTCTACAAGCTGAAAAAGGCTCTTTATGGATTAAAGTAGGCCCCTAGAAAATGGTATGAGAGGCTAAGTAATTTCTTAATTGATCAAGGATACAAACGAGGTGAAGTTGATAAAACTTTATTCATTAAGAAATCTGGATCTGACATTATTCTGGTGTAGGTTTATGTTGATGATATCATTTTTTGTTCTACTAATAATGCCTTGTGTAATAAATTTGTTAAGGAAATGCAAAATGAATTTGAGATGTCTATGATGGGAGAACTGGGTTTCTTCCTTGGTCTCCAGGTTAAGCAATTAAGGAATGATATTTTCCTAAATCAATCTAAATACTGTAATGAGTTGTTGAATAAATTTGATATGCATAATTGCAAAGAATCCTCCACACCCATGTCTACTAACTGCTGTCTAGATTTAGATGAAAAAGGGAAATTTGTTGATCAAACTAAATATAGAGGTTTGATTAGATCTCTTCTATATCTGACTGCTAATAGGCCTGACATTATGTTCAGTGTTTTCCTTTATGCTAGATTTCAGGCAAATCCAAAAGGAATCTCACCTCACTGCTGCTAAAAGGATTCTCAAGTATCTTAAAGGAACCATTAATGTTGGACTATGGTATCCTGAAGGTGCCTCTCTTAAACTTGTTGGATTTTCTGATTCTAATTTGCAGGTTGTAGATTGGATAGGAAAAGTACCTCTAGTACATGCCATTTACTGGGAAGCAGTCTCATATCATGGCACAGCAAAAAACAAGAATGTGTATCTCTTTCAACTGCAGAAGCTGAATACATTGCAGCTGGGATTTGTTGTGCTCAGAGTATCTACCTCAAACAACAATTGAAAGATTATGGGGTGTTTCTCAACACGGTACCTCTGGTTTGTGATAATACTAGTGCAATCAATCTAACTAAAATTCCTATTCAACACTCTAGAACTAATCATATTGAAATTAGACATCACTTTATTAGAGAACATGTCCCTAGGGGTGATTGTGAAATTTTATTCATTGATACTGAGAAACAATTAGCTGACTTGTTCACCAAACCACTACCTAGAGATAGACTTAATATGCTTAGAACTGAATTAGGAATTTTGGATCTATCTAGTATTGTATAATTGATTCTTTATTATGGTTCTGTGCTTTTTAACAGGTTGATAATATGTTTAATCGATTAGTTGTCTGAAAATTTTGAAATATTTTTCAAACTAAGTGTTTTAATCGATTGAAATTGCGAAATAATCTGTTAATTTTCTGATTCTCAATCTCTGTTCATGATCTATTGCCAAATTAATCGATTAAATAGGTTTTTAATCAATTTATTTCAATAACTCTTTAGCTCTGCATGTTTTCTTTTTTGAATAATCGATTAAATCGATTCATTTTACTTTTGATAATTTGCGTCTATATCCTTAATTGAAAATTAATTGATTTTATGGTACATGAATTGGTTAATTTTTCTAGGGCTAATATTGTATGCTTTGCTTCTGATTATTTACTACAGATTGAGTTAAGTGCATTTGCAACTACAAACAACTTCAGCTACTCTCTTAAATGTAATGGTTATCCAATAAACGCTGAAAGACTGTGATTGGAAATTAGAGGTAAAGAAATCTTGAGTGATGAAGGTAATCGAGTAAATTACAGTACCCATTGTTTTCTCTCTGTCTTTTCCATCTCTGACACAGGGCATAGAACTGAGGTAATTAACTAAAAGACAAATTTGACTATTCAAAGTAGATGAAGAGTCAGGTTTCTCCCATTCCTTTTAGTATGCATTAGTTGATTCGAAAACCTTGTATTCTCTCTTGGAAAAATATTCTCTCTTTTCTGTATTCGGTTCACCTCTTAAACATCATGTTCAAGCGCACCAAATCTGGAAGGAGGAAGTTCAGTAGAGGAGAATCCTCAGCTGCTGTCCAAGAAACATCAGGAGGAGGGCGCATTGAAACCTGGTTCAATGGGAATCAAGAGAAGATGGGGTTATTCATTCACGAAATGAGCAGAAAACAGATTAATATTCCCAAGGTTCTGAAATTCTCGTGGTTGGACGCTGAAGGGTTCAAAGGGGTTCGAAAGCTGCTGCAACACCAGAAACTTCAGAAGTTCCTAGAGCTCAATGGTAGAATCTATCCTGACCTTATCAAAGTTTTCTTTACTAACTTGTCATTTAAAGGTTCTACACTTAAAACTCAAGTTATAGGAGTGGATATTGACATTACTCCCACTGTTTGGAAAAATGTTCCTGGACTCAAGGATGAAGGGGTAAAAGTCACTAAAGGGTATACCTCTGATGTAGAAGCATTCAACAAAGTCCAATATTTTCGTTCTTGTTTGAGAAATAAGCATGACTCTGTGAGTTCCTTCAACACTGGGAAGCTTAACCTTGAAGAAAGAGTACTTGCATTCATAGTGGCCTGGCAGCTTACTCCTAGGGGAAGCAATCATGTAGTACTGAATGAAGGTGACTTGGTACTGATGTATTGTATCCACCACAGAATCAAAGTAAACTGGGTATTTGATATCAAGGACCATATGATCAAAGCAAAAAGGCTAAGTGATTTTAGGTATCCCTATGCTATCTTAATTTCTAAATTTCTAACTCATTTTGGTGTTGACTTAGAAGGAGAACTGTCTGAAATTGTTCGCCCCACAAATGAGATTAACAATTCCATCCTTCATAAAATGGGATTCATTAAGATTGATGGTGATTGGATTTCAAAAGAAGAAGCTGGGAGAGATGAAGAAGAAGAAGAAGAAGAAGAGGAAGACGATGAGAATACTGGTGTTCCAAGTGCTACTGAAGCAAGACAAACACATCCCATGGAAGATGTTATGGCTCAGCAGTCTCCATTGGAAATGATTCCTTTTGTGGCACCACCTGACCGTGGCACACCTCTTTCACAGTTCGAAAGGACTATGCTGCATCAAATGAATGAAATTCAAACTAATCAAAGGAGGCACATGGAAATGACATATGCTCTGCAAGCTTGCCAGCATCGGCTTTATGAAGACTCCATTGCCAGATTTCAGCACATTGATAATCAACTGGAGGATATCTTCAACAGAATTGGAGACCTCCAATTCAATCAGGGTCCCTGGGATGGTGATGAGTGAAATTTCTCTTTAAAAGTTGTCTTTCACTTGTGTTTTGTTTGCTTTATTTGTTTTAATTTTGGGTACCTGAATGGTACTTATGGCTTGTATTTGAACACTTTTTGATGAAGTCAAATAGGGGAAGAAGTATTCGCTTTATGCTGACACTACACACACACATCACAAAATCATATGTCTCTGTTATTGTTTCTTTTATGCAGGTGCAGTGGTTATTTGTCTCCATCAAATAGGGGGAGATTGAAGCACTTGTTGGATTTGATGAAGACATATAAAGTTTAGTTTGTGGGTTTGTAGGTAGATAGGCTATAGGTTTAGAATTTAATCTCTTGATAATATCAGTATATCTTGTGATAAGCGCCTATAAATGTTGCATTTCATAGAATTTATCTTACTGCATGAAAAACCAATCTTTAAGCCTTGAAAGAACAAACTAAGTTTTTCAATCTGTTAAAAATCAGTTTTAATATGTTAAAATCACTTAAAATAGGAAATGTATATATACAACCAATATTTTCATTGATTGAATCATAGAATCAACAGGTTAAAATGTTCTTGATGGTTTTTCCATATTAAGGGTTTCGCAGTATTAATCTATTGAATTGATAAATCAATAGATTAAAATGTTCTAACCCATTTTTCATTTCAAAAGTATCTCAGATTTTTAATCTGTTGAAATCAAGTTCAATCTGTTGAAACAGAGAGATGTCATTTTTCATCTTAAAGTATCTTAGATTTTTAATCTGTTGAAATCAATTTTAATCTGTTGAAACAGAGAGATATCATTTTTCATTTTTAAGTATCTCAGATTTTTAATCTGTTGAAATAAATTTTAATCTGTTGAAATAGAGAGCTACCATTTTTTTTCTAACTGTTTCAATCCATTAAAAGCTCAAATTAACCAATTGAATGAGTTTTAAATAAAATCAATCGATTGAAACATCATTTTAAATCGATTGAAACTATTAGTTTCTCTCTTTTACTCTATAAATACAATTTTGATTTCTCTTTCGTATATACAATTTAGGAAATTGATTGAAAGCAATCTTGGAGCTCTCATATTCGTGTTTTTCTTTGAGCATTCATACACATTTCATATCATAAGGCGTTTTGATCAAGATTGTTGAAAGATCTTCAAGAGAGAAAGTTCTTAGTTAGAAAAATTGCTTTTAGACTTCTATATTGTAAAAGCTGTAGTCCAGGTTTATTCTTTTCATATATTTGAACGAATTCTAATTGAGTAGATTGGGTTTGAATCTGCACTAGTTACAGTAACTGGGTTTGGTTGTTGGGTGGTTTTTCAAGAGTCTATCTTGTGGTGTTGTAAGGTAGTTCTTGGGGTAGATTGGTGTATATCTACTTGTTTGTATTTTCACTTGGTATTAGTGGAACTTGGCAGATTTGTCAAGAACTGGATGTAGCTCTTGGGAAGAGTGAACCAGTATAAGCTCTTGTGTTGTATTTTTGCTTTTATCCCTTTTCATTTCTGGTTTATATTCTTGCTTTGTTTAAAACCAAATCTGCCTAATAAAAGATTGAATAAAGATTAATCATTCTTCCACAAAGAAAGAGTGTTTTTCGAAAAAGATTTCTAAAGTTCAATTCACCCCCCCTCTTGAACTCAACCATTAATTCTTACATTCCCTTGATCGTCTCATCTTGTTTTGCACATTCGGCCTCAAGGTGTACTGATTTGGCGATTATTTCTTGAAGTTGATTATCCGAGTTTAATCTAGCAACTTTGGATGCTCAAATAATCTGCTCACTGGAATCAGCGCATTGGTCCTTGAGGCACTCTATCTCTTGATTTTTCTTCCTGCACTGCCTTTGTAGACCGCCTATAGTGAGGATAGATTCTTGCTCTTTTTCCTCAAGGGTCCTCATCTGGGCTCCCATGATTTCTATCCTCTGGGTCAAGGCATCAACTTAGCTTTGGAGCTCTCCACTGGTTGGAGGCGCAGTAGGTGGGGCGGATAATTGTGACATCCCTCTATTTCTCCTACACTCCTCATAGTCACTAGAGACAGCTACTCAAGCTTTGCCTAGCTCTCTATCTCCCATGAAGACTAGTTTCTCCCATGCTCTCCGTATGGGAACCCAAACATTGCATGAGTCTCCGAAGAAACACAGTCCTCCGAGCTCTTCCCTTGATAATGCGGTTTGGGTTCTCATAAGTTGTCTCATAGCCACTTTTGGAGAATAAGCTTTGCAACCTCTGAGACCTACTAACGGTACGCTCGGATAATCCCCACATCTGATGAGGATAGGGCCAGGTCGGAACCAAGGACATGCCCAAGATAAGCGGTTGGCATCCCATTGTTCCAACTCGACCTTCCACTCCATGGTTAGACGTCAGTGGAGAGGGATTCTTGAGAAGCTCTTCAAAGGGTCGGGGAACATCCCCATGTGACTAGAGGCGTAGAAATGCGTGATACCCCACACGAATAGCAGTGAATAGCAGCATTTGAGAGTTCTCCCTTGCTTTTGGTGATAGAATTTGATCGAAAGCAAGGTGTCGGCAAGAAGTGCAGGCAAGGGACTCTTTGAATGCACGTCCCAGGAGAAGAAGGCGTCCCGGACGGCTTGATCCACTGTGTCGAGGTGAAAGGGAAACAACATAGTCCCAAACACGATCAGAGCTAGGGTTTTGTTAAAAGCGAACCAGTCTGCCCTTTCAGCCAAAGAGGACAGATGGTCTTCCAACATTGCGACTTTCCAACCTTGGATATTCCCTTTTGCTATCAGGGCAGTCTACTGAGGTGGAAATCGGATGATGGCAGGGACCTTGGCTGCAGGAATATACACTTCATGGCGAATATGGACCCTGGCTGACTTGGGTCATCTTAACATAATCTCATACTCCTCCAAAGTGGGCACTATATCAAATTGCGGAAATTCAAAGCAATGTAGACTAGAGTTCCAAAAATGGACCAAAATCCTGACGAAAATGGGGTTGACACAGATCTTCAATAAGTCGAGAATCCGTCCATAGGATTTTTGAAAGTCAGAGCGGACCTCTAGTGGTATCAATGCGTAGAGCCGTTCTATCTTCTCCACATGGTATCGGGGAATATCCACTTTCTTCAACTATCTACTAGCCCCCTCCATTTTCTAAAACCATAAATGCATGCTATGAATATGATGTTAATGCAGGCATGCATGTAAGTGTTTATTTTTCCTTAACATTATCATGTTTTATTTTTCTAATGATGCATGATAGTGTTTGGCTTTTTTTTGTATTTTTTCAAAGAAAGATAAACTATCTATATGGATGCTTATGAACAGGGTCCCATTTTTTTATTTATTTGATTTTATTTACTTTTTATAACCTTTTATCTCTTCTATCGGACTATGTGGCTACTTAGCTTACAAAGAACCTGAAACCAGGCTAGCTAAAAGGCAGACTGTCTGAGATAAAAATGGTTTATTGTAAAAGAATAGTTTTAACGTCCCTTATCTCTTCTGTCAGACTACGTGGCTACTTAGCTTGCAAAGAACCTGAAACCAGGCTAGCTAAAAGGCAGACTGTCCGAGATAAGGGTGTTTCTTGTGAACAAATTTTTTTTTTAGGCTTTTCCTTTATTTTTCATTGTATGATTATGCTATGCAATCAATCAAATGCAACAAACAAATGCACACACAATTCACTCATCCGCGAACAAGTAGGATGACGTTTTTTTATCACGAGATAGGGGTATCTTGCAAAAGAGTGCATATTTAGGGTAGTTCTAAATTTCCTCACCAAGGCCAAGCCCCCAAGGTGCCCCCATTATAGGGTCCCCACTCTCCCAGCCTTCAGACAATGCATGGCACTAAGGCCTTAGTTAGTCTTTGGGCCAAAAGAGGAAGGTTATCACCTTGAGTGGTGGTTTCCGATCATATCGGTGGGCTCATGACCCTCACTACGGCAAATCGGACAATGCCACCCACTCCCTATGGATATCCCACTTGCCCCCGGGTATAGGGGGAACTGTTGTGTGCAAGGGTTTGTGTACAATTTGTATTTCAAACAATTTGGATAAAGTAAACATACAACAATTATTAAAGCCAAGCAATTAGAACATGTTATAAAACAAGGAAGGGTAAAAGCGCAATATTAAGTTTTATTTCTTAAAACTAATCCATCACTAAATAGGATCAACTCTCTAACTTCCCCAGCGGAGTCACCATTTGTCACTGTTGTCAAAAGAGGCGGTCGGAGTGACGTGATGGTTTCATTCGACTCGCATTTTTTAAAAGTGTGGTACAACGCCTTTAGGTTGTCCAATAACCGGGCTGGACCTAAAAGCGAGGTTTTCAAAAGGTTCGAGGAGTCGCCACCAATGTTTTTACCAGAAACATTGGAAAAGGAAAAAAGAAGGCAGTGGTTTTTTAAGAAAAACCAACTTTGGTCATTACAACCAGAGTTAGGTAAGGGAGTTAGTTATGTGTAGGGAAGGTATTAGCTTCCCTACAATGCCCCTTTCGGGTTCCCTATGATGGACCGTTTTTATAAAGAAATTATAACTCTAAATTGCGCTTTTACCCTTATTTATTCATTGTGGAAATTAAATTATTGACTACATGGCCCTAAATGATTAATGCAAACCAATACTATCTAAAAAGCAGTAAAGTAGAGAAGGGAGTATATAGGAACCTTCAAAGCAAGCTTTTATAGTAAGTTCTTTGAAAGAGGGTGCTTTTTGGTAATCTTCACGCTCTACAATGATGATCGCTCTTGCTCGCAACACTATAAAACGCTTTCTAATAACTCTAAGAAACTCTAGAAATGCTTCAGAGGGGTCCTAGGAGAGTAATTCGAAAGAAGTACAGAAGGGAAAGTGGTAGAATTGTGTCTAAAGAGTGAGAAAGTCCCCCCCCCCTTTTATAGGAATTCGCACTTGTCAGGTCGGGACATCGTCTAGCCTGACAAGGTCGGGACTGCCGTCTCACCAAACGGGACGACAGTCTCGCCTTCGACAAGTGGCGAGACGACAGTCTCGCCCTTAGCCAACGGCGAGACGGCGGTCTCGACCCTTTGGGTGGAATTTTTTTATTTTTCACGTACAAAAATCCTTCCTGTTCTAGTATGGAGCCTATTGATCAATTCTAGAGACCTTTTAGGCCTTGCCCATCTTTGAACAGAAGTCTTCTGCTCTTTATTTTGAGCTCGGACAAGATTTTGGGTCTACAAGTCTCAAATGTGGATAATGCAACACAAGCTTGTTTCTTAGAATGCCAAGATACTAAGGATGATTCTAATAGATGACATATTCCACTAGTGCTTTTTCTATCTATTTTACATCATCAATAATCAGCATCAGAATAACCTAATAAGCTAGGAGAAGCTTCAGATGGATACCATAATCCAAATCCTGTAGTTCCTTTTAGATATTTTAAAATTCGTTTTACTGTAGTGAAATGAGATTCTTTTGTACATGCTTGAAATCTAGAACACACACAAACAAAATGCATAATATCAAGTCTACTTGCAGTTAAGTATAATAGAGAACATATCATACCTCTATACATTGATTGATTAATTTCCAAACCTGATTCATCCTTATCAAGATAACAGGACATTCCCATTGGTGTGTTAGCTTCTTTTGTAGTATCCATTCCAAATTTCTTGAGAACTTCTTTGCAGTATTTGGTTTGTGACACAAAAGTGTCATTTTTTAATTGCTTAATTTGAAGTCCAAGGAAGAAGGTTAATTCCCCCATCATGGACATTTCAAATTCATTCTGCATAATACTAGCAAATCCTTCACACAAAGAATTATCAGTTGATCCAAAAAAAATATCATCAACATACACTTGAACTAACAGAATATGTTCTCCTACTCTTTTAATAAACAAGGTAGAATCAATTTGTCCTCTAGAAAATTCATTTGATATTAGAAAGGTGCTTAATCTTTCATACCATGATTTACGATCTTGTTTTAAACCATAAAGTTCTTTCTTTAATTTAAAGACATGATCATGATATTTAAAATCTTTAAATCCTGGAGGTTGTTGCACATATATACTTCCTCTTTGATAAACCCATTTCAAAATGCACTTTTTAGATCCATTTGATATAGTTTGAATTTCATTATTGAAGCATAAGGAAGAAGTAAGTGTATAACCTCTAACCTAGAAACAGGAGCATAAGTTTCATCATAATTAATACCTTCCTCTTGACAGTATCTTTTGGCTACAAGTCTGGCTTTATTCTTTGTTATATTTCCATATTCATCAAGTTTGTTTCTAAATACCCATTTTGTTCCAATTACTTGATGAGATTCTTCTCTTGGAATTAATTCCCAAACTTTATTTCTCTCAAATTGATTCAGTTCTTCTTACATTGCAATGCACCATTGATAATCTTTGAGTGCTTCCTCAACATTTTTGGGTTCAATCTGTGAAACAAAAGCTACAAACATACAAAAATTGGCCATATTTCTAATTCTTACCCCTTTTGAGATGTCACTAATTATATTATCAATAGAAAGTCCCCTTGGTGATTTCCATTCTTTGGCTAACTCATTTGTATGAGATGGTTCATTGAAATATTTTTGTTCACCTGCTTCCCTTAAGTATTCTTCATAGTACTCATCATCATATTCATCATTTCCTGCAAATTCTTTTCTTGACTCAAGAGGATTTCCCTCAAGGTCTACAACTTCATCAAATGTAACATGCACAAATTCTTCAATATTCAGAGTTCTTTTATTGAATACCCTATAAGCTTTGCTAGTAAGTGAATAACCTAAGAAGATAGCCTCATTGACTTTTAAATCAAATTTTCCTAAGTTATCTTTACCATTATTTAATACAAAGCATTTACAACCAAATATTTTAAATGTGATACATTAGGCTTTCTTCCATTTAGCAATTCATAAGGAGTTGATTTTATGATGGGCCTAATGAGCATTCTATTTAACACATAGCATGTAGTATTTACAGCATCTGTCCAAAAATATTTAGGAACATTTGATTCATTTAACATGGTTATAGCAATTTCCTCTAGTGATCTATTTTTCTATTCTACTACACCATTTTGTTGGGGAGTTCTAGGAGCAGAAAATTTATGTAAAATACCATTCTCTTCACAAAACTTTTCAAAAGATTCATTTTGAAATTCTCCACCATGATCACTTCTTAACACTTTAATTCTTAGATCCTTTTCATTTTGAATTTGCTTGGCAAACTTTCTAAATGCCTTAAAAGCTTCACTTTTCAAAGTTAAGAAAAATGTCTAAGTAAATCTAGAGTAATCATGAACAATTACAAGAGCATAATAATTTCCACCAAAACTTTTGATTCTAGATGGTCCAAATAGATCTAAATGTAAAAGTTCTAAAGGCTTTGATGTGGAAATTATATTCTTAGTTTTAAAAGATGATTTTACTTGTTTACCTTTTTGACATGTATCACATAATTTATCCTTTTCAAATTTTAATTTAGGCAAACCAATAACTAAGTCTCTAGAAATTAATTTTCTTAATTGATGCATATTTATAAGAGTCGTTCTCTTATGCCATAACCATGGATTTTCTTCTTTAACAACTAAACATGTTATATCAACATTAGATGCACAACCCAAATCTATTAAATAAATATTGTTATACCTAATAACTTTTAATGCAATTTCCTTCGAATCCATATGATGTATAGTGCACTAATTACTTTCAAAGATTACCTTAAGACCTTTATCACAAAGTTGGCTTATACTTAGAAGATTGTGCTTTAGTCCATCAACAAGGAGCACATCCTTTATCTTCAAAGTGTTTGCACCATCGTGTTTCCGGTTCCAAGGATTTTTCCTTTGTTGTTGTCCCCATAGTTCACATCCTTGTTCCTTTGCTTTGAAACTCACAAATTTCTTTTTATCTCCAGTCATGTGTCTTGAACACCCACTGTCAAGATACCACATTGACTTCTTGGATTTGGAAGTTTTCTACTAAATAAGAACACAAGATCTTAGGTCCCTATTACTTTTGGGTCCTTGGGGTTAGAAATAATCACATTATTTAACAATAGGAATCCAAATATACTTTCCATTTGGAACACCAAAATGTTTAATTTTACATTTATTTGATGTATGTCCATATTTCATGCAATAAAAACATGCATTTGATGAATTATCTTTTGAAAAGGATTTACTTCTATTTTGTGGAGGTTTAGTTTCTTTCACATTCCATACCCTACAGGTTCTTTTATTTTAAGGCTTTTTTAATGGAACATGACAATTTACTTGAGTTTGTACAAGAACTTCATTCTTGCTACAATTACTTAATTCCTTCTTTGCTTTTTCAAGTAAGTGTCCAAGTATGTCGATATCATATTCATATCTCTTACATGATGCATATGCACTTTGTTTATCTTCTTTTGCTTCTAAAGACACTATTTTTTATTTTAAAGATTCTACTTCTTTTTCTGATTTATTCAAATTCTTTTTCAAAGATTTATATTCATTTTTCAAATCTTTAAAAGCAGCAAATAGTTCTTGATATGCATTTTGTAAAGCATCATAGTCATTTTCATCATTACTTGAAGAATAGTCAGAATCACTTACCTCACAGTCGGAAGAATTTCTGTCATTTTCCATCAAGCAAAGGTTTGCTTCAACATTCGAATCACTTGACTCTGAACTCGAATCACTATCATCCTGAGCTATGTAGGCTTTCTTTTTATGAGATTTTATCCCTTTAAGATCATCACTCTTCTTGTTGGGACATTCAGATTTCACATGTCCTGTTTTACCACATCCATAACATTTAAATTTAGAAGATGATCCTTCTTTTTCATTCCTCTTACCTTTGAATGGATGCTTCCCTTTAGTTTTCATGAACTGTGTAAATTTTTTTATTATAAGACTCAAGTTTTCATCTTCTTCATTTTCAGAGTCTTCTTCCTCCTTCTTGTTCTTGCTTTTTGAAACTTCGGTTTTGAAGGCAATGTTTCTTTTGACACTTTGTCCTTCCTCACCATTTAGTCTTTCAAGTTCAAGTTCATGCTCTCTCAACTTTCCAAAGAGAGCCACCATTGACATAGTAGCAAGATTTTGTGACTCCGTGAAGGTATTCACCTTTGGTTGCCATTTCTTGTCCAAAGATTTCAAAATTTTAACATTTAACTCGTCAGTATCAAAAATCTTACCAAGCCCAGTGAGATGGTTGACAATATGAGTAAAACGCTTTTGAACGTCAAAGATCATTTCTCCTTATTTCATTCGAAACATCTCATATTCTTAAATCAAGGAATTTTTCCTTGCTCTTTTAACATCATCGGTACCTTCATGGGTTACTCTTAACATTTCCCACATTTCTTGAGTACTCTTGCAAACTAAAATTCTATAAAATTCATCAAGAGTTAAAGCAGGTGAAATAACATCCTAGTCCTAATATCATATTGAGCTTTTCTGTTTTCTTCTACAGTCCATCTAGAAAATGGTTTAGGTACCTCTACTTCATTTTCAGTCATTTTTGGAATAAAAGGTCTATTTAGAACAACATCCCAAACACCCCTGTCAACAGACTCCAAAATTTGCATTCTTACTTTCCAAAACGGATAATTTTGTCCAGCAAAAAGTGGGGGTCTGTTAATAGAAGCACCTTCAGCAAAGGTTTGGTTTTGTCTAGCCATTTTCAAAAATTTTGAAAAATATCAAAGCAAGCTCTGATACCACTTGTTGGTATCGTGCAACGGAATGTTTGCGTGTTGGGACAAAAACCAAGAAGGGGAGTGAATTAGTTTCTTAAAAAAATTAGGGTTTTAAAATTTTTTCCCAAATTTCACCGATTAAAATGCTTGTAAAGTAAAGAGATAAGGGAAAGAAGATTACACAAGTAATTTATACTAGTTTGGATCAAAAGACCCTACGTCCAGTTGTTAACCACTCTAAAAGAGGATTAACGTTGTCACCATAATCACAGTTTAAACAAATTACAAATTACAAAAGATAAGGATTAGAAAACACCTCTCTTGAGTCACACAAGAGATGAACACCTCCTTTGAATCCACAAAGGATGACGACAACTTTTCCTAGAGACGGCACAACACACAATCCACCAAGAAACCCACTCAGTGATTCTTATCGCTTCTAGCCGACACTAGGTTTCAAAAGCCCCTTTTTCTTCCCTACACAAAGTTCTCTAGCAATCACAATTCTTAACTTTTGTATGAAAAATGTTGTTTGTTCAGACCTTAGAGAACCTTAAGTAGAGAGATTTAGGGTCTGGGGAATAGGATGCTTCTAAAATAGGTGTATTGAAAATAGGTCCAAATTTGAAGTTCAAAATTCATATCAGACGTAGATAATTGATTATATTAAGTGATAATCGATTATCACAGAACCATTTTTGCAGAGGAGTAATCTAGACCAGGATGATCGATTATCCTCTGAGATAATTGATTATTCCAGAACTTTTATAAACCAAAATTGAATGGGATAATCAATTATCAAGCCAAATAATCGATTATTCCAGCATGCTTTTCATAAAACAAGTTTCAAGCAGGATAATCAATTATCCTAAGTGATGATTGATTATCACAAAGTGGTTTTGATAAAAATGAACTTTTAGAGGATGAACTATGAGCTAGCTATCTTGGACTCTATTTTAACAGACTCAAAAATAATAAAACGTGGTTATTATAATTAGATACAACAATATAAGTCTTCAAGTCCTTTGTTCTTGAATCATCATCAAAATCTTCATGCATCATACTCTTGTATATTCAACAAAGATGTCCTTGTGTTAAAAGTAAGTGTAAAGTTTTCAAGTTTGTTGATCAAGTTGCATGGGATCTTTATCAAGAGGATTCATGCCTAATTATTATTAGAGGATAAGCCATGGTGAAGAGTCACTGGAATTTCCTACAGTGGTTGTTGAGAGATCACATGGAACTTTTCAACAAAGGGAAGAATTAGGTCCTTTCCATCAAATGATTATGGATCATGTCGGACCCTCACTTGGACACCAACTTCAAACCGAGAGTGAAATTAGAGAAGAGGACATGGCAGAAAACCCTGATCCTGATACTAAAAAATTCTTTGACATGCTTGTTGTTGCACAAGCACCGTTGTGGGAAGGATATACACATCACTCTGAATTGTCAGCATCTTTGGAAGCTCTAAGCTTGAAATCTAATTATAATATGGCTGAAAGATGTTTTCATAGAATGTTCCAATTTATGGGAGAGACTATGCTAGAAGATCATCGAATGGCTACGAATTTTGACCAGGCTAAGAAGTCAGTTGTCGCCGCCGTCAAAAAGAGGCAGTCAGAGCGACGCGATGGTTCTGACTTTCCAATTTTCGCGTTTTTATGGGTGTGGTTACAACGCCTTTAGGTTGTCCGATAACCGGGCTGAACCTAGGGGTGAGATTTTCGAAAAAGTGTTCTTGGATTGTCCGATAACCGGGCGAACCCAAGAACTAATTTTGAAGGGTTCTTATGGAGTCGCCACCGATGTTTTTATTGGAAACATCGAAAAAGGAGTAAAAAGGCGTTGGTTTTCGAAAACCAATTTTGGTCGTTAAAACCAGAGTTTAGGTAAGGGAGTTAGTTACGTGTAAGGGAAGTGTTAGTTCCCTTACGACGCCCCTTTCGGGTTCCCTATGATAGGCCAGCTATTTTAATAACTAAACTTGTGAAAAGACGCTTTTACCCTTTTATTTGCGGAATTAAAAGAATGACTACATGACCCTAATATCTATTACGCAATTTAATCATAAAAGTAAAGGAAATAAAGAGAGGGAGAGAATGAAGAAACCTTCAAAGCAAGCTCTTTAATTAATTTCTTGGAAATTAGGGTGCATTTTGGCAGCCCTTCGCTCTTTACAACGCTGGAAAACTCTCAAAAATTTTGGTGGCGGCTTACTGCTCTGGTGGCTCATGCACCAAACATTGAGATGCATTCCCTTGTCTTTGTTTTTTGTCCTCTGGGAATGGTCGTCCGGTCTGCGCCGGGGACTTTGTTTGTGTTCATCCAGCTTGTTGCTTGATGGAGATTCTTTGATTTTGATCCTTTGGTGGTGGTCATCCGACTTTGCTGGTTGTCGGGTAGTCTTGTTTATTGTTGCTTGACTCTTACTTGGTTGTCGAAGAAACTCTTGGTTAATGTGGTTGTTTTGTTCTTAATCCTTCCTTTTTCTGCGGTTTTATCTCTTTTTTCTCATGATCTTGGATTTTGGCTTTTTTTTTAGCGTAAGTCTTTTTACTCTTAGTTTCTTTTTGTTACGCTGACTCTTTTGAAAGGGAGAGCAAAATGCATGAAATGAAATTTTTATTTATGATAAAAATTTAGTACAGTAGTTTATTTTCTAAGCACTATCCCTAAGGCGGTGGACTCGAGTCTAGAGACGATCTGTAAGAGGGGAATTGCAAGTACATATGTCTTTGGAATTCTGCTTGATCCCGGGCTTCATCGAGGTACTCTTGTCGGAATGCCACCAGATCCTGCCTTATTCCCTCTTGGTATTGGTTTAATGTCTCCAATCTCGTGTCGAAGACATCCTACCTTAGGGACATTTGCTCTTGTCTCATGGACATTTGGTCAAATTGCTGGCGCAAATCATAGATGTTGCGGTTGATGCCAGCAAAATCGTCCGTGTATTGCTGCTATTGTTGTTGCTGCTGTTGTTGTTGGAACTCAGGAGGTGTCGGGAGATTGTGCATTGCTACAAGATCCCGGAGATCCAAAGTTATACCCAACGAGGGGTGGAGGATCAACCAGGTCCCTTGGCGTAGCAGCATCCCCATGCTGACCAGGACCGACCTATTGATAGTCTCGGGTCGGAGGCTGGAGGCCAGTTCCTCCCTGCCACTGCACCCCCATTTCTCTGCTAGCGGAGTAATGAGGGGAGCCATGAGGACGACTCCCGAAGTCCTTGAGGGCTTTCAGGAAGAAATAGACAGGGTTGCACCAGCGCCTCTGGCTCATGCAGTAGAGGACGAAGAGGTCCAGGAGGGTAACTTTACCCTAGCTTTCTTTCCGCCCGTGGACCGTCCTGGCCAGCAACTTGTGGTAGATGCGGAGGGCGAGGGGAAGTGCGGAGCCCTTCAGCAGTGTGGGCAGAGTGTGCACCTCGGTCAGCTCCTCCCACATTTCGCCGGCGGTGAGGTTGGTGGGGCATGCGCATATGGCCTCCTGGTAGTCCCGAGTCAGCACATCCTCGGGCTGGACGAATCCAATGGACACGTTGAATTCGTCTAGGGTGGTGGTTCGGTACATCCCACCTATGAAGTATGTCACCATTTTTGTTGGTGGGAGACCCGACACCATGGAGGGGGTCTCGGAGTAGGAGATGGAGGCGAGAAACTCTAATACTGCCTGAGGATAGACGTGGGTGGGTGGAGACTAGAGGAGGAAGCGCCACCCTATGTTGTCGATGTGGGCGCGGACGTCGTCCTCCCATCCGAACTCGGCGAGGATGCCGAAGTCCAATCTCAGCATGGGGTGCCAGGTGTACCCCCGGATGTGCTCTAGGCGGGCTTGGTGCAGCGGTGAAAGCTATGTGGGATCCTGCGGAGGGGGGGTTGAGGAGCTACTGGGGCCGGCAGAGCCTCTTCTCTTTCTAGATTGATCTCCACGATGCATTTTGACGGTAGAATGCTTGAAAGTGAGAGAATGGAGGGTAGGAGTGCAAGAGAGGGTGTTGGAGACCCCCCTAGCCCCCTCTATATATAGACTTTTCGGCCAACCTCGGGACCGCCGTTTGGACATTCGGCACCATCGTCTCGAATTTGTGCAATTCGGGACCGCTGTCTAGAACCTCGAGACGGCGGTCTCGACTTTGGCCTTAAGCGAGACGGTCGTCTCGCCAAGCGAGAAGGTGGTCTTGTTTTGGGTCAAGTCGAGACGAAGGTCTCGTAAGTCGAGACGGCGGTCTCGTTTTGCTGAAAATTGGGACGACGGTATGGACATACGGGACGACGGTCTCGATTTTGAGATGATTTTTTTTTTTTTGAAAAATAGGACCTTGTTCAAAAACATTTTATGCATGCAATGTTTTCATGTTTGATGTCTGTAGACCCCTAATTTTGCCCGGCCTCTCAAAATAAAAGCTAGGGAAACTTCATACAGTTCACCCGGCTTCATATAAAAGAAAAACCGAGAAAGACCTCCCGCAACAAGACGGAGTCCACCCATTCACACAATAAAGACTAAAGAGACTTCCTACACGAAGATAAAGCTCGCCCGACATCTTAATGAAGGCTAAGAAGACTTCTTATATGAAGATAAAGCTTCAACGGACACACATCGGCATCAAACGACGTCCGAAAAAGGAAAGGAAAGCTTCCCGGGGGTCCCAGAACGCATAAACTGGCCAAGACAGGTTGGGACAACCGTCCCAAACTGGGACAGCCGTCCCAAACACCAAAAACCAAGTGGGACAGCAGAACGGGATTCGGACCGGGTGGGGGTAGGTACCCATCAGAGCCTTGCAGAACAGGGTTCGGACCGGGTGGGGGTAGGTACCCATCAGAATCTTACAGAACGGGATTCTGACTAGGTGGGGGTAGGTACCCATAAGAGCCTTGCGTAACGGGGTTCGGACCGGGTGGGGGTAGGTACCCATCGAGCCTTGCGAACGGGGTTCGGACCAGGTGGGGGTAGGTACCCATCGAATCTTGCAGAACGGGGTTCGGACCGGGTGGGGTAGGTACCCATCGGAGCCTTGCGTAACGGGGTTCGGACCAGGTTGGGGTAGGTACCCATCGAGCCTTGCGTAACGGGGTTCGGACCGTGGGGGTAGGTACCCATCGAATCTTGCAGAACGGGATTCGGACCGGTGGGGGTAGGTACCCATCGTAGCCTTGCGTAACGGGGTTCGACTAGGTGGGGGTAGGTACCCATCGGAGCCTTGCAGAACGGGGTTCGGACCAGGTGGGGGTAGGTACCCATCGGACACTTGCGGAACGGGATTCGGACCGGGTGGGGTAGGTACCCATCGAATCTTGCGAACGAGATTCGGACCGGTGGGGGTAGGTACCCATCGGAGCCTTGCGGAACGGGGTTCGGACCGAGTGGGGGTATGTACCCATCGGAGCCTTGCGTAACGGGGTTCGGACCGGGTGGGGGTAGGTACCCATCGAATCTTGTAGAACGGGATTCGGACCAGGTGGGGGTAGGTACCCATCGAGCCTTGCAGAACGGGGTTTGGACCGGTGGGGGTAGGTACCCATCGAGCCTTGCGAACGGGGTTCGGACCGGGTGGGGGTAGGTACCCATCGGAATCTTGCAGAACGGGATTCGGACCGGGTGGGGGTAGGTACCCATCGAGCCTTGCGGAACGGGGTTCGGACCGGGTGGGGGTAGGTACCCATCGGAGCCTTGCGGAACGGGGTTCGGACCGGGTGGGGGTAGGTACCCATCGGAGCCTTGCAGAACGGGGTTCGGACCAGGTGGGGGTAGGTACCCACCGTAACCTTGCGAACGGGGTTCGGACCGGATGAGGGTAAGTACTCATCGTAATCTAGCAAAAATGCGATTCGCACCGGTGGGGGTAGGTACCCACCAAAACCTTAAAAATAAGGTTTGTACCGGATGAGGGTAGGTACTCATCAAAACTTAGCAGAATGCATTAGGTGGAGTAAAAATACTCACCTAAGCATTTCAAAAATGGGTTGCAAAGACCTTACTTCTATTAGAGGATAGTTCAGTGTTGAGCACCTCGGAAGTAAGTACCCACAAGAGTTTAGCAAAATGCGAACTCATACCAGGTGAGGGTAGGTACTCACCAAAACCTTGCGTAACAAGGTTCATACCTAGTGGGGGTAGGTACTCACTAAAGTCTAGTAAAATACAGACTTATACCCGGTGAGGGTAAATACTCACCGTGAGCCTTATAAAAGGAGGCTCAAACCAGATAGGGGTTGGTACCTATCAAAATATTTATCATCCGGAGGATCAACAAGGAGCAAAGATCCGAAGGATGACCAGGCAAAGGGTTAACTCCTTCCCCTACCAACTAATTTTGCTCGGCATATCAAGCCGACAAATTAGCTAGGCAGGTGAAGGGGGGCAGTCGTAGAGCCCTAATTTTGCCCGACCTCTCAAAATAAAAGCTAGGGAAACTTCATACAGTTCACCCGGCTTCATATAAAAGAAAAACCGAGAAAGACCTCCCGCAACAAGACGGAGTCCACCCATCCACACAATAAAGACTAAAGAGACTTCCTACACGAAGATAAAGCTCGCCCGGCATCTTAATGAAGGCCAAGAAGACTTCCTATATGAAGATAAAGCTTCAACGGACACACATCGGCATCAAACGACGTCCGAAAAGGAAAGGAAAGCTTCCTGGGGTCCCGAACGCATAACCGGCCAAGACAGAGTTGGGACAGCCCGTCCCAAACACCAAAAACCAAGTGAGACGCACGTCTCACCTTTGGGACGCGCGTCCCAAACCCCAAAACGCAGTTGGGACGGCCGTCCCAAACCCAACAGGCCGTCCCAGATTGGCTCAGTGTAAAATGTGCAGTTGGGACGGCCGTTCCAATCCAGACGGTCGTCCCAGATGTCCAGGCTGCGAAATCTATAAATAGGAGCCTCATTTTGTCATTCTACACACCCCAGACAACTCCAAGACTTGTCTTCTTCTCTCCCTCCTTCGAATGATCTTTCTTATTGCCTTTAATAGGTAACAATCAGTTAAGGAATTTGTATTCCGGCATTCGATTCTTCAGTAAAAGTTTAGTCGAGTCGATATTATTTTCGAGAGGAGAGTCATTGTAGAGCGAAGGATTGCCGCAAAACATCCTCTGTGTAAAAGACTTATAATATAAAGCTTGCTTTGGAGGTTCTTCTCAATTCTCTTCTCTTTTACTGTTTTATTTATTGCTTTTTGTATGCAATGTAGATAAAACCATGTAGATAGCCATATTTAAATACTGTACGAATAAAATAGGGTAATAGCGTAATCTCTCGTAATCTTTACTTAAATGAATTAATCCGTCATAGGGAACCCGAAAGGGGCGTTGTGGGGTGCTAATACCTTCCCCACACGTAACTAACTCCCTTACCCGACTCTGGTTATAATGACCAAGTTTGGTTTTTATTAAAATCAATGCCTTTTTCTCCTTTTCCAATGTTTATGGTCAAAACATTGGTGGCGACTCCAAAAGAACCCTTTTCGAAAACCTTGCTTCTATTAGAGGATAGTTCAGCGTTGAGCGCCTCGGAAGCAATGAACATATTTTTAACAAAAACGTGAGTCTCAACCATCTTTTCGCGACCGCTCGCATTAACGTTCGAGATGTCCCAGGACGTCGGAACGGACGGCGGCGACAATGTCCTATAATGCCTATTTCATTTAATTTTTCAGAAGGATTTAACTGACGTGTCTTGTAGCGACGAGTGTCCTCTGATCTGCGTTCTTGTATTTGGCTGTACCATTCCGCACTTCTTGTGATCGAAGAATAATTTGCTTTTCTTTTTTTTTCTTTGCTTTTTCTTTTTCTCTTTTTTTTTGTAGAGCACACTTTGCCATGTTAGTGTCCCTTTTTCTTCACTTTAGGGGTTTCAATCCTCTTGTTGACTATACGCCTCCATATTCCCAAATTAATTGTTAGAATATTGTTGTGAGGGTCAAGAGAAAAGAAGTAAAAGGGAAAATTCAATGGCTTGTATTTTAGACGGTTAATTTTTATTTAGAAAAAGGTTTTTGTAAGAATGGATGGCTAAGGTTAGGTCTAGGTGTTTAAGCTTTTGTCTAAGCAAACGTTTCCCCTTTTTGTATTTGCGCCTTAGCTTATTTCCATTGCTTTTTATGGCTAGTTGATTTCCCTAGATTGCCCTTTGGGTTTTCGAACTAGGATATTGTGTTTTGGCCCTATCTTTTGTCTAGGTTCCTTCCTTTTGTTTTTGTTTGGGAATCCTAGCGGACCTTATTTTGTAACCCTAATTTCTGCCTAGGCTACCCTTTATTTCTGTTCGGGTGTCCTACCAGGTTGACCCTATCTTTTGCGTAGCCCCCTTAGTGGGTTTCCTACCGGGTATTTTGCCCCTTTTTTTTTTTGCCTTTGGCTTCTATGGGCTTTCTTTTTTCTATTTTTTTTTTCACAATATTGGCGAAGCCTGACTTTCTTTATGGTGAGGTAAAGCCTTATTTTTTTTATTTTATTTTTTTGGCTTCTAATCAACTAGTCTTGATTGTAATGGAAATGGCAAATTTTGATTATTTCGGATGCACTTTTTATTCTTCTCCCTTTTTTCGTTTACTTAGACAAGGTTAATGTGAGGTCTAGTGAGGAAATAGCAAGAAGAGTGTCGCCGCCGTAAAAAAGAGAGGCGGTCGGAGCGACGCGATGGTTTCGACCCTCTTGATTTTCACGTTTTTTTATGGGTGGTTAGAACGCCTTTAGGTTGTCCGATAACCGGGCTAACCTAGGGGCGAGGTTTTCGAAAGGTCGTCCTTGGGTTGTCCGATAACCGGGCTAACCCACGGACTAATTTTTGAAGGGTTCTGTAGAGTTGCCACCGATGTTTTTACTGGAAACATCGAAAAAGGAGTTTAAAAGGCGTTGGTTTTCAAAAAACCAACTTTGGTCATTAGAACCAGAGTTGGGTAAGAGAGTTAGTTACGTGCAAAGGAAGTATTAGTTCCTTTACGACGCCCCTTTCGGGTTCCCTATGATAGGCCAGCTATTTTTATTGATAAATAAACCGGAAAATATGCTTTTACCCTTTTATTTGTGGAATTAAAATATTATGACTACATGGCCCTATCTATTGCATAATTTAAATAAAGCGGTAAAAGTGGAGAGGGAGAATGTAAACCTCCAAAACACGCTTCTTCTATTAATTCTCTTAAAAAAGAGGGTGCTTTGTGGCAACCCTTCACTCTACAGCGCCGAAAACCTCTCGAAACGCTCATAAATCACTCTAAAGACACTCAGAAGCTCCGGAAATGCGTCGGAGGGATTCTAGAGAGAGAAATCCTAGAGAGAAGGAGGAGAGAATGCTGTGTGGGGTGTGGAAATGAGGGGAGGGAGCCCTTATTTATAGGTTTTCACGCCTGACAGTGGCAAGCCCACCGTTCTCATCTGATAGGGTCGAGACTGCTGTCTCGCCAAATGAGACCGCCGTCTCGCCATGCCAAAGTGGCGAGAACGCCGTCTGGGAAAGCGAGACCGCCGTCTCGGCATTCGCAGGTGGCGAGACGGCGGTCTCGATTTCGAGACGGCGGTCTCGTCCCAAAAGGGCGAGAAACTTTATTTTCGTGCCAAAACTCCCTCCTATCCTAGCATGGGGCCTAATAGTCTCTCCTAGTGGCTTGTTAGGCTTCGTCCATCTTCGAATAGGAGGTCTTCTACTCTTTATTTGGAGGCGGGGCAAGATTTGGGGTCTACAAAGAGAAGTAGATAGTAAGAAGTGTATTCTTTATTAATTAATAAGGGAATATGTGCCCTAAAATGCCCGGGGGTCAGGCTAGCCCCGGGGGATAATCTCTAACAATCATGGGGTTTACATCCCTTAAGTGAAGAAAAAGATCTCCTAATGACTAGGGTAGCTCTTGACGCTTGCATCCCTCCGCTTCGGAATATTTGCTTGAGTGCGCGGAGGGGAGACTTCCCTTTTCTTCCTTCTGCTCGGCCCTTAGTAGGGTCATATCCTAGGCCACACTTGGAAGGATTATCTTTGAATTCTGGGGGTTCCCTCATGCCTTGGGAATCTGCCCCCAGTCCTTAGCCAGGATGGTAACCATGTTTCATCATCATGCGGGCTACCTTTGCATTTTTGGGAAGTCTCTCTACGTTGGAAATTTCAAGCGTTTGAAAAGATGTTTCAAGGGCTTCTTCAGCTGCATCCACATAAGGTTGGGTAGACGGTCCACTGATCAGGATATCGTCCTCTGCTTGGACCGTGACCAGTTTGTCATCCACTATGAACTTGACTTTCTGGTGGAGTGTTGAAGGTACTGCCTTAGCGTCATGAATCCAAGGCCTGTCGAGGAGACAACTGTATGTCGGAGTAATATTCATTACATGGAAATCGACGTTGAAGATAGTGGGTCCAACTTGGATTGGCAAATTAACTTCTCCCACTACTTCTTGTTTTGATCCGTCAAAGGCTCGAACGATAGTGCTGCTTGGGCGCAGGTGGGTTCCTTGGATAGTCAACTTGTCAAGTGTGCACTTGGGCATCACGTTCAAGGATGACCCATTATCCACAAGAACTTTGGCGATGAGGTATTCCTTGCACTTGATGGAAATGTGCAAGGTCTTGTTGTGGTTTGATCCCTCGAGGGGGAGTTCTTCCTTGGTGAAGGTGAGGTGATCGCTTGCCATAATGTGACCGACGATCCTCTCAACCTTTTCTAGGGATATGGTGTGAGGTACATGCGCTTCACTCAGGACCTTCATCAGGGCATTTCTGTGTGGTTCCGAGCTCATCATTAGAGATAATAGGGTTATCTTTGCAGGTGTATGATTGAGCTGGTCAATAATGGAATACTCACTTTGCCTTATAAACTGGAGTAATTGCTCTGTCTCCTCCTTGGATTCTTTATTTTCTTTTTCTTCGGTCTTTTTATTTTTTCCTTTATTCTTGGGGACGTCTTCTTGTGAGTTCTTGGGGGAGTAGACTCTTCCACTTCTAGTCATGCCCCCAATGCCGACTATATTTGAGATATCTTCCTTTATTGGTGAAGATTTCCCATATCTCCATGGTACAACTTTATTTGACTCGTAGGGGAAAGGACGTGGCATAAATAGTCACACTAGTGTCCTTGCCCCCTCTTCCTTATTATTTTTGAGGGCCAACGGTCGAGGCTTATTGTCCTCTTGCGGTGGTTCAACCATTGGGGAAAGCTTGATTAGGAGTGGCTTTCTCTCCATTCTTCTGATTTGGAAGACATGTCAGTTAATCCTTCTTTTTTATTATCTTATTTATTAAGAGTGAAGGAGGGGAAATTAAATCTTCAAATGAATGATATGCATGAAAGTAGACAATTGTTGAATAAAGAAAAACTTCATTTATCCGTAGAAGGTGTACATTCCCCTACTCCATACTACGAAGCAACTTTTGACAGAAACGGAAAAGCCTTTAGAAACCCACAGGCGGGTCTTGATCTCTATGTAATTCCCTTTCAGCTTCCCAGACGTGACGAGCGAGTGCTTCGCTTTGCTTCTGGACCGCCTGGCTCATGTCTTCACTGTACTTTTGAGCTTCTTTGATCTTCGCCTCTTGATGGACGACCAATGCTTGTAGTTCATCGAGTTTTGCAAGGGCTCGGTCCTTTTCTTGTAGTACTTGCCATACTGAGCTAGCCCATCCCTTTCTTTGCAGCATAGCTCAGCTAGACTTTTGTTGAGTCTCCGATTGGACTCTCGCTCTTGGCGTATTTCTGACCAAGTCCTGGTGAGGTCTTGTAACAAGTCCTTGATCGTCTGAGCCTGTTTTGCTGATTTGGCGATTATTTCTTGAAGTTGGCTATCCGAGCTGGTTCTAGCAGCTTTGGATGCTTGAATAGCTTGCTCGTTAGAGTCAGCACACTGATCCTTGAGGCGCTCTATTTCATGATCCTTTTTCTTGCATTGCCTCTGCAGACCATCTATGTTGAGGATAGATTCTTGTTCTCTTTCCTCAAGGGCCCTCATCTGGGCTCCCATGATTTCTATCCTCTGGGTCAAGGCGTCGACTTGAGCTTGTAGCTCTTCACTATTGGCGCATGTAATGAGTGAGGTGGATTGTTGCGACATCCCTCTTCTTCTCCACACCTCATTATCACTGGAGACAGCTACTCGAGCTTTTCTTAGCTCTCTATCTCCCATAAAGACTGGTTTCTCCCATGCTCTTCTCACGGCTAGTGAGTTAGCAATTGTGCATGGGTCTCCGAAGAAACACAGTCCTCTGAGCTCCCCTCGGGAAATTGTAGTTTGAGTCCTCATGAGTTGTCTCATAGCTACTCTAGGTGAATAGGCTATGCAACCCCTGAGTCATATCAAGGGTACGTTCGGATAATCCCCACATCTGATGAGGACTGGACCGGGTCGGAACCAAGGGCATACCTAGGATAAATGGTTGGCTTCCCATTGTTCCAACTCGTCCTTCCACTCTGAGGTTAAGCGTCGGTGGAGAGGGATTTTGGAGAAGCTCCTCAAAGGGTCAGGGAACATCCCCATGTGACTAGAGGCGTAAAAATGTGTGATGCCCCACACAAAAAGTAGTGAAGAGCAACAACGAAGGGTTTTTCCTTGCTTTTGGCGGCAAAATTCCACCGAGAGCAAGGTGTTAGCAAGAATTGCAGGCAAGGGACTCTTCGAGTTCACGTCCCAGGCAAAAAAGGCGTCCATGACGGCTTGGTCTACTGTGTCGATATGGAAGAGAAACAAGATTGTTCCAAATATGATTAGAGCCAGGGTTTTGTTAACAGCGACCCATTCTGCCCTTTCAGCCAAATCAGACAAATGGTCTTCTAACATTGAAACTTTCCAACCCTGGATGTTCCCTTTTTCTATCAGGGTAGTCTGCCGGAATGGTAATCGAATGATGGCAGCGACTTGTGATGCAGGAGTATATGCCCCATGGCGGATATGGACCTCAGCTGATTTGGGCCATTTCACCACAATGTTGTACTCCTCCAAAGAGGTGGGCACCATGTCGAATTGCAGCAATTCGAAGCAGCGCAAACTGGAGTTCCAGAAATGAACTAGTACTCTGATGAAAACTAGATCAACACAGATCTTCAGCAGGTCGAGAATCCGTCCATAGGATTTTCGAAGTCGGAGCGGACCTTTGGTGGCATTATTGCGCAAAGCCGTTCTATCTTCTCAGTATGATATCGGGGAATGTCCACTTTCTTCAACTGTCTACTAGTCCCCTCCATTTTCTAAAACCAAAATGCATGCTTTATGAATATGATGTTTATTGAATGTGAGTGTTTATTTTCCTATTTATCATGTTTTATTTCTACATGATGTATGGTATTTGCGTATTTTTGAAAATAAACTACCTGTATGAATGATTTATGAGTGTAATGTTTTATTAACAAGGTCCCATTTATTGTTCTGAATTGGGTTTTTATTTTGATTTTTATTATTTTTATTTTATAGCCTTTTATCTCTTCTGTCGGACTGCGTGACTACTTAGCTTACAAAGAACCTGAAACCAGGCTAACTAAAAGGCAGACTGTCTGAGATAACAATGACTATATGCAAAATAATAATGGTTAGCGTCCCTTATCTCTTTTGTCGGACTGCGTGGCTACTTAGCTTACAAAGAACCTGAAACCAGGCTAGCTAAAAGACAGACTGTCCGAGAAAAGGGTGTTTATTGCAAAATTGTTTTTTTTTTTGTAATTTGTCTGTTGTTTGGTTATGCTATGCAACAAACAAATGCGCACCAATTCAATCATCCGCGAACAGGCGAGAAGTCATTTTAATCACGAGGTAGGGTTTTCCTGCAGAAAAGTGCATTGGCGAAGGTAGGTTCTAACTGTTCTCACCAAGGCTAAGGCCCCCAAGGTGGTTATCACCTTGAGTCTTTGTGCCAAAAGAGGAAGGTTATCACCTTGAGTGGTGGTTTTCGATCACACTGGTGGGCTCAAGGCCATCACTACAGCGAACCGTACCTGCCACCCACTCCTTATGGATTTCTCACTTGCCCCTGGGTATAGAGGGAATTGTTGTGTGCAAAGGTTTGTGTACAGTTTTTATTTCAAACAATTGCATAAAAATAAACAAACAAAAGTTATTAAAGCCAAGCATTAAAAACATGTTATAATACAAGGTAGGGTAAAAGCGTAATTTCTTGATTTATTTATTTAAGCTGGCCCATCACTAAATGGGATCAACTCTCTAGGCTTCCCCAAGTGGAGTCGCCATCTGTCGCCGCCATCAAAAAGAGGCGGTCGGAGCAATGCGATGGTTCCCACTTTCCAATTTTCGCGTTTTTATGGGTGTGGTTACAACGTCTTTAGGTTGTCCAATAACCGGGCTGAACCTAGGGGCGAGGTTTTCGAAAAAGTGTTCTTGGATTGTCCGATAACTGGGCTAACCCAAGAACTAATTTTGAAGGGTTCTTATGAAGTCACCACTGATGTTTTTACCGGAAACATCGAAAAAGGAGTAAAAAGGCGTTGGTTTTCGAAAACCAACTTTGGTCTTTAAAAGCAGAGTTTAGGTAAGGGAGTTAGTTACGTGTAAGGGAAGCATTAATTCCCTTATGATGCCCCTTTCGGGTTCCCTATGATAGGCCAGCTATTTTAATAAATAAACTTGTGAAAAGATGCTTTTACCCTTTTATTTGAGGAATTAAAAGAATGACTACATGGCCCTAATATCTATTATGCAATTTAATCATAAAAGTAAAGGCAATAAAGAGAGGGAGAGAATGAAGAAACCTCAGAAGCAAGCTCTTTAATTAATTTCTTGAAAATTAGGGTGCATTTTGGCAGCCCTTCGCTCTTTACAACGCCGGAAAACTCTCGAAAACGCTATAAAAATCTCTAAGAAACTCTCAGAAACTTCGAAAATGCTTCGGAGGAGTTCTAGGAAGAGAATTTGAAGAAGTTGTAGAAGGGAAAGTGGAAGAACTGTGTGACATGAGGGAGGGAGCGCTCACTATTTATAGGGATTCGCGTCTGTTAGGTCGAGACGGTCGTCTCGTCTGAACAGGTCGAGACGGCCATCTCGCCATTCGGGACGGCCGTCTCGACTTGCAAAAGAGGCGAGACCGCCGTCTTGCCAAACGAGATGGCGGTATCAACTTTTCCAGAAATGAGAAGGCCTTCTCGCCAAACGGGAGGGGGGTCTCGCCATTCGCAAGTGGCAATACGGCCATCTCGCCAAACGAGACGACGATCTCGACTTGCTGGAATGGCGAGACAGCGGTCCCGAAAAGTGAGATGGCGGTCTCGATCCCTGAAGGCGAAAATCCTTATTTTAATGCAGAAAATCCTTCCTATCATATTATGGGGCCTAATAGTCTCTCCTAGTGGCTTCTTAGGCTTCGTCCATCTTCGAATAGGAGGTCTTCTGGTCTTTATTATGAGGCGGGGCAAGATTTGGGGTCTACATTAGTGATAAAATTGGGTTTGGGTTGTGTCAAAATTGATTGTTGTCCAAACGGATGCATGTTGTATTGTCATCGCCGTCCCCAACCGCTATGGGAGGGGAACCGTGAAGGAGGTTGGTTGCGATTCGATGGTTTAATTGACTCGCATTTTTGTAAAAAATATGGTCATCGCTCTTAGGGTGTTCGATAACCGAACTATCCTTAAGGGCGAGGTTTTTGTAAAAGGGTTCTGGAGTTGCCACCAATGTTTTTACCATAAGCATTGGAAAAGGAAAATAAAAAGGTGTTGGTTTTTATGAAAATCAACTTTGGCCATTATAACTAGAGTTGGATAAGGGAGTTCGTTACGTGTGGGGAAGGTGTTAGCACCCCACAACGCCCCTTTCGGGTTCCCTATAATGGAATAATCTTAAAATAAAGAAATAAAAAATTATGCTTCTAACCTATTTATTTATTTACTTGCAGCAATTAAATATCTACATGGCCTTAATTTCTAATGCACACCGAAGAAAGCGATAAAGGAAAGTAGTAAAAGAGAAGGAATAGAAAAAGGAACCTCCGAAGCGAGCTTTTATATATCTCTTGAAAATGTGAGGACGCTTTTTGGTAGTCCCCTCCCTCTATAAGAGCACTCCTCCCACGAATAGTAAAAATATTACACTATCGAACGCCGAATGTCTCAAAAGGAGACTTCCTTAACAGATTAATCCAAAAAGGATAACCGAAAGAGTACTCGGACTCTGAAACTAAGCGAAAAATGCTCGAAAAATGTTTCATAGTAGGATAGAGAAGAGAGCTCTCAATCCAAGGTGCAGAAGTGTGTGAAAATGGGGGAGAATGGCGTCCTATTTATAGGCTCGCAGATCCAGTAGGCTGGGACGACCGTCCCAGATTTTGTCAGGTGGGACGGCCGTCCCGGGCTTCAAGAGAGGTGAGACGGTGGTCCCAGGCCCCCAAGGCGGTTGAGACGGCCCTCTGGATTTGAGATGGTCGTCCCGACTCTCTGACAAAAACCCTAATTTTTATTTTCTAAGAAAACTCTCCTTTTCTTAAATGGAACCTAGAAAACACAACTAGGGGCCTAATGAAGCCTTGACCATCTTCGAAACGAAGGATATCTGAACTTATTGTGAGGTCGGGCAAGATTTGGGGTCTATAACTGCCTCCCTTCACCTGACTGACCGATTGTTGGCTAATGTACCAAGAGATTGGCTTGTAGGTGAAGGAGTTAACCCTCTTGCCAGGTTGTCCTTTGGATGCTCCTTTGACGCGGTAGCTGACCCTCAGGATGATGAATGGTTGACTTGAAGTCTTCAATGTTGACCACGGGGTGTTCACTTCACTCTGTGGTGATGGGTACAAACCCCCACCTAGTTTGAGTCCCCTTGTGAAAGACTCGTCTTTAGGATGCTCCTTTGTATGCGGTAGCTATCCTTGTAGTTGATGAGTACGAACCCCCATCTGGTTTGCAATCCCCTTTTGTAAGACTGGATGAGTACAAACCCCCATTTGGTTTACAATCCCCTTTTGTAAGAGTGGTTCGAATCCCCTTTTGTAAGATTCACTAACGAGTACGAACCCCCGTCTGGTTTGCAATCCCCTTTTGTAAGACGGACCCTCATGGTTTTATCTTTAACCCTGTGGTTGATGAGTATTAACCCCCATCTGGTTAGAGTGCTTTTCTTTGGACTAAAAATGTGTGATGGCGGCTTACTAAGCTTGGTCACGCGCCGACTCCTTGGGGAGTAGTTCTTGCTTGAGAATAGTTTTTTTTTTTACTTTTCTGTGTAGTCATCTGGCACACGGGGGATTCTTTTCTCTTTTTTTGGCTTTTCCATTAGCCATCCGACTTTGTTGGTTGCTGGGGATTCTTTTCTATTTTGGCTTTTCCATTAGCCATCCGACTTTGTTGGTTTTCGGGGATTCTTGATAAATGCCTCTTGGGTAGGAAAGAATCCATTGGGGATTTTTTGATTCTGATAATCACGCCTCTGAGTAGGAGGATGCTTCATCTGAAGTGAAAAATCTTTTGGTTGCACTGTTATGCCTCTAAATAGGTTGATGTTCCACTTGGGGAATATTGGCTCTTTGCTCGCCAGGTCTTGTCTATACGTAGGCCAACGACTTTCTGGGAATAGAAGTCTGGAGTTTGCCTTTGCAGTAGGCTCACTGGGGATATATCCTCTCTTTTTGGTGATCCACCGAAGAATTAGTTGTTTCCCTGGGGATTTGATTTTGTTTTGCCCTCTAGGGGAAATCGAGTCTTGTCTCCTTGATTAATGTTGGTGTGAGTTGGTCTTTGTGAAGCTCTTATTTGACTGTGGAGGAATTTATGATTCCTTGTTTTTTCCTTTTCTTTTTCTTGGATGTGACCCACTTGGGGATTTTATTGGCCTTCCTTTGCCATGGCCTTTTCTCTTTTTGGGTTATCGCTAGGGATAAAGGGTTTCCTTCTCTTGAGCCCATTTATTTTGCTTGGGGAATGTGGTGAAGATGAGTATGCTTGGTGACTCATGTGGTGGCGATGCTGAGCCTTGAGGGTAATATTTTTGTTTTGCCTTTGGAGTAGGCAAAGATCCTCTTGGGGATGATCAAGCCTTTTCATCGGCTTTTCTGGTTTATGCCTTCTCTTTATTTGGGTAGAAGGAAAAAGGTTGGAGTTTCAGGCTTTGAAAGTTCTTATTTTTCCTTTGGGTTACCTAAAGGTTAAGATTTTTATATAATTTCGCCTTTTTTTGCGATTTATTTTCTTTTCTCGCTATTTCAAAATTTGGAATTTTTTGGGATAATGCGTGTGCCTTTTTACTTTTTAGTTTATTTTGTGCATGTTGGCTTTTTCTGAAATAGCGGAAGGGCAAACAAAAGTAGATGAAAGCGTCGAAGGTTTCATTTATTTGCATGGTTTTGGAATATAATCGTCTTTTATGAAAACAAAAGTTAAAACTCTAGGCTACTATGCTTAAAAGTACAACAATAGAAGAGTCATCAAAGCATCTCAGTTTTCTAGTGAGGGGACTCGATAAAGCATATAATGCTGGAATTCCTCTTGGCTCTGAATCAAGCTGTTAAGATTCTGGCCGAACCCATCCATCCTCTGGGTAAAAATCCACCTGTCTCTGATCAAATTGATCCTGTCTCAGAGCCAGATGATCGAACTATTGGCGCATGGCTAAGAATTGCCTCTCCATATAGGCGTGCTCATCGTCCATACGCTGGTAGACACCGTCGAAGTCATGGCCATATTGTCATTGTTGCTGAAATTTTGAAGGTACAGGGATCTCCTATGATTGGGAGGAACCGCATCATGGAAGTCGATTGCCACGATGAGGAGAGGGTGTACCACAAACCCAGTCCCTTGTCTAGAGAGGATGTTCATGTGAGCGAGAATCAACCCATTGATCAGCTCTAGTCGCAAGGCGAAGGGAATGTCCTCTCCATCGAGGCATCCCCAATGTTCAGCCAGTGGAGTGATGAAGGGAGCTATCATAATGGTCCTTGTTGGTCCCCAGGTCCCGAAGTCTTTCAGCGCTTTCAGGAAGAAATAACCAAGGTTGCATCTGAACCCTCGATGCATGCAGTAAATAGCAAAGAGGTCGGGCTAGGTGACCTTACCCTAGCTTTCTTTCTTGCTGTGGATGGTTCTCGCCAACAACTTGTGCCAAATTCAGAACGGAGGGAGATGTTAGACAAATGGCATCTAGAGGGGGGGTGAATAGATGTACAAATTTAAAGTGATGATGATCTTATTGAATCATTTAAACGAAGATCTTGTTGATTTGATGAAGTCAAAATGAAGTCAAAGGCTACTCTGTTGTAGTCAAAGGTCACTTACATAAAAGGGTAGAGTGATTAGTGAGTCTGCATCTTTACATAGGTATAATCATTCTTATCTTTCTACTGCATGAAGTTTCTTCATTTAAAAGATTTTGCAAATGCCTCTAAAACGTGTTTAAACTGTTAAAAACAAAGTATTTTGTAAAATGGTTTTTAAGTAATTGTTTTAACTGATATTATATGAGCTTTATCAGTTAAAATGTTCTTAACACTTTTGTAACAGGTTTTTAAACTGATATGTTTTCGAAATAATCAATTATTTTCATTAAAAGAGTTTTTTGAAACCTTCTGTCAGTATTTTAACTGATGTAGAATTGATATAATCGATTAAAATGACTTAAGTTGTTTTGAAAAGTGTTCTGGCAGAATTTTAATCGATACAAACTCGAAGTAATCGATTAAAATAACTTGAAGTATTTTGACAGATGTTCTGTCAGTATTTTAATCGATACAAATGCGAAATAATCGATTAAAACAACTAAGAGAATTTTCCAGAATATTTTAATCGATTAAAACAAGTATGTTATCAGTTAAAATAACTTAGAAAGTTTTATGAAATCTTTTGGTAGAATTCTAATCGATTAAAATGCGTTTCAATCGATTAAAATAACTAAGAGTTTTTTTCCAAAGTATTTTAATCGATTAAAACAAATTGTTATCAATTAAAATCACTTAGAAAGTTTTATGAAAACTTTTGGCAGTATTTTAATCGATTAAAAGGCGAAACAATTGATTAAAACAATTTGAAGGATTTTTTACAAAGTGTTTTAATTGATATAAAAGTTGTCGTATCAGTTAAAACAAATCTGGAAAATGATCAAGAACATTTTAACAAATTAAAAGAAGTTTTAACTGATTAATTCAAGACTTTTAATAGATTAAAAGATTGTTTTAACAGATTGATTAAACCAGTAGTTTGAAAAATCCTCTATATAAACAAGATTGCTTGAGTCTTTTAAGATACATCTTTTAGCAATCAATCAAGTAATCATAAGTGCTACTTTCAAGAGAGATTCGCGCACATTTTGTGAAGTATTTCAGTATCTCTTTCTTGAGGCAAATTTTGCATTCTTTTTGTGAAGAAACTCATTCTGCAGAGCTGCATAAACCTGGTTTGAGCGTTCTAGTTTCTTCTCTTTGTTTCTTTACTTTTCTTTACTGTATTGTGGGTGCCTGGAATTGTGGGCACTGGTTTCTGTGGCTGGAATTTGGCTGCAGGGTTGGTCAAGAACTGGAAGTTGGTTCTTGGTGAAGGTTTAGGTGCAAGGAATGAAATTTTGGTTCTTGTGGTAGATTGGGTGTGTGATTGGAATTGTAATCTATAAAACATTCAATCTAGTGGAACCCAGCTGCAATTTGGCTGGAAACTGGACGTAGCCCTGGGATTGGGTGAACCAGTATAAATCTTGGTTGTATCTTTCTAAACCTTTCTCTCTTTAATTCTGCCACTGCCTTTACTTTGATTGTTTGCTTTGTTTGATTCAAGAATTGGTTAGAACTCTTAATCTTTGAAATAGATAATCTGTAATTTGCGAAAATCTTTCAAAGATCAATTCACCCCCCCTCTTGATCTCGGCCTCCTTTACTAACAATTGGTATCAAGAGCAAGGTTCTTGAAATTTACTCAATTTTTTCGATCCAAATGGCTGGAAATAATTTTTCTGAGGGTCCTTGTATTGATAGACCTCCACTGTTTTGTGGTACAGATTACTCATTTTGGAAGATAAGAATGAAGATCTTTATTGAATCTGTTGGTATAAATGTTTGGAATATTATTGAACAAGGAACTTATGTTTTTAACAGAGAATGGTCTAGTTTAAATGATTGTGAAAAGAAACTAATCCAAGATGATTGTATTGCTAAGAATATCATCACATCTGCACTTAATAGAAATGATTTTTTCAGGATATCTCATTGTCAAACTGCTGCACAGATGTGGAAAACTCTTGAAATGGATTATGAAGAAACAACAGAGATATGTTTGATGGTCAATTCAGATTCTCTCATGACCAGTGTAAGTTCTGACTCAACAACTACTATGAATTACAATTCATTACAAGATGCTTTTTATGAAATGCATGCAGTAGCTAAGAAATTAGAAATTGAAAACAAAAGATTAAAAAGCATGAATAGTTTATTAGAAAACAAAATCACTCTTCTTGAAAAGAAATTTGTTTATGAAGAAACTAAGAATGAAAATTTGGAAATAGGTAATAATTCTGATTGCATGTGTAATGATAAAGATTGTAAAAATTGTTCTGAGTTACAAAAGAAATTAACATATTTAATAAAAACTGCATCTAAAATTGCACAAGGAAAAACCAGTCTTGATGTTATACTTGATTCTCAAAAATTGGTTATTGATCGTGGTGGTATTGGTTTTACACCTCTTGTTGGAAAGAAAACTAGAGCATTTAAAAACTATTTTGCATATAGTAAATCTGTTTTGTCACCATTTATTACTTGCTTTTATTGTATGAAAAAAGGTCATTATGTGAAATTTTGTAGAATCAAGAAATATGCTATACCAAGAGGTAGAATGAAGTGGATTCCCAAGAATTCATTTCAAATAACCTGATTGGACCCAATGATTATAAAAAGGGTACCAGATATATGTTAAATCTGTTTTGCAGGAACAAAATCTGGAAGTTCTTTGGTACCCAATCAGCAAATGTTGTTTCTGGATTCATGGACTGTGTATTTTAATTGATATAAATGAAGCACTTGTTGGATTTGATGAAGACATATTGAGTTGATATAGTTTAGTTTGTGGGTGTGTAGATGAATAGGTTAGAAGTTTAAAACTTAATCTCTTGATAGGCCAATAGATCTTGTGATAAGCGCCTTGAAATGATGCATCTCATTGAACTCATTTTTTTTGCATGAAAAACTAACCTTTAAGCATTAAAAGAACAAATTAAGTTTTTTAATCTGTTGAAAAAGAGTTTTCAATCTGTTAAAATCACTTAACATAAGAAGTGTGGATTTGTAGTCAAAATATCAATTGGTTGAATCACAGAATCAACAGGTTAAAAATGTTCTTAATAATTTTTTTCAAATATTAAAGGTTTCGCATTTTCAATCTGTTGAAATGTTTTTTAATCTATTGAAACAGAGAGACCATTTTTTCAGTCTAAGAGTTCATAGGATTTCAATCTGTTGAAATGTTTTTTAATCTGTTGAAACAGAGAGCTATCATTTTTTTCTAAGCTACTTCAATCCATTGAAATCACGAATTAATCGATTGAATGAAGTTTTAAATAAAATCAATCGATTGAAATATCATTTTAATCGATTGAAAAGTATTCTGATCGATCATAATATGATTCTGATCGATCATAACTAGTTCTAATCGGTCATAATGTTATTCTAATCGATCATAACTGATTCTAACCTGTCATACTATTATTCTGATCGATCATTTGCTACTCTGAATCATTTTTTATCAGTTTAAACATTCTGGTTCCTTCTTTTATTCTATAAATACAGGTTTGATCTATCTTTTGAAATATACAATTTGAGAAAACATTTGAAAGCAATCTTAGAGCTATCATATCCGTGACTTTCTCTGTGCATTCAAAAACTTTTCATATCATAAGGTGCTTTGATCAAGATTGTTGTTCATCAAAGAGAGAAAGTTCTGAGTTAGAATTGCTTCTGGACATCTATACTGTTAAAGCTGCAGTCCAGGTTTTTTCTTTTCATATTCTTGTATAAAGTGTGATTGTGTAGATTGGGTGTTGGATCTGCACTGGGTACAGTAACTGGATTTGGTTACTGGGAGGTTTTCAAGAGTCTATCTTGTGGGTTTGTGAGATAGTTCTTGGGGTAGATTGGTGAATATCTACTGGTTGTAATTTTCACTTCGAATTAGTGGAACTTGGCAGATTTGTCAAGAACTGGATGTAGCTCTGGTAAAGAGTGAACCAGTATAAACTTTTGTGTTGATTTTTCTGCTTTCATATCTTTTATTTCTTGTTCATATTCTTGCTGTAATTAAAATCAAATCTACCTATAGAAGAATTGAATAAAGATAAATCATTCTTTCCAAAGAAAGTGTGTTTTGCGAAAAAGTTTTCTAAAGTTCAATTCACCCCCCTCTTGAACTCAACCATTAATTCTTACAATAAACTGTTTTAATCGATTAAATCCACTTACAGAATATATATGAAAAGATGTCCGTACAATTTTAATCGATTAAAATACGAATTAATCGATTAAAATGCTCTCGGGATATTTAGAATGATTGTTTTAATCGATTAAAAAGAATTTACATCAGTTAAAATCATTAAAAGGCCAAAATTAATCGATTATTTCGCGATTTAATTGATTATTATTCTGATATATTCTTTCCAGAACAAGATTAATCGATTAATATTCTGCTTTCAGTGCAGAATTAATTGATTGTTTCAATTCTATATCAGTTATACTGCAACTATACTAATTTCTCTTTCAGGCACAACAAACTGAAGATCTCTGGTACCTTGACAGCGGCTATTCTAAACATATGACAAGTGATATTACAAAGTTTTACAATTTAAAACCAAAGAATGGTGGGACTGTTGTCTATGAGGATAATAACAAAGAAAGAATTCTTGGAATAGGTGACATCAAATGCACAAAATCAGGTATTATTAACAATGTATTATATGTTCAAGGTTTAAAACATAATTTAATCAGTATTAGCCAGCTGTGTGATAAAGGACACAAAGTTATCTTTGGTCAAGATCAATGTCAAATTATCAAATCAGATTCAGAACAGGTACTAATCACTGGTAAGAGAATCAACAATATTTACATGTTAGATACTAATTCTACTAAAAATTGTTGTTTAATTTCTAAAGAGAATGATTCCTGGTTGTGGCACAGGAGGTTAGTTCATATTCATATGAATCACCTTAATAAATTGATTTCTAAAGATCTTGTAATTGGCTTACCTAAACTTAAGTTTGTGAAAGACAAAGTATGTGATGCTTGTCAAAAGGGCAAGCAAGTAAGGAATTCCTTTTCACAGAAAAATATTGTTTTAACATAAAGACCTCTTGAACTTTTGCACATGGATCTCTTTGGTCCTTCTAGAACTATGAGTTTAGGATGAAATCTATATGCACTGGTTATAGTAGATGATTACTCAAGATTTACCTGGGCAATATTTTTAAAATTAAAATCTGATACTTTCCATATGTTTAAGAAATTTGCGATACAAATTCAAAATGAAAAAGACTATTTCATCTCTTGTATTCAAAGTGATCATGGGGGAGAGTTTTCAAATGAAAATTTTAATAAGTTTTGTGATAAACATGGTATTAAGCATAACTTTTCTGCTCCTAGAACTCCTCAACAGAATGGTGTAGTTGAAAGGAAAAATCGTTCTCTTGAAGAATTAGCTAGGACAATGCTTAATGAGAAAGCATTACCAAAATATTTTTGGGCTGATGCCGTTAGTACTGCTTGTCATGTACTAAATCGTGTTTTAATTAGACCTTTTCTTAAAAAAACTCCCTATGAATTATACAAAGGTAAAAATCCTAACATAAACTATTTTAGAGTATTTGGATGTAAGGTTTTTGTCTTAAACAATGGAAAGGAAAATCTTGGAAAGTTTGATTCCAAATCAGATGAAGGTATCTTCTTGGGTTATTCATTGAATAACCATGCCTATAGATTCTTTAACAAAAGGCTAAATATTGTAGAAGAATCTGTTCATGTTGTATTTGATGAGACTAACCCAAGTATGCAAAATAATTCTGACTATAGTATGATGTTTTAACTGATAAAATGTATCAGTTAAAATTTCCATAATCAACAGTTTTTCAAAAACAGGAAGAATCTATTGAAGAATCTGAAGAGCAGTTGCCTAAAGAATGGAAGACTCCAAGAAATCTTTCAATAGACAACATCATTGGTGAAATAAATCAGGGAGTTTGCACTAGAAGATCTTTAAATAAATTCTGCAATCACTTGACATTTGTATCACAAATAGAACCAAAAACCATATCTGATGCATTAAAGGATAATAAATAGATTAATGCTATGCATGATGAATTAAATCAATTTACAAGAAATGAAGTATGGGAATTAATTCCAAAACCAGATGATGTCAATATTGTAGAAACTAAATGGGTTTTTAGAAATAAAATGGATGAAAATGGTATAATTACTAGAAACAAGGCTAGATTAGTTGCTAAAGGGTATAATCAGCAAGAAGGAATTGATTTTGATGAAACATATGCTCCTGTTGCTAGATGAGAGGTTGTTAGACTTCTACTTGCTTATGCTTCAATAAAGAATTTCAGGTTATTCCAAATTGATGTCAAAAGTGCTTTCTTAAATGGCTACTTGAATGAAGAAGTTTTTGTTACCCAACCACCTGGTTTTGAAGATCATATTCATCCAGAATATGTTTAAAGATTAAAGAAAGCATTATATGGTCTCAAGCAAGCCCCAAGACAATGGTATGAAAGGTTAAGTAATGTTCTCATATCAAAGGGCTATCAAAGAGGTTTGGTTGATAAGACTTTATTTATGAAAAAATTAAATAATGATATAATTCTAGTTCAAGTATACGTTGATGACATCATATTCGGAGCCACTAATGAGTCTTTATGTAAAGATTTTATCAAAGATATGCAGGGGGAATTTGAGATGTCTATGATGGGGAACTCAACTACTTTCTTGGATTACAAGTTAAACAACTTCAAGGAGGAAGTTTTCTTCATCAATCTAAATACTGCACAGATCTTTTAAAGAAATTTGAGATGCAACATTGCAAAGAAGCATCAACACCAATGTCCACCAATTGCTATCTTGATTTTGATGAAAAAGGAAAACCAGTAGATGAAACTAAATATAGAGGGCTTATTGGTTATTTACTATATCTAATAACAAGTAGACCTGACATTATGTTTAGTGTTTGTATGTGTGCCAGGTTTCAATCTGCACCAAAAGAATCTCATCTTACTACTACAAAAAGGATCCTCAAATATCTCAAAGGGACTTTAAATGTTGGGTTATGGTATCCTGGTGAGTCCAAACTAAATTTAATTGGATATTCTGACTCAGATTTTGCAGGATGTAAGCTTGACAGGAAAAGCACCAGTGGTACTTATCATCTCCTTGGAAGCAGTCTAATCTCATGGCATAGTAAAAAGCAACCATGTGTTGCTCTTTCTACAGCTGAAGCCGAGTACATTGCAGTTGTAAGTTGTTCTGCTCAATCCCTTTGGCTCAAACAACAACTTGAAGATTATGGTTTAATTCTCAGTAAAATTCCTCTTTTATGTGATAATACCAGTGTCATTATATTAACAAAAAATCCAATTCAACATTCTAGGACAAAACATATAGAAATTAGACATCATTTCATTAGAGATCATGTTTTGAAAGGTGATTGTGAAATTTTCTTTATAGAAACTGAAAAACAATTAGCTGATATTTTCACAAAACCTCTTGCTCATGATCGATTTTATAAAATTCGAACTGAATTAGGCATTTTAGATGCATCAAACATCACTTAGTTTTCCAAATCTGGTTATTTTAATTGATAAAAACAAGCTTTAATCGATTAAAAATACTTATACAAAATTTTTCATATGGTTTCAATCGATTAAATCAACTTAAGTTTTTATATTTCAACTTTCATCACTATTTTAATCGATTAAAACATTATTTGTATCAATTAAAATCAGTTACAAGAACATTTTAATCGATTATACCCTGTTTTTAATTGATTATTACTCTGGAAAGAAAAATTAAAGGCTTTAGTTAATGGTTGTTCTTGTAACATGCTACAATGGCATGGTTCCCTTATCTTTACACGTGTCTATTGTATTCATTACAAACGTGTTAATGAAGATAAGTTTGAATCAACTTTAATTGGTCTTTAAATGAGTAATACATCTAGATAATATCATGATTTTTTAATATTTGTTTCAAAACAAATTTTGTTACATACCATGCATAGTATTTGTTTTGTTCCTCTCTTCCCTATTTTTGATGAAGTCAAAAGGGGGAGAAATAATTTCTTTGCTTTTGATAATGATTTTTTTTAATCACTATTTTAGGGAGAGTAGTAATATAGGGGGAGAAATGGGAAAAATGATTAATTTTTGAATACTCACTAATCTATATATTCAAGTGACTTCTTCTACAGAGATATTATTCAAAGAGGTGTTTGTCTTCATCAAATAGGGGGAGACTGAAAGTGATGAAGATCTTATTGAATCATTTAAACGAAGATCTTGTTGATTTGATGAAGTCAAAATGAAGTCAAAGGATACTTTGTTGCAGTCAAAGGTCACTTAGATAAAAGGGTAGAGTGATTAGTGAGTCTACATCTTTACTTAGGTATAATCATTCTTATCTCTCTACTGCATGAAGTTTCTTCATTTAAAATATTTTGCAAATGCCTCTAAAACGTGTTTAAACTGTTAAAAACAAAGTATTTTGTTAAATGGTTTTTAAGTAACTGTTTTAACTGATATTATATGAGCTTTATCAGTTAAAATGTTCTTAACACTTTTGTAACAGGTTTTTAAACTGATATGTTTTTGAAATAATCGATTGTTTTCATTAAAAGAGTTTTTGGAAACCTTCTGCCAGTATTTTAACTGATATAGAATTGATATAATCGATTAAAATGACTTAAGTTGTTTTGAAAAGTGTTCTGGCAGAATTTTAATCGATACAAATGCGAAATAATCGATTAAAACAACTAAGAGATTTTTCCAGAATGTTTTAATCGATTAAAACAAGTATGTTATTAGTTAAAATAACTTAGAAAGTTTTATGAAATCTTTTGCTAGAATTCTAATAGATTAAAATGTGTTTCAATCGATTAAAATAACTAAGAGTTTTTTTTCCAAAGTATTTTAATCGATTAAAACAGATTGTTATCAGTTAAAATCACTTAGAAAGTTTTATTAGAACTTTTGGCAGTATTTTAATCGATTAAAAGGCGAAACAATCGATTAAAACAATTTGAAGGATTTTTTACAAAGTGTTTTAATTGATATAAACGTTGTCGTATCAGTTAAAACAAATCTAAAAAATGATCAAGAACATTTTAACAGATTAAAACAAGTTTTAACAGATTAATTCAAGACTTTTAACAGATTAAAAGATTGTTTTAACAAATTGATTAAACCAACAGTTTGAAAAATCCTCTATATAAACAAGATTGCTTGAGTCTTTTAAGATACATCTTTTAGCAATCAATAAAGCAATCATAAGTGCTACTTTCAAGAGAGATTCGCGCACATTTTGTGAAGTATTTCGTATCTCTTTCTTGAGGCAAATTTTGCATTCTTTTTGTGAAGAAACTCATTCTGCAGAGTTGCATAAACCTGGTTTGAGCGTTCTAGTTTCTTCTCTTTGTTTCTTTACTTTTCTTTACTGTATTGTGGGTGCCTGGAATTCTGGGCACTGGTTTCTATGGCTGGAATTTGGCTGCAGGGTTGGTCAAGAACTGGAAGTTGGTTCTTGGTGAAGGTTTAGGTGCAAGGAATGAATTTTTGGTTCTTGTGGTAGATTGGGTGTGTGATTGGAATTGTAATCTATAAAACATTCAATCTAGTGGAACTCAGCTGGAATTTGGCTGGAAACTTGACGTAGCCCTGGGATTGGATGAACCAGTATAAATCTTGGTTGTATCTTTCTAAACCTTTCTCTCTTTAATTCTGCCACTGCCTTTACTTTGATTGTTTGCTTTGTTTGATTCAAGAATTGGTTAGAACTCTTAATCTTTGAAATAGATAATTTGTAATTTGCAAAAATCTTTCAAAGATCAATTCACCCCGCCCCCTCTTGATCTCAGCCTCCTTTACTAACACAAATTAAAATAGATGTCAAATTAAAAATTTATTTTAAGATGTCCAATATTTATTAATTCAATTTTAATTATCAAATTGAAAAAAGATAAAGAGGAAACAATATAATCAGAGAGATAAAATATCAACAAGATATAGATAAAAATAAGGGGTGTAAGGAGAGTAATGTAGTGAAAAAGGGATAAGGCAAAGAGAAGAACACACAATGATTTATACTGGTTCGGGTATAGCTAACCCTACATCCAGTTCCCAGTCAACTCTTAACACAAGAGTGACCCTAATTCACTATCTTTTAAATTTAGTTCACAAATTACAGTCAACTCAGCAAAAAGTAAACTAATTCAAAAGATAATCACCTCCTTAGAAACCCACTAAGGATGAACACCTCCCTAGAATCCCACTAGGGATGAACACCTCCTCTGAAGAAATCAAAGGATGAACACACCTCCTTAGAATCCCACTAAGGATGAACACGTCCGTAGAATCCAACTAGGCATGAATACCTCCTCTGAACAAATCAAAGGATGAAAACACCTCTCTGAACAAATCAAAGGGATGAACAGTTTCCACACAGGAAACAATAAAAAAAAACAGCAGAATGACAACGACTACTTAAACACTAAATAGAGAGTTTAACAATCAACCACTTAAGCGCACAAAGGATGAAGGCAATAAAATAAGAACAGTCACACCTGGGTAATGGAGACAACAAATTGTAGAAGCCTGTAGAATGTCAACCTCCAAGAACAAGTGTGATTAACAATGAAAACATAGTAGGGAATGGAGAAGAGGGTTTTCTCAAAACATGTTAAATATATTTGTTTCCTTGATCATAATTCTTTTCTCAAAACTGATTGAATGTAAATTGTATTTTCGAATTTTGTAATTGTGTGTTTTTTATTTTCCATCAAAACTTAATTAAATAGAAAAATAACATCAAAAAATGGTCGTTGGACATTAATATTTTCGTGGATAAAAATCAGGATATATTCAAAAACATTTATTCTTCAAAACAGATATATTTTTGAATTTGAACTGTCATAATCGATTATGTTACCAGTATAATCAATTATGACATAGAAAAAATCGTTTTTCCATTTCTGATGCATCATAATTGATTATTGTAGACCCAACATCTTGTCCGGCCTCACAATAAAGCAAGAAGACCTCCATTCAAGGATGGACAAAGCCCCTAGGCTCCATAAATTAGGATAGGAAGACTTCCTGTACACAGAAAATAAGAGAAAAAAAATAAAATTTTCCCAGAAGCCCAGAGCAGCTAGATGACCGTCTCGCCATGTAAGACGAGACAACCATCTCACCATTTGGCGAGATGGCTGTCTTGACTCCCAAGTGGCGAGACAGTTGTCTCGGTCTAACAGGCACGAAAAACTATAAATAGGGGTCTCCCTTCCTCGTTTTCAACAACTTTTCACCTGACTTCATCCTCTAATACTCTTCTAGAACCCCTCTGAAGCATTTCCAGAGTTCTAGTGCTCTTTTTAGACATTCTAGAATCTTTCAGTAGAAGAGTCAATAGCGTTGTAAAGTGAGGGGATAGCCAAAAACCATCCTCAATCTTCGAAAGACTAATACAAAGCTTGCTTCGAAGGTTTCTTCCACTTACTCTCCTTTATTACTTTCTTTATAGCTTTTCTCATGTGCATATTAAGTATTAAAGCCATGTAGATATTTGATTTCTGCAAGTAGATGAAATAATAAGGGTAAAAGCGTAATTTCCTTAGTTTTCATTTTATAAGCTATTCCATCATAGGGAACCCGAAAGGGGCGTTGTGGGGTGCTAACACCTTCCCCACACATAACTAACTCACTTACCCAAATTTGGTTGTAATGGCCAAAGTTGGTTTTCTAAAAACCAACGCATTTTTCTTCCTTTTTCGATGTTTATTGTAAAAACATTGGTGGCGACTCCATCGAACCTTTTCAAAAACCACATCTTTAGGTCTAGCCCGGTTATTGGACAACCTAAAGGCGTTGAACACATCTTTTAAAAAACGCGAGTCAATCAATACCATCGCGTCGCTCCGACCGCCTCTTTTGACAGCGACGATAAATGGCGACTCCACTAGGGAAGCTAGAGAGTTGATCCCATTTAGTGATGGGCTAAGTTTAGAAAATAAAAACTTGAAATTATGCCTTTACCCTTTCTTTTTTTTGTAACATGCTTTACTGTTTGACTTTAATAAGTGTTGTATGTTTACTCTATGCAATTGTTTGAAATAACAATTGTACACAAACCCTTGCACACAACAGTTCCCCCTATACCTGGGGGCAAGTGGGATAACCTTAGGGAGTGGGTGGCATTGTATGATTTGTCAGAGTGAGGGCCATGAACCCACCGGTATTGTCGGAAACCACCACTCAAGGTGATAACCTTCCTCTTTTGGCTCAAAGAATGACAAGGCCCTAGTGCCATGCATGGTCTGAAGGCTAGGAGAGTGGGGACCCTATAATGGGGGCACCTTGGGGGCCTGGCCTTGGTGAGGATAATTAGAACCTCCTTGAATACGCACTTTTTTGCAGGATACCCCTACCTCGTGATAAAACATCGTCACACTATTCGCGGATGAGTGAATTGTTTGTGCATTTTTTTTGCATAGCATAATCATACAATAGCAAAATAAATACAAAAAATCTCAAAAACCTTCTTTTGAACATCCATATAGGTAGTTTCCTTTCTTTTGAAAAAAAAAAAATCCAAACACTATCATGCATCATGTAGAAAATAAAACATGATAATGTTTAGGAAAAGTAAATACTTACATGCATGCTCGCATCAACATCATACTCATAGCATGTATTTTTGTTTCTAGAAAAATGGAGGGGTCCAGTAAACAGTTGAAGAAAGTGGATATTCCCCGGTATCATGTAGAGAAGATAGAACGGTTGTGCGCGTTGCGTTGATGCCATCCGAGGTCCGCTCTGATTTCGAAAAATCTTATGGATGGATTCTCGATCTTTTAAAGATCTGTGTCGATCCCATCTTCATTAGGGTTTTGATCCATTTTTGGAATTCTAGTCTACACTACTTTGAATTTTTGCAATTTGACCTATTATAGACTTTGGAGGAATATGAGATAATGTTGAGATGGCCCAAATCAGCCGGGGTCCATATTCGCCACAAAGTGTATATTCCCACAGCCAAGGTCGCCGCCATCATCCAATTGCCACTTCATCAGGCTGCCCTGATGGTAAAAGGGAATATCCAGGGATGGAAAGTTGCAATGCTAGAAGACCATCTGTCCTCTTTGAATGATAAGGCAGATTGATTTGCCTTTAACAAAATCCTGGCTCTGATTGTGTTTGGGACCATACTTTTTCCCTTTCACTTCGACACAGTAGATCAAGTCGTTATGGATTCCTTTTTCACCTGGGATGTGCACTCAAAGAGTCCCTTGCCTGCACTTCTTGCTGACACCTTGCTCTTGGTTTAGTTTTGTCACCAAAAGCAAGGAAGAACGCTCAGATGTTGCTCTTCGTTGTTATTTGTGTGGGGTATCATGCACTACTATGCCTCTAGCCACATGGGGATGTTCCCCGATCCTTTGAGAAGCTTCTCAAGAATCCATCTCCACTGACGTCTAATCATGGAATGGAAAGTTGAGTTGGAATGATGGAATATAAATCACCTATCCTGGGCTTGTCCTTGGTTCCGACCCGACCCTATTCTCATCAGATGCGGAGACTATCCGAGCATACCACTAGTGGGTCTCAGGGGTTGCATAGCTTACTCCCCAAAGGTGGCTATGAGACAACTCATGAGAACCCAAATCGCGCTGTCACGAGAAGAGCTCGGAGGACTGTGTTTCTTCGGAGACCCATGCAACGTTGCAAACTCACTCGTCGTACGGAGAGCATGGGAGAAACCAGTCTATATAGGAGATAGAGAGCTAGGCAAAGCTCGAGTGGCTGTTTCTAGTGACTATGAGGAATGGAGAAAAGGTAGAGGGATGTTACAACCATCCGCCCCACCTATTGCGCCATCAGCAAATGAAGAGCTCCAAACTCAAGTCGATGCCTTGACCCGAAGGATAGAAATCATGGGAGCCCAGATGAGGGTCCTTGAGGAGAAAGAGCAAGAATCTATCCTTACCGTTGACGGTCTTCAAAGGCAATGCAAGAAGAAGGACCAAGAGTTAGAGCGCCTCAAGGACAAATGTGTTCATTTCAACGAGGAGGTTATCCGAGCATCCAAGATTCCAAAACTCAACTTGGATAATCAACTCTAAGAGATGACTGCCAAATTAGTACACCTTGAGGCTGAATACACAAAGCAGGCACAGACGATGAAGGGGATGCTATAAGATCTTGCAAAGGCTCGTTCTGAAATACGTCAAGGGAGGGAGACCACCCTGAGACTCAACAGAAGCCTTACTGAGCTATGTTGTAAAGAAAGAGATGGGTTAGCTCAGTGTAGACCCCAAATCTTGCTCGACCTCAAAATAAAGAGCAGAAGACTTCCGTTCAAAGATGGGCAAGGCCTAAAAGGTCCCTAGGATTGATCAATAGGCCCCATATTAGAATAAGAAGGATTTTTGTACACAAAAAATAAGAAATTCCACCCAAAGGGTCGAGACCACCGTCTCGTTTGGCGAGACCGCCGTCTCGCCACTCGCCAATGGCGAGACCGTCGTCTCGTATGGCGAGACTACTGTCTCGTTTGGTGAGACAACCATCTCACCACTTGCCGAAGGCGAGACCGCCATCTCATTTGGCGAGACGGCGGTCCCGACCTGACAGGTGCGAATTCCTTTAAAAGGGGGGACCTTCTCACTCTTTATACACACTTCTACAACATTTCCTACAGTATTATTCTCAAATTATTCTCCTAGAACCCCTATGAAGCATTTCCAGAGTTCTTAGAGTTCTTAGAAAGCATTCTAGAGTGCTGCGAGAAAGAGCGATCATCATTATAGAGCGTGGGGATTGCCAAAAAGCGCCCTCTTTCAAGAACATATTATAAAAAGCTTACTTCGAAGGTTCCTCCATATTCCTTTCTCTATTTTATTTCTTTTTAGATAATATCGTTGTGCATTAGTCATTTAGGGCCATGTAGTCGATAACTTAATTTTCACAATGAATAAATAAGGGTAAAAACGTAATTTTATAGTTATTATTTCTTTATAAAAAATGGTGCATCATAGGGAACCCGAAAGGGGCGTCGTAGGGAAGCTAATATCTTCCCTACACGTAACTAACTCCCTTACCTAACTCTGGTTGTAATGACCAAAGTTGGTTTTTCTTTAAAAAACCACTACCTTCTTTTTCCTTTTCTAATGTTTTTGGTAAAAACATTGGTGGCGACTCCTCAAACCTTTCGAAAACCCTGCCCTTAGGTCCAGCCTGGTTATCGGACAACCTAAAGGCGTTAAACCACACTTTTAAAACGCGAGTAAAAAAAAACCATTGCGTCGCTCTAATCACCTCTTCTGACAGTGGCGACAGATGGCGAGTCCACTAGGAAAGTTAGAGAGTTGATCCCATTTAGTGATGGACTAGTTTTAAGAAATAAAACTTAAAATTTCACCTTTACCCTTCTTTGTTTTATAACATGTTTTATTGGTTGGCTTTAATAACTGTTGTATGTTTATTTTATGCAAATTGTTTGAAATACAAACTATACGATTTGTCGTAGTGAGGGCCATGAGCCCATCGGTATGGTCGGAAACCACCACTCAAGGTGATAACCTTCCTCTTTTGGCCCAAAGACTGACAAGGCCTTAGTGCCATGCATGGTCTGAAGGCTGGGAGAGTGGGGACCCTATAATGTGGGCACCTTGGGGTCCTGGCCTTGGTGAGGAAATTTAGAACTACCCTGAATATGCACTCTTCTGTAGGATACCCCTACCTCGTGATTAAAAAACGTCGTCCCACTTTTCGCGGATGAGTGAATTTTGTGTGTGTAGACCCCTAATTTTGTCCGGCCTCTCAATAAAGGCTAAAGAGACTTCCTATAACAAGATAAAGCTCGCCTGACATCTCAATAAAAGCCAAAGAAGACTTCCTATATGAAGATAAAGCTTCAACGAGCATCTATCGGCATCAACCGATGTCCGAATAAAGAAAGGAAAGCTTCCCGGGGGTCCCAGAACACAAAAGCTGGCCAAAACAAGTTGAGACAGCCGTCCCAAATGTGAGACGACCATCCCAAGATGCCCTTGCCAAGTGGGACGCCCGTCCCAAGTGAGACAGGTCGTCCCACTCTTCAAATGGTTGTCCCAAAGGTAAAAATTCAATTGAGATGGCCGTCCCAACCCAGACGATCGTTCCAACCCGGATGGTCGTCCCAACCTGCACGGCCGTCCCAAACCGCCAGGCTGCGAAAACTATAAATAGGAGGCTCATTTGCCACTTTTTCACACCCCGCACAACTCCAAGTACTTGTCTTCTCTCCCTACTTCGAATGAACTCTCTGATTGCCTTAATAAGGTAACAATCAGTTAAGGAATTGTATTCCAGCATTCGATTCTTCTGTAAAAATTTAGTTGAGTCGATCTTGTATTCGGAGAGGAGAGTCTTTGTAGAGTGAGGGATTGCCAAAACGCATCCTTACGATCAAAGATTTGCAATACAAAGCTTGCTACGAAGGTTCTTTTCACTTCTCTTCTCTTTTACTGCTTTATTTATTGCTTTATGTATGCAATATGAAATAAAGTCATGTAGATAGCCATTTTTAATATTATGCAATAAAATAGGGTAATCGCGTAATTTCTCGTAATCTTCACTTAAATGAATTAATCCTTCATAGGGAACCCGAAAGGGGTGTTGTGGGGTGCTAACACCTTCCCCACACGTAACTAACTCCCTTACCTAACTCTGGTTATAATGGCCAAGTTTGGTTTTTACTAAAATCAACGCCTTTTTATCCTTTTCCAATGTTTGCGGCCAAAACATTGGTGGCAACTCCATAAGAACCCCTTTTCGAAAACTTTGCTTTTATTAGAGGATAGTTCAGTTCTTGAGCACCTCGGAAGCAATGAACATAATTTTAACATAAAACGCGAGTCTTAACCATCTTTTCGCGACCGATCGCATAAACGTTCGAGATGTCCCTAGACGTCGGAACGGACGGCGGCGACAGATGGCGACTCCGCTGGGGAAGCTAGAGAGTTGATCCCATTTAGTGACAGATAAATTCAAACTAAGTAAAGATTTGAAATTACGCCTTTACCCTTTTCCGTATGTTTTATTGTATGGCTTTAATAATTGCTGTATGATTATTTTCTGCAAATTGTTTGAAATATAAATTGCACACAAAAACCCTTGCACACAACAGGCCCTCTATACCCGGGGGCAAGAGTGAATACCTATAGGGAGTGGGTGGCAGATACGACCGGCTTGTTGGCACACGGGGCTACAACCGTTGTCGGAAACCACCAACTCAAGGTGATAACTCTCTTCTTTTGGTCTAAGGATGTCGACACGGAGTTTCGTGCATGACCCAAGGACTGAGAGATTGACAGGTCCCTATAATGGGACCTTGGGGACCTTTGGCCTTGGTGAGAACAGTTTAGAACCACCTAAACCAAGCACGTTTCTACAGGAAAACCCTACCTCGTGATTAAATAAGCGTGGCTCTGCTCGTGGATGAATGAATTATGTGTGCATTCGTTTGCTGCATTTGTATTGATGCATTAGCATAGGGTAATCATATAACAAATAAAATAGTGAAAAACCCTAAAAATCATAAAAGTGATAAGATAAACCAACTTTATCTCGGACAGTCTTCAGTTAAGCTAGCCTGGTTTCAAGTTCTTTGTAAGCTAAGTAGCCACGTTGACCGACAGAAGATTCTTGGCAAAGTCGTATCATTCATACCACATCATCCAATAAGTGGTAAAACCAAGAGAGAAAATAAATGCACTAAGAAAAGTATGCATAAACATCATCATAATAAATCTCTCATACATAAACACATTCATTCTAGGATTTATTAGATATCCTTAGACAATAGTGAAAGAGACCCAAGTGCGTTTATCACCTTTCTAGAAGAGATAAGTGCGCTAAGGTATGTTGGCAACCTTTGAAAAAAGGAAGTTAGCACATTAAGGTGGGTATGGTATCCTTAAAACATATGCTTTTGAGAAGATACCAAAGCTATTGTCTAAGGCATATCTATTTCACACTAATCATTTGAAATAAAAAGCTATAATAAAAATCATTAAAATCATTTAGAAAGTGGCTGGTCTTCCGCCCGTCCTCACTCGTGCTCAAAAAGCTAAGAAGATGGAGCAGTTAGAGGAGCAAAACCGAAAGCTCACCACCGAGCTTAATACGCTGAAAGAGCAGATAGCGTATTTAATGGAACTAATGCGTCAACAATGCCTCCACAATGAGGTTTCCAAACAACAAATTTCTACCCTAGAGGAGAAATTAAGGACATTAGAGGGATACAACTTTGATGTAAAGGAGGTAACCGATGTCAAAAATACTCGATTCCCTCCCAAGTTTAAGAAATCCCACGCATCATTCAAGAAGTCCTTTGGCAAGAAGAAAGAGGGGAGCATAAATGCCATCAACCTCACTACCCCTTCTTCCTCTTTACAACCATCTAGGCAGTCACGCAGACAAGAGAAGAAATTCACTCCCATTCCAACCTCCTATGGAAGTCTGCTGCCAGAATTGATAAAGGACCATCTCCTAGCATATGTCCCTCCAAAGAAGATGGATCCACCTTACCCAGAATGGTACAAACCTAATGAGAACTGTGATTACCATTCAGGCGCTCCTGGGCATTCTGTGGAGAATTGCATGGCCTTGAAGTATAAGGTCCAAGATTTGTTGAATGCTGGGTGGATCACCTTCAATGCTCCCGACCCTTAGGTCCTTAGGTGGATGACACGCCTCTGTCACAACCAGAATAGTGAGCATGGGTAGAGAAGGCCAGCTAACTAGGGCTCCCCATTTTGTGCATCTTTTGGTTAAAAATATATATATATAAATAAATAAAAAGCATAAATAAATAAAAAAAATCTTCCGATGCATCTCTCGCAGTCTCTACTCATGGCTGCGAGATCTTTTGATTAAAGGGGCTCTGTATATATTTCTCTTTTCATCAATACAACGAGGCATTTTTCATAATATTCATATGCTTCTCATTCTTTTCTCTCTCACTCCAAAAAAATTAAATAAAATCTAGACCCAAATAAGGACCATGTAAACAGTCATGTCTGTGATTGAAAACTCCCTGCGGGATCTGAAAGCCGAAGGCGGATGGATTGAGTTAGACAGTGAGGAGGGGACCATTTCCCCGGACATACAAAGACTGTTGGAAAAAGGAGCTCAATTAATACAACCCCATCAGAAAAAACTTAGGCCATCGATTTGGGAAAAAGAGATAATAAGAAAGAAATAAGTATCGATACCCAAATTGATAATATCAGGAAGGGGCAATAATACCTTTGCATTTATTCATAGTTCGTCCTTTCCCTTATTCATCGGATAAAGCTGTACTGTGGATATGCACAAAAGAATCGTCTGTCAATGAAGATATTTCTAATATAGCCAGCATTGAGGGCACGACGAGAAGCGAAAGAATTTATTCCCCAAGGAGTTACAAGATAATGCTCCTCAAAACAAAGGAAAAATAAAGAAACCGAAGAGGAAGAAAAAAAAAAGAATCCAAGGGGAAGATTAAGTAGACCTTGGATTCACGGTGCTAGGGCAGTTTCTTCAACGCTCCACTGAAAAATCAAATTCGTGGTAGGTGACAAGTTGATCATGGTTCAAGTTAAAGACTACATTCGAATAAGCGAGCCGTCTACCATACCTTAAATGGATGCTGCTGAAGAGGATATTTGAAAATATGGAAAGACTTCCTAGAAATTTAAAAGTGGCCCATATAATGAAGAGATATGGATATAGCCCAGACAAGGGCTTGGAAAGGACGCTCAAGGAATAAGAGAGCCATCAGATTTAAGGATAATCCTTTAAAGTACGACCCTCCAAAAGATCAAGTCGTACAAAGAAAAGAGAAGTCTCCCCTTCATACCTCAAAGACGATCTCCCGAAAGAGGGATATTAGCGCAAAGAGTGGCATTAGTCATTAGGTGTCCTTCTTCCAATTTTAAGGGATGTAAACCCAATGACTATTAGAGATCACTCCTCGGGGTGTGCCCGACCCCCGAGCATCTTTAGGGCACACATTTCCCTTTGAATTACAAAAGAATGCTATTCTTACTATCTGCTTCTTTTCTCGCTAATCATATCTATACCCCATAAATAACCAGGTTTAGGCAAACGTTTTGTTCCAAAATGCGTCAAAATAATCAAAATGCCATAGACAAAATGAAGCTAAAGTTAATATGATTGATTAGCTAGAGACACAAATTACAAAATCGTGTTTCGACAATGTTTTAAGAAAAGAAATTATTATTAAAAGAAGCCCGTCAAGGTCAAATGCCAAGACAAAAAGATAAAAGGGCAAAATCCTAGGCTGAAAACCCAAAAGGGCGGACTAGGAAAGTTAACCAGTCACAAATAGGCAGTTGAAAACGCCATCTCATTAAAACAAAACGTTTGTTTAAACTAGCCTAAACACCGACCAACCTTGGCTAGCTATTCTTACAGAAACTATTATTTCAAAAAAAAAAATCTCACTAAAACACAAGCCTTTGCAATAAATCCCTTTCTTTCTATTCTCTTGACCCTTTACCACAAAGCATTCAAGTAATTGACTGGGAAATGTGGAAATATAGTGATCAATAGGAGGATTGAAAACCCTAAGGAAAGGAAGAGGGGCATTGACATGACAGTTGCTCTACATTCAAAATGATTACTCTTCGGTTATAGCAAAGATCCGAAACGGCAAATCGGTACAACTAATCATGTTGACAAAAGCACAGGATGATGGAAGCTAAATTAACAGAAGCTGAACGGGTTCAAAGCCGATATAACCAGTTAAGCCTTATGGAAGAAAAATGGTTGAATGTTATATGTCGTGAGCAAGCCTATCAAAAGGAAAATAAAAAAGCCTTACAAAAATGGTCAACCCCCATATTTACCATAAGAAGGATTTAATGGTAAATAAGTTGCTTCCAGCCCAGAAGAATAAAATTGGAAAATGGGCAGTGAACTATGAAGGACCCTTTGCGGTCAAATGAGCTTTCTCGGGAGGGGCTCTTATCCTCACCAATATGGATGAAAAAGAGCTTCGACACCCAATCAATTCTGATGCGGTGAAGAAGTATTATGCTTGAAGACATTGCTCAAGACCCGTCAAGAATGAAAACCCGCAAAGGGCATCCCTGGGCAAAAAATAGGGTCTATATCCCTCGCTAGGATACGTCCTAGGCAAAACGTAGAGGTAAAAAAAAATAATAAAAAATTTAAGAGCAATGGCTACTTTAGTCGAAAACCGAAAAGGCGGCTAAAGTAACATTCTTTCAGAAGCAAGCAGTCTGCATAGTCTTCACTCTGAGCTCAGGCATCTCAACTGAAGCAATTAGGAGAACCAGGGGGCAGATATCATAGACATGACTGTATAAGCCTAAACAGTACAGCCAATCCTGGCCACCCATTCTTCTAAATACCTTTTGAAATCCTTCTATAAAAGAAATAAACTTTTGCTCATTTATCAATAAAATTCCCTTTCATTTCCTTTCTCTTGACCAAATATTATGGAAATGCCTCTTTATTGATAAATCATAAATATGCGCAAAGACTTTTAATCAAAGATCAAGCATGCATCTAAAAAGAGGAAGCATAAAAATAATAAAAGAATAAGTGCCTGCTAGGATATTCTTAGGTAAAAATTAGGGTAGCCTGCTAGATCGGAAACCCCAAAAGAACGGTCTAGGCAAAAGATAAGGCAAAAGCCCCCTAAGATATTCTAGGCAAAAATTAAGGCAGCCCGCTAGATCGAAAACCCGTAAAGGGCGGTCTAGGCAAAAGATAGGGCCAAAACCAAGAGATGAATAAAAGAAGAGCCCATTATCATGGTCATAAAAGAGGAGCCCATCGGTGTATTCATAAGAAGCCAACGGGAGAAGGCCAGTTACTTTCTAAATGCATCAAAAATAAATAAACAAATAGATTGCATCTAGAACATCCACACACAAAGTAGTTGCACAAAACGACTTTGTCAAAATCAAGAAAAAATAATTTTCCTAAAATAAGAATATTAAACATGCATATAAGGAGGCTAGTCTCCATACTTGTGATTAAAAACAGGAGGCGCCAGAATCTAGTCTCCATATGAAAATCAAAATCGCGAAAGGCGAAATGAAAACCATTTCAGCAGAATAAAGAGCTTCAAGGAAACTAGCTCTAACCTTCTATCCCAATAAACGAAGGTAAACCAGAAAAAAGCCAACAGAAAGGCTTGATCATCCCCAAGCGGATCCTTGCCTACTCCAAAGGCAAAACAAAAAATTACTTCATGACTCAGCATCACCACATGAGTCATCAAACATAATCATTTGAAGCCTCAATCAACATCCTTCCATCTAAAAAGAAGGAAGCCATCAACATGAGAAAGCCAACGGAAAGGCTTGATCGTCTCCAAGCGGATCCTTGCCTACTCCAGAGGCAAAACAAAAAGATTACCTCACGACTCAGCTGTATCACCACATGAGTCATCGAGCATACTCATCCAAAATCTCCGCTTCATTCCCCAAAGGAGAATAAGGACTACACAAGAGTCCATCAAAGAAAATACGGAGTCAAATCCTCCATATCACCAGGGGGCAACAAAAAGAAAGAAAAGAAAAACTTTCATTCCCCAAATAGAGGCCACAACGAAAAAGGGCCAAATAAAAAATCTCCAAGTAGAGCATGTCGCCGCCGTCCCTTTCGACGTCCTGAGGACGTCTTGAAACGTTTATGCGAGCGGTCGCGAAAAGATGGTTTAGACTCGCGTATTTGTTTAAAAAATTATTCATTGCTTCAACATTGAGAAAGCAAGGTTTTCGAAAAGGGGTTCTTATGGAGTCGCCACCAATATTTTGACCATAAACATTGGAAAAGGATGAAAAGGCATTGATTTTAATAAAAACCAGACTTGGCCATTATAACCAGAGTTAGGTAAGGGAGTTAGTTACGTGTGGGGAAGGTGTTAGCACCCCACAACGCCCCTTTCGGGTTCCCTATGACAGATTAATTCATTTAAGTAAAGACTACGAGAAATTACGCGATTACCCTATTTTATTACATAATATTGCATGGCTATCTACATGATTTTATTCTATGTTGCATGCATAAAATGATGAATAAAGCTAAATAAAGCAATAAAAGAGATATTAAAATAGCTATCTACATGATTTTATTCTACATGGCATAAACAATAAATAAAGCTAAATAAAACAATAAATAAAGCAATAAAAGAGAAGAGAATTGAAAAGAACCTCCGTAGCAAGCTTTGTATTGAGAATCTCCAACTGTGAGGATGCGTTTTGGCAACCCCTCTCTCTACACAGACTCTCCTCACCAATACAAGATCGACTCCACTAAAAATTTAAAGAAGAATCAAATGCCGGAATATAATTCCTTAACCGATTGTTACCTATTTAAGGCAATCGGAAAGATCATTCGAGAAAGGGAGAGAAATAGACAAGTGCTCTGAGTTTTAGAAAGTGTTTCAGAGCTCTCTGGGATGTCTGTGGTGTGAAAAAGTGGCAAATGAGCCTCCTATTTATAGTTTTTCGCAGCAGGCGCACTTTGGGATGGCCGTCTGGGTTGGGACGGCCGTCTGGACTGGGATGGCCGTCCCAAATGGCAAATTTACACAGAGCGGGACCCCCAGGAAGGCCGGGACGGCCGTCCCACTTAAAATGGGTTTGGGACGGCCGTCCCACATACGGGACGCACGTCCCAACTGTAAAATAGCAGTTGGGACGGCCGTCCCACTTCTGGGACCGTGGTCTCGGCCTGTTTTGTCCAGTTTTCGTGTTCTAGGACCCCGGGAAGCTTTCCTTTTCTTTTTCGGACGTAGATTGATGACGATGTGTGTCCGTTGAAGCTTTATCTTCATATAGGAAGTCTTCTTGGCCTTCATTAAGAAGTCGAGCGAGCTTTGTCTTTGTGTAGGAAGTCTCTTTTGGCTTTTATTGTGTGAATGAATGGACTCCGTCTTGTTGCAGGAGATCCTTCTCGGTTTTGGGAAGCCGGATGAACTCCATCTTCGAGTGAAATTCCTCTAGCTTTTATTTTGAGAGGCCGGGCAAAATTAGGAGTCTACAGAGCATATCAAGAAAAGTCTACAAAAAGAGGAAAACGAGAAAATTTCCATCTTCCAGCTCAAATAAGAGCTTCACAAAGCCAGGAGCCAAGACTCCATCATCAAAGTTGGATCCCCAAGTTCCTTGGTGAATCTCCAAAAAAGAGAAAAAGAAAAAATCTCTTCATTCTGCTCAATAAAGAGCCTCACAAAGTCAGGAGCTCAAGACTAAATCAAATCAAGGATTGGATCCCCAAGAAGTAAAGAAAAAAATTGCCCAGGGATCACTAAAAAGAAAAGAGAAAAAGATATCTTTTCATCCAAAGAAAAAGCCAATGTGCATAAAAGGCGCACATATGTAAAAGCCAAATCATGAAAAAGAGATACAAATCGCGAGAAAAAGGTAAAAACCCATTCCCCAGCAGGAATAAGAGCATGGGCAAAGCCAGCTCAAAACAACAGCATCCAATAAGGAGTCAAAAACTCCATCCCTCCCTAGGGGGCAATTCAAAATAGATCTCAGGAAAACGATCAAATCCCTGCTGGATAACCAAAAAGGAAAATATATCCCCAGCGAGCCTACTAGCAAAGGCAAACTACAAATTCATATCCTCAGGGAGTTAATCACTTGTAATGCCCAATATGGATATCCCTAGTGAAATGCAAAGTCTTCACTCCCAAGAAAGCCTCTGCCTAAGGCAAGCAAAAAGCCGATATCCCCAAGAAACGGGAAATCAACCTATAAGAGGTAATACAAGTCCAAAGCACAAAGCTTCCAATAAAACATCTGCCTACTCAGAGGTATTATCAAGAGCGAATATCCTCAAGTGGAACATCAACCTATTCAAAGGCGAAAAACAATAAAGTCTTCACCACTGCTGAAGCACATGCCTAAAAAACAAGAGGCACAATAAAAAAACCACAAATCCCCAGGAGATTCCTGCCTAAAATAAGAGGCAACCAACAAGAAATCACCGGTAAAACCGGATGGCTAAAAGAAAAGCCAAAAACAAAGAATCCCCGGCAAGACCGGACGGCTAAAAGAAAAGCCAAAAACAAAGAATCCTCGGCAAAGACCGGATGGCTAAAAGAAAAGCCAAAAACAAAGAAATCCCTGGTAAAACCAGATGACTAAAAAAGAAAAGTCAAAAAGAAAATCAATCATTCCCCATGGAATAGGCGCATGATCAAAGACAATAAGCCGCCAACACATCTCCAAAAACCGGATGAGGGTTTGTACTCATCAATCAAAAGACTAAATGTCGAAAAAAGCATCCCAAGAGCCTTATAAAATAGGGTTCGTACAAGGTGGGGATAGGTACCCACAAGAGCCTTATAGAATAGGGTTCGTACCAGGTGGGGGTAGGTACCCACAAGAGCCTTATAGAATAGGGTTCGTACCAGGTGGGGGTAGGTACCCACAAGAGCCTTATAGAATAGGGTTCGTACCTGGTGGGGGTAGGTACCCACAAGAGCCTTATAGAATAGGGTTCGTACCTGGTGGGGGTAGGTACCCACAAGAGCCTTATAGAATAGGGTTCGTACCAGGTGGGGGTAGGTACCCACAAGAGCCTTATAGAATAGGGTTCGTACCAGGTGGGGGTAGGTACCCACAAGAGCCTTATAGAATATGGTTCGTACTGGGGGTAGGTACCCACAAGAGCCTTATAGAATAGGGTTCGTACCAGGTGGGGGTAGGTACCCACAAGAGCCTTATAGAATAGGGTTCGTACCAGGTGGGGGTAGGTACCCACAAGAGTCTTATACAATAGGGTTCGTACCAGGTGGGGGTAGGTACCCACAAGATCCTTATAGAATAGGGTTTGTACCAGGTGGGGGTAGGTACCCACAAGAGCCTTATAGAATAGGGTTCGCACCAGGTGGGGGTAGGTACCCACAAGAGCCTTATAGAATAGGGTTCGTACCGGGTGAGGGTAGGTACTCACCAAAGCCTTATAAAATAAGGTTTATACCGGATGAGGGTAAGTACTCATCAGAATCTAGCAAAAGTGCAGATTCGTACCAGGTGGGGGTAGGTACCCACCAAAGCCTTATAAAATAAGGTTTATACCGGATGAGGGTAGGTACTCATCAGAATCTAGCAAAAACGCAGATTCATACCAGGTGGGGGTAGGTACCCACCAGAGCCTTATAAAATAAGGTTTATACCGGATGAGGGTAGGTATTAATCAGAATCTAGCAAAAATGCAGAATCGTACCAGGTGGGGGTAGGTACCCACCAAAGCCTTATAAAATAAGGTTTATACCGGATGAGGGTAGGTACTCATCAGAATCTAGCAAAAATGCAGATTCGTACCAGGTGGGGGTAGGTACCCACCAGAGCCTTATAAAATAAGGTTTGTACTGGATGAGGGTAGGTACTCATCAAAACCTAGCAAAATGCATCAGGTAGAGTAAAATACTCACCAGAGAATTACAAAAACGGGTTGCAAATACCTTGCTTCTATTAGAGGATAGTTCAAGTGTTGAGCACCTCGGAAGTAAGTACCCACAAGAGTTTAGCAAAATGCAAACTCGTACCGGGTGAGGGTAGGTACTCACCAAAGCCTTGTAGAACAAGGTTCATACCAAGTGGGGGTAGGTACCCACAAGAACCTTATGGAATATGGTTCAGAATCTAGCAAAGAGCAGATTCATACCTAGTGGGGGTAGGTACCCACAAGAGTCTAGTGAAATGCAGACTCATACCTGGTGAGGGTAAGTACTCACCAAAGCCTTAAAAAGTAAGGCTCAAACCAGATAGGGGTTGGTACCTATCAAAAATATTTATCATCCGGAGGATTAGCAAAGGAGCATCTGAAGGATAACGGGGCAAAAGGGTTAACTCCTTCCCCTACCAACTAATTTTGTCGGCACATTAAGCCAACAAATTAGCCAGGTAGGCGAAGGGGGGGCAGTTGTAGACCCCTAATTTTTCCCGTCCTCTCAATAAAGGCTAAAGAGACTTCCTATAACAAGATAAAGCTCGCCTGGCATCTCAATAAAAGCCAAAGAAGACTTCCTATATGAAGATAAAGCTTCAACGGGCGTCTATCGGCATCAACCAACGTCCGAATAGAGAAAGGAAAGCTTCTCGTGGGTCCTAGAACACAAAAGTTGGCCAAAACAAGTTGAGACAGCCGTCCCAAATGTGAGACGGCCGTCCCAAGATGCCCTGGCCAAGTGGGATGCCCGTCTCAAGTGAGACAGGCCGTCCCACTCTTCAAATGGTTGTCCCAAAGGTAAAAATTCAATTGAGATGGCCGTCCCAACCCAGACGGCCGTCCCAACCTAGATGGCCGTCCCAACCCTGACGGTCGTCCCAAACTGCCAGGCTGCGAAAACTATAAATAGGAGGCTCATTTGCCACTTTTTCACACCCCAGACAACTCCAAGTACTTGTCTTCTCTCCCTACTTCGAATGAACTCTCTAATTGCCTTAATAAGGTAACAATCAGTTAAGGAATTGTATTCCAGCATTCGATTCTTCTGTAAAAATTTAGTCGAGTCGATCTTGTATTCGGAGAGGAGAGTCTTTGTAGAGTGAGGGATTGCCAAAACGCATCCTTACGATCAAAGATTTACAATACAAAGCTTGCTACGGAGGTTCTTTTCACTTCTCTTCTCTTTTACTGCTTTATTTATTGCTTTATGTATGCAATATGAAATAAAGTCATGTAGATAGCCATTTTTAATATTATGCAATAAAATAGGGTAATCGCGTAATTTCTCGTAATCTTCACTTAAATGAATTAATCCTTCATAGGGAACCTGAAAGGGGCGTTGTGGGGTGCTAACACCTTCCCCACACGTAACTAACTCCCTTACCTAACTCTGGTTATAATGGCCAAGATTGGTTTTTACTAAAATCAACGCCTTTTTATCCTTTTCCAATGTTTGCGGTCAAAACATTGGTGGCGACTCCATAAGAAGCCCTTTTCGAAAACCTTGCTTTTATTAGAGGATAGTTCAGTTGTTGAGCACCTCGGAAGCAATGAACATAATTTTAACATAAAACGCGAGTCTTAACCATCTTTTTGCGACCGATCGCATAAACGTTCGAGATGTCCCTAGACGTCGGAACGAACAGTGGCGACAGTGTGCATTTGTTTGTTGCATTTGATTGCTGCATAACATAAACATACAATAGAAAAATAAAAAAAATACCTCAAAAAAAATCTTTTCACAATAAACACCCTTATCTCAGACATTCTGCCTTTTGGCTAGCCTGGTTTCAGGTTCTTTGTAAGCTACTTACATGCAGTCCGACAGAAGAAATAAGGGACGCTAAAACTATTCTTTTGCAATAACCCGTTTTTATCTCGGACAGTCTGCCTTTTAGCTAGCTTGGTTTCAGGTTCTTTGTAAGCTAAGTAGTCACGCAGTCCGACAGAAGAGATAAAAGGTTATAAAGAAACAAATAAAAATCAAACAAATAAAACAAATCAAATCAAATAAATCAAAGTAGCTGGCCTATCATAGGAAACCCGAAAGGGGCGTCGTAAGGGAACTAACACTTCCCTTACATGTAACTAACTCCCTTACCCAACTCTGGTTCTAACGACCAAAGTTGGTTTTTCGAAAACCAACGCCTTTTAACTCCTTTTCCGATGTTTCCGGTAAAAACATCGGTGGCGACTCCACAGAACCCTTCAAAACCAGCTTTTGGATTAGCCCAGTTATTAGACAATCCAAGAGTGCCTTTTGGAAAACCTCACCCCTAGGTTCAGCCCGGTTATTGGACAACCTAAAGGCGTTGTAACCACCAAAACGTGAAAATCAAGAGGGTTGAAACCATCGCGTCGCTCCGACCGCCTCTTTTTGATGGCGGCGACAGATGGTGACTTCACTAGGGAAGCCTTGAGAGTTGATCCCATTTAGTGATGGGCCGACTTAAAAAATAAATAAACCAAGAAAATAATGCTTTTGCCCTTACCTTATATTATAACATATTTTACGGTTTGGCTTTAAATAATTGTTGTTTGTTTATACTTACGTAATTGTTTGAAATACAAACCCTTGCACACAACAGTTCCCTCTATACCCAGGGGCAAATGAGAAATCCATAGGGAGTGGGTGACAGGTACGGTTCGCTGTAGTGATGGCCTTGTGTCCACCGGTGTGATCGGAAACCACCACTCAAGGTGATAACCTTCCTCTTTTGGCAACAAGACTGACTATGGCCTTAGTGCTAAGCATGGTCGGAAGGCTGGAGGGTGGGAACCCTATAATGGGGGCACCTTGGGGGCCTTAGCCTGGTGAGAACAGTTAGAACCTACCCTCGCCAATGCACTTTTCTGCAGGAAAACCCTACCTCGTGATAAAAACGAATTCTCGCCTGTTCGGGGATGATCGAATTGTGTGTGCATATGTTTGCTGCATTTGTTTGTTGCATAGCATAAACAAACAACAGAACAAAAATCACAAAAAAAAAACTTTCGCAAATAAACGCCCTTATCTCGGACAGTCTGCCTTTTAGCTAGCCTGGTTTTAGGTTCTTTGCAAGCTAAGTAGCCACGCAGTTCCGACAGAAAAGATAAGGGACGCTAAATATTTTTTTCACATAAAGCCACATTTTATCTCGGACAGTCTGTCTTTTAGGTAGCCTGGTTTCAGGTTCTTTGTAAGCTAAGTAGCCACGCAGTTCTGACAGAAGAGAGAAAAGGCTATAAAAAAAATATAATAATAATAAAAAAATACAAACCATAAAATAAATCAACTTCTGACAAAGTCAAATCATATTACATCATATCATGAGCAAAGAAAAACCAAGAGAGAAAATAAAAAGTGAGAATGCATTCAGCATCATTTAAATAAGATTCCTCATACATACACATATAAATTTTAGTTCAAACACTCAACATGCATTAATAAAGTTCTTCCGGGCATTCTACAAAGTGGCTAGTCCTCTCCACGTCCGCACTCGAGCGCAAAAAGCCAAAGCAATGGAAAATTTAGAAGAGCAAAATCGAAAGCTCACTGCGGAGGTCAATACCCTCCGCGAGCAAGTAGCCCAACTAATGGAGGTCATACGCCAGGGTCAGAGTAAGGGCGAAGACCAAGCTGAACACATCCCTCACCATGAGGAAGAGGAGGAGGAATACTTCTATGACGGGAAGGATGCTAAGACTGCACGCATCCTTACCCCAGAGGTATCCAAACAACAACTCTCTGCCCTGGAGGAAAGGCTCAAGGCGGTGGAAGGGCACAACTTTGACGTCAAGGAGGTGGCGGACATGTGCCTAGTAAAGAATATTCACTTCCCTCCCAAATTCAAGATCCCGGATTTCCCCAAGTACGCCGGGATGACCTGCCCAAAGAACCATCTTACGATGTATTGTCGTAAGATGGCCGCCCATGCTGAGAACGAAAAACTCCTGATCCATTGCTTCCAGGAGAGTCTGGCGGACACAACTCTCAATTGGTATATGCAGTTAGAGAGAGGGCAGGTCCAGAACTGGAAACAGCTGCCTGACGCTTTTCTCCGTCGTTACCGATATAATATTTATCTGACCCCTGATAGGTCAGATCTCAGGGCTTTGAGCAAAAGGAGCGACGAGCCTTTTAAAGCGTACTCCCAAAGATGGAGGGAAATGGCAGCCCAAATAGAGCCTCCTTTGACGGATAAGGAGACAGTGGCTATGTTCATCGATTCACTGACTGGAGCATACTACGACAAGGCAATAGCCAGTACCTCCAACCTTTTCTCAGACATAGTCACTGTGGGGGAAAGAGTAGAGCAGGGACTGAGGAGCGGGAAAATAGCACAATCCTCCCAAGCTGGAGTCTCATTCAGAAAGCCTGCTGGCAAAAAGAAGGACGAATCTGTGCATGCAATCAACTTTGCCACTCCTTCTTCTGCCCCACAAACGGCCAGGCAGCCTCGCACGGAAGAGAGGAAGTTCACGCCCATCTCCACTACCTATGGAAAGTTGTTGCCTCAGCTGTTGGAGGCCAAACTCCTAACCCGCGTTCCTCCCAAGAAGCAGTTGGAACCTCCCTATCCCGAATGGTATAAGCCGAACGAGAAATGTGACTACCACTCGGGTTCACCCGGACACTCTATAGAAAATTGCTTAACCCTTAAGTATCGGGTTCAAGAATTGATCAACGCCGGGTGGATAACTTTTGATGCCTCTGCTTTCGATGTCGACGCCAAACGTCTGTCGAAGCCAGAGTAGCAGAAAGGGAGGACTGGGAGGATCGGCCATAGGGTGTCTGTTTTTTTTAAGCTTTTCTCTATATCTCTTGCGGTCTCTGCCCGTGGCTGCAGGAATTTTGATTAAAAGGGCTTGTACATACATTTTCATTTTCATTAATACACGAGGCATTTTGTCATATTCATTCTTTTCCCTCTTCTATTTATTATTCTTTCAAAGATAAATTGAATAATAAAATCTATGACTAAAACAGAACCTAAAACACATCATGTCTGTGATTGATGAATCTCCGTGGACCCCGGAAACTGAAAGCGAATGGGTCGAGTCCGACAGTGAGTAGGAGACCATCTCTCCGAACATGCAAAGAATGCTGGAAAAGGAAGCACGCATCATACAACCGCATCAGGAAGAGATAGAAACTGTTAATTTGGGAGAAGGGGCTGATGAAAAGAAGGTGAACATCGACACCCAAATAGAAAGTAGCATAAAAAGGGAATTGATACAGCTTCTGAAAGAATATATGGATGTGTTTGCTTGGTCTTATCATGACATGCCTGGGCTCGACACGAGCGTAGTGGAACATAGATTGCCTTTAAAAGAGGGGTTCCGACCTGTAAAGCAAAAACTCAGAAGAATCAAACCCGACTGGTCCTTAATGATAAAGGAGGAGGTGCAAAGGCAGCTGGATGCCAATTTCCTTATAGTTTCCAAATACCCAGAATGGTTGGCAAACATAGTACCCGTCATCAAAAAGACCGGGAAGGTCAGGGTCTGCGTAGATTATAGGGACCTCAATCGAGCAAGTCCAAAAGATGACTTTCCCCTACCGCATATAGACACACTAATAGACCATACCGCTACCAACACGCTTTACTCCTTCATGGATGAGTATGCGGGATACAACCAAATCAAGTTGGTCGTTGAGGACAGAGAAAAAACCTCCTTTATCACACCATGGGGCACCTTTTGCTATCGCATAATGCCCTTCGGACTCAAGAATGCAAGGGCTACTTATCAAAGGGCTATGGTCACGCTATTTCATGACATGATCCACAAGGAAATAGAAGTATATGTGGACGACATGATTGCCAAGTCCAGGAATGAGATGAACCACATTCATTATCTCAAAAGGCTTTTTGACCGACTCCGGAAATATCAACTTAAACTAAACCCGGCAAAATGTACTTTCGGAGTACGTTCAGGAAAACTCCTAGGGTTCATTGTCAGCGAAAGGGGAATTGAAGTGGACTCCGACAAAACCAAGGCAATTTTGGAAATGCCTCCACCAAACACGGAAAAGGAGGTCAGAGGTTTTCTGGGCCGGATTAACTACATTGCCCGTTTCATCGCACAATTGACGGACAAATGTATACCCATCTTTAAACTGTTGCGCAAAAGCCAACCAACGGTGTGGAATGAAGAATGCCAATAAGTGTTTGATAAAATCAAAACATGTTTAACCAATCCGCCAGTATTGGTACCACCCGTTGAAGGGAGACCTCTGATCCTATATTTGTCAATTTTTGAAGAGTCCATGGGATGTGTGCTCGACCAACATGACGAAACCGGGAAAAAGGAACGAGCCATTTACTATCTTAGTAAGAAATTCCTAGACTATGAAACCCGTTATACACCATTCAAAAAAACCTGTTGCGCATTGGTATGGGTCACTCAACGTCTCAGACAGTACATGGCTCGACATACGACATGGTTGGTCTCCAAAATGGACCCAATCAAGTATCTCTTCGAGAAGCCCATCCTGACCGGAAGAATAGCCAGGTGGCAAGTCCTCCTCTCAGAATTTGATATCATTCATGTGACCCAGAAAGCTATTAAAGGAAGTCCCCTAGCGGATTATCTAGCCCATGGATCGACAAATGAATATCAATCCTTACAAGACGACTTTCCCGATGAGCATATCATGCACATTGACCACGAAGAGACCAAAGAAGAAGCATGGACTATGTTTTTCGATGGGGCTTCAAACATGCTTGGACACGGGATAGGAGCTATTTTGATATCCCCTGAAAAGAAACATATCCCTCTAACGGCCAGGCTTAATTTCGATTGTACCAACAACATGGCTGAGTACGAAGCATGTGTGCTAGGGATCCAAGCGGCTTTAGATCATGGGGTTACCAAGCTCAAAGTCTTCGGTGATTCATCCCTTGTCATCTACCAACTCAAAGGTGAATGGGAAACCCGCAACTCAAAACTAATCCCATATCTAGAACACATCCAAGACTTAGTTTCAAGAATGGGAAGTGTTACCTTCTAGTACATCCCTCGGGAAGACAATCAATGTGTTGATGCCCTCGCCACTCTATCATCCATGTTTTCCCTAGATCAAGAACATGAGATGCCAATCATCCAAGTTAAGCTGCATGACAAATAAGCTTTTTGCATGACAGTAAATAGCGAGCACGACCAAAACCCCTAGTATCATGATATCAAGCAATATCTCATGAGGGGCGAATATCCCGAAGGAATCAACGACAATGATAAACGAACCATTCGTAAAAGGGCCGTAGGGTTCACGTTGATTGAAGGAACCCTCTACAAAAAGAGCCCCGATTCCACTCTCTTAAGATGTGTGGACCAAGAAGAAGCCCGAACCTTGCTAAGAGAAATCCACAAAGGAGATTTTGGAACCCACGCACCTGGGCATGTCATGGCCAAGAAGATTTTAAGGGTAGGATACTTTTGGTCCACAATGGAAACCGATTGTCACCAGTACGCCAAAAAGTGCCACAAATGCCAAATTTATGCTGATAATATCCACGTACCGCCCGCACCACTCAGTACCCTGGCTACACCATGGCCATTCTCTATGTGGGGTATAGACGTCATTGGACCCGTAGAGCCTAAAGCCTCCAATGGTCACCGTTTTATCTTGGTGGCCATTGACTACTTCACCAAATGGGTTGAGGCAGCGTCATACGCGCATGTGACCCGAAAAGTGGTGACCACCTTCATCAAGAAAAATATTATATGTCGGTACGACATCCCTCATAGGCTCATTATTGATAATGGGACCAATCTTAATAATAAAATGATGGAGGAGTTATGTCAGGACTTCAAAATTCAACACCACAATTCCTCCCCGTACCGACCAAAGATAAATGGTGCAGTAGAGGCAGCCAATAAGAATATCAAGAAAATCGTCCAGAAAATGGTAGTAACCTTCAAAGACTGGCATGAGATGCTTCCCTTCGCCTTACATGGATATCGAACGTTGGTACGAACCTCCACAGGAGCTACCTCGTTTTCCCTCATATACGGAATGGAGGTCATACTACCAGTAGAGGTCGAAATACCCTCTCTGCAAGTTGTTATGGAAGCAAAATTAACAGAAGCCGAATGGATCCAAAGTCGGTACGATCAACTAAACCTAATCGAAGAAAAACAGCTAGACGCCATATGTCGGGGGAAAGCTTACCAAAAGAAGATCATGAAAGCCTACGACAAGAAGATCAATCCTCGCACTTTCCAAGAAGGGGATCTGGTGATAAAGAAATTGCTTCCAGCCCAGAAAGACAAAATCGGGAAGTGGACAGCAAACTACGGAGGACCCTTTGTGGTCAAGCGAGCCTTCTCAGGAGGAGCCCTCATCCTCACCAACATGGATGGAGAAGAGCTCTGATATCCTGTCAATTCAGATGTGGTAAAGAAATACTACGCCTAAAGACATTGTTCATGACCCGTCAGGACGAAAACTCGCAAAGAGCGTCCTGGGCAAAAGATAGGGTCTACATTCCTCGCTAGGATACGCCCTAGGCAGAAATTAGAGGTATCAAAAAAAAAAACACAAACAAAAAAGAGAGCAATGATCACCTTAGCCAAAAACCACAAAGGCGACTAAGGTAATACAAGCAGACTTCGCATAGTCTTCACTCCAGGTTCGAGCATCTCAATTGAAGTAACCGGGAAAGACAGAGAAACAGAAATCACGGACATGATTGATGTACCCTATACAGCTTAGCCAACCTTGCCCAGCCTTGCTTACAAATTCTTTTGTAAATCCCCATGTAAAAATAAACCATCTGTTTATAAAAGTTGTCTTTCTTCTCTTTACCTACTTGTGTGAATGCCTCTGTATTAACGAAATATGAGCATGCATAAAACAAGCAATTCAAGAGAGCATAAAACAAGACAAACAACACCAACCAGGGTCGTCCCAAGCAAAAAGTACATAGGTAGCCTACTAGATCGAAAACCCGCAAAGGGCGGTCTAGGCAAAAGATAAGGCTTTCATAAAAAGAAAAATCCCGCCAAAACATCTTAGGCAAAAATCAAAACCCACTAGATCAAAAACCCGCAAAGGGCGGTCTAGGCAAAAGATAGGGTTAAAACAAAAAGTGCAAAAGAATAGTCACGAGAGAACAAAAAAGAAGAGAGTACCGGTCACTTTCTAGATGCCCTCAACTAAAATAAATTGCATCAATAGCATCCACACACAAGTAGTCGCGCAAAAATGACTTTGTCAAAAGTAAAACAAACAAAAATACTGTAGAAAGCATTCATATAGGAAGATCAACTTTATGCTTGCATTCATAAGAAACAACAAAAAAGGTACCCCGGTAAAACTTCACCGACCTTTTGCCTTAACCAAAAGTTTCTTCGACTACCAAGCAAGAGTCGAAACAAAGATATCCCCAGCAGACAAGCAAGCTGGATAAGCATCCACAAAATCCCCGGCATGATCCGGATGACCACTCAGGTCCAAGCACATTCCCCAACACAGAAATCACTCCCCAAGGAGTCGGCGCATGAGCCACCCGAGCAGTAAGCCGCCACCACCACCAGTCCTACGCAGTGGATTGTACCAGCCTGATAGGGGGTTCATACCTATCAACCTGTGCACGCGGTGCGCTTGATCTGCGCTCGAGCCGGATCAGTAAGTCGCAACTACCAGCCTGATGGAGGGTTCATACCCATCCAGTCCCGCACAATGGACTGCAACTACCAGCCTGATGAGGGGTTCATACCCATCCAGTCCCACACAATGGACTGCAACTACCAGCCCGATGGGGGGTTTATACCCATCAACCGAAGGATCGGCTACCGTCAGAAGGAGTATCTTGTAAGTGCACGAACACAATTTTTCCCCAGAAGATCAACCGCCACAAGACGGAACATCCGAAGGGTAACCGGGCAAGAGGGTCAAACTCCTTTACCTTCCTGTCGATCTGTCTGGCACAACAAGCCAACAACCGACTAGTCAAGTAAAGGGGGGGCAGCTATAGACCCCAAATCTTGCCCGGTCTCACAATAAAGATCAGAAGACCTCCTTTTCGAAGATGGACGAAGCCTAAGAAGCCATTAGGAGAGACTATTAGGCCCCATACTAGGATAGGAGGGATTTTTGGCACAAAAATAAGGATTTTCGCCTTTTAGGGTCGAGACTGCCGTCTCGCCTTGCACAAGTGGCAAGACCGCCATCTCGTTTGGCGAGACGGCCGTCTCGCCACTCGCGAAAGGCGAGACCGCCGTCTCGTTTGGCGAGACTGCCGTCTCACCATTCCTGCAAGGCGAGACGGCCGTCTCGACCTGACAGGCACGAATCCCTATAAATAGGGTCTCCCTTCCCCTCATTGCACACAAGTTTTTCTCCTCCTTCTCTCTAGAAATCACCTAAGTTTCTCTCTCTAGAATCCCTCTGACGCATTTCCGGAGCTTCTGAGTGTTTCTGTGAGTGTTTCTCGGCGTTTCGAGAAGTTCCCGACGCTGTCTAGAGTGAGGGGCTGCCACAAATCACCCTTTTTTTAAAGAATTAATATAAAAGCGTGCTTTGGAGGTTTATATTCTCCCTCTCTACTTTTATCGCTTTAATTTTAAATTATGCAATAGATACTAGGGCCATGTAGTCGTAATTTTAAATTCCGTAGAATAAAAGGGTAAAAGCGTAATTTTCATCGGTTTAAATATTTTTAAATAGCTGGCCTGTCATAGGGAACCCGAAAGGGGCGTCATAAAGGAACTAACACTTCCTTTATACGTAACTAACTCCCTTACCCAACTTTGGTTCTAACGACCAAAGTTGGTTTTTCGAAAACCAACGCCTTTTAACTCCTTTTCCGATGTTTCAGGTAAAGACATCGGTGGCGACTCCACATAACCCTTCAAAACCAACTTTTGGATTAGCCCGGTTATCGGACAATCCAAGAGCGCCTTTTCGAAAACCTCGCCCCTAGGTTCAGCCCGGTTATCGGACAACCTAAAGGCGTTGTAACCACGAAAATGCGAAAATCAAGAGGGTCGAAACCATCGCGTCGCTTCGACCGCCTCTTTTTGACGGCGGTGACAAGGATAAGGGAATATCCAGGGTTGGAAAGTCGCAATGTTAGAAGACCATCTGTCCTCTTTGGATGATAAGGCTGATTGGTTTGCTTTTAACAAAACCCTGGCTCTGATTGTGTTTGGGACCATGTTATTTCCCTTTCACCTCGACACCATAGATCAAGCCATCATGGACACCTTCTTCGGTTGGGATGTGCACTCGAAGAGTCCCTTGCCTGCACTTCTTGCCGAAACCTTGCTTTCGGTTGAGTTCTGTCACGAAAAGCAAGGAAGAACACTCAGATGCTGCTCTTCACTGCTATTCGTGTGCGGTATCACACACTTTTATGCCTCTAGTCACATGGGGATGTTCCCTGACCCTTTGAAGAGCTTCTCAAGAATCCCTCTCTATCGACGTCTAACCATGGAGTGGAAGATCGAGTTGGAATAATGGGATGCCAACCGTTTATCCTGGGCATGTCCTTGGTTCCGACCTGGCGCTATCCTCATCAGATGTGGAGATTATCCAAGTGTACCGTTAGTAGGTCTCAGGGGTTGCATAGCTTATTCTCCAAAAGTGGCTATGAGACAACTCATGAGAACCGAAACCACATTGTAGACCCCAAATCTTGTTCGGCCTCAAAATAAAGAACAAAAGACCTCCAATTCGAAGATGGGCAAGTCCTAAAAGGTCCCTAGGATAGACTAATAGGCCCCATATTAGAGTAGGAAGATCTTTTGTACAGAAAAAATAAGGAATTCCACTTGAAAGGTCGAGACCGCCGTCTCGCCATTAGCAAAGGGCGAGACTGCCATCTCGTTTGGCGAGACGGCCGTCTCACCACTTGCCATGGCGAGACCGCCTTCCCGCTTGGAGAGACGACCTTCTCGTCATTTGTCAAATCGATACCGCCTTCTCGATTGGTGAGACGGCCATCTCGCCATTTGTCAAAGGTGAGACGACCGTCCTGTTTGGCGAGACGACCGTCTTGACCTTGCCAGGCAAAACGGGCGTCCCGACCTGATAGGCGTGAATCCCTATAAAAGGAGGGCGCTCTCCCCTTCATTTCACATAGTTCTTCAACTTTCCCTTCTACTATTTCTTCAAATTCTTCTCCTAGAGCCCCTTCGAACCATTTCCGGAGTTTTCTGAGTGTTCTTAGAGGGCATTTTATAGCGTTGCGAAAAAGAGCGATCGACGTTGTAGAGTGAAGGACTGCCAAAAAGCGTCCTATTCCAAGAATATTAATCAAGAAAGCTTGCTTCGGAGGTTTCCTCACTTTCTCCCTCTCTTTTTACCGCTTTGTTATTTACATTTATCTGTGCATTAGCTACTAGGGCCATGTAGTCATTACTTTTTAATTCTGCAAATAAAAGGGTAAAAGCGTCATTTTAAAGTTTATTTATGGAATAAACGACCCATCATAGGGAACCCGAAAGGGGCATCGTAGGGAAGCTAATACCTTCCCTACACGTAATTAACTCCCTTACCCAACTCTGGTTATAACGGCCAAGTTGGTTTTTCAAAACCATCGCCTTCTTTTCTCCTTTCCCAATGTTTCCGGATAAAACATTGGTGGCGACTCCAAAACCCATTTTTCGAAAACCTTACCCTTAAGTCTAGCCCGATTATCGGACAACCTAAAGGTGTTGTAACGTCACATTTTAAAACGCAAAGTGGAAGTCGGAAACCATCGCGTCGCTCTGACCACCTCTTTTGATGGCGGTGATAGATGGTGACTTCACTGGGGAAACCTAGAGAGTTGATCCCATTTAGTGATGGGTTAGTTTAATAAATAAACATAAAAATTTCACTTTTACCCTACCTTGTTTTATAGCATGTTTATTTGCTTGGCTTTAATAACTGTTGTTTACTTATTTTATGTAATTGTTTGAAATATAAACTGTACACAAACCCTTGCACACAACAGTTCCCTCTATACCCGGGGGCAAGTGAGAAATCCATAGGGAGTGGGTGGCAGGTACAGTTTGCCGTAGTGAGGGCCATGAGCCCACTGGTATGATCGAAAACCAACACTCAAGGTGATAACCTTCCTTTTTTGGCACAAAGACTAATTACGGCCTTAGTGCCAAGCATGGTTAGAAGGCTGGAGAGTGGGGACCCTATAATGGGGGCACCTTGGGGGCCTGGCCTTGGTGAGAATAGTTAGAACCTACCTTTGCTAATGCACTTTTCTGCAGGAAAACCCTACCTCGTAATTAAAATTTCATCCTACTTGTTCTCGGATGAATGAATTGTGTGTCCATCTGTTTGTTGCATTTGATTGCATAGCATAACTAGACAACAAATAAAAATAGAAAAACCACAAAAATATTTTCACAATAAACACTCTTATCTCGGACAGTCTGCCTTTTAGCTAGCCTGATTTCAGGTTCTTTGCAAGCTAAGTAGCCACGCAGTCTGATAGAAGAGATAAAAGGCTATAAAAACTAAAACCCAATCAAATAAAAATGGGACCTTGTTCACAAACATTCAATTCATATAGGTAGTTTATTTTGGAAAATATAAACTATCGTGTATCATGTAGAAATAAAACATGATAACATTTAGGAAAAAAACAAACACTCGCATATATTTTCACAATAAACACCCTTATCTCAGACAGTCTGCCTTTTAGCTAGCCTGGTTTCAGGTTCTTTGCAAGCTAAGTAGCCACGCAGTCCGACAGAAGAGATAAAAGACTATAAAAACTAAAACCCAAACAAATAAAAATGGGACCTTGTTTACAAACATTCAATTCATATAGGTAGTTTATTTTGGAAAATATAAACTATCGTGTATCATGTAGAAATAAAACATGATAACGTTTAGGAAAAAAACAAACACTCGCATACATACCTACAATGAACATCATGTTCATAGCATGTATTTTGGCTTTTAGAAAATGGAGGGGACTAGTAGACAATTGAAGAAAGTGGATATTCCCCGATACCATGCCGAGAAGTTAGAACGACTTTGCGCATTGATGCCACTAGAGGTCCGCTCCGACTTCGAAAAATCCTACGGACGGATTCTCGACCCCATTTTCATCAGGATTCTAATTCATTTTTGGAATTCTAGTCTGCACTGCTTTGAATTCCTGCAGTTCGATATGGTGCCTACTTTGGAGGAGTATGAGATTATGTTAAAATGGCCCAAATCAGCCGGGGTCCATATCTGCCATGGGGCATATACTCCCGCAACACAAGTCGCTGCCATCATCCGATTGCCATCTCGGTAGACTACCCTGATAGCAAAAGGGAATGTCCAGGGTTGGAAAGTGTCAATGTTAGAAGACCACCTGTCCTCTTTGGCTGAAAGGGCAAAATGGACTACTTTTAACAAAACCCTAGCTTTAATCATATTTGGAATGATACTATTTCCCTTCCATCTCGACACAGTGGACCAAGCCATCATGCATGCCTTCTTCGCCTGGGACGTGAACTCAAAGAGTCCCTTGCATGCACTTCTTGCCAGCACCTTGCTTTTGGTGGAATTCTGTCACCAGAAGCAAGGAAAAACACTCAGATGCTACTCTTCGCTACTATTTGTGTGGGGTATCACACATTTCTACGCCTCTAGTCACATGGGGATGTTCCCCAACCCTTTGAGAAGCTTCTCCAAAATCCCTCTCCACCGACACCTAACCATGGAGTGGAAGGTCAAGTTAGAACAATGGGACGTTAGCTGTTTATCTTGGGTATGTCCTTGGTTCCGACCCGGCCCAGTCCTCATTAGATGTGGGGATTATCCGAGCATACCGATAATAGGACTTAGGGTTGTATAGCCTATTCTCCAAGGGTGGCTATGAGACAACTCATGAGGACCCAAACTACAATGTCACGGGAAGAGCTCAGAGGACTGTGTTTCTTTGGAGACCTATGCACTGTTGCTAATTCACTTGTTGTACGAAGAGCATGGGAGAAACCAGTCTTCATGGGAGATAGAGAGCTAGGAAAAACTCGAGTAGCTATCTCCAATGACTATGAGGAGTGGAGAAGACATAGAGGGATGTCACAACCATCTGCCTCACCTACCGTGCTTTCAAATAGTGAAGAGCTACAAACTAAAGTCGATGCCTTGACCCGAAGGATAGAAATCATGGGAGCTTAGATGAGGGACCTTGAAGAAAGAGAACAAGAATCTATCCTCACCATAGACGGTCTACAGAGGCAATGCAAGAAGAAGGATCACGAGATAGAGTGCCTCAAGGATCAATGTGCTGATTCTAATGAGCAAGCTATCCGAGCATCCAAAACTGCCAGAATCAGCTCGAATAACCAACTTCAAGAAATAACCGCCAAATCAGCACGCCTTGAGGTCGAATGTGCAAAACAGGCTCAGACGATCAAGGAGTTGCTGCAAGACCTCCCAAGAATTCGGTCTGAAATACGCCAAGAGCGGGAGGCTAACCAGAGGCTTAACAGAAGCCTCACTGAGCTACGCTACAAAGAAAGAGATGGATTAGCTTAGTAACAAAGATATGAGCCAGGCGGTCAAAAAACAAATCGAAGCACTCGCCCGTCATGTCCGGGAAGGCGAAAGAGAATTAGATAGAGATCAAGACTTGCTTATGGGTTTCTTTAGGCTTTTCCGTTTCTGTTAAAAGTTGTTTCGTAGCATGGAGTAGGGGAATGTACACTTTCTACGAATAAATAAAATTTCTTTATTCAACAGTTGTCTACTTGCATGCATTTCATTCATTTGCATATTTGATTTCCCCTCCTTCACTTTTAATAAATAAGATAATAAAAAGGAAGGATTAATTGACACGTCTTCCAATCAGAAGGATGGAGAGAAAGCTGCTCATAATCAAGCTCTCCCCAACGGCTGATTCACCACAAGAGGATAATAAGCCTCGACCATTGGTTCTGAACGTCAATAAAGAAGAGGGGGCAAGGACGCCGGTACGACTATTTGTGCCTCGCCCTTTCCCCTATGAATCAAATAAAGTTGTACCATGGAGATATGGGAAATCTTCACCAATAAAGGAGGATATCTCCAACATAGACGGCATTGGGGGCATGACTAGAAGCGGAAGGATATACTCCCCCAAGGAGTTACAAGAGAACACCCCCAAGAATAAAGGGAAAAATAAACAGACCGAAGAAAGAGAAAATAAAGAATCCAAGGAGGAGACTGACGAATTACTCTAATTTATAAGGCAAAGCGAGTATTCCATTATCGACCAGCTCAATCATACACCTGCAAAGATAACTCTATTATCTCTAATGATGAGTTTGGAACTGCATAGAAACGCCCTGATGAAGGTTTTGAGTGAAGCGCATGTACCTCATAATATATCCCAAGAAAAAGTTGAGAGGATCGTCGGTCACAATACAGCTAGCGATCACCTCACCTTCACAGATGAAGAACTCCCCCTAGAGGGGTCGAGCCACAACAAGCCCTTGCACATTTCTATCAAGTGCAAGGAGTATCTCATCGCCAAGGTTCTTGGGGATAATGGGTCATCCTTGAACGTGATGCCCAAGTGCACACTTGACAAGTTGACTATTCAAGGAACCCGCTTGCGCCCAAGCAACACTATTGTTCGAGCCTTCGACGGATCCAAAAGAGAAGTAGTGGGAGAAATCAATCTGCCAATCCAAGTCGGACCCACTATCTTCAACATTGATTTTCACGTAATGGGCATTACTCAGGCGTATAGTTGTCTCCTTGGCAGACCTTGGATTCACGACGCTAAGGCAGTACCTTCAATGCTCCATCAAAAAGTCAATTTTATAGTGGATGATAAACTGGTCACGGTCCAAGCAGAAGACGATATCCTGATCAGTGGACCGTCCACCCAACCCTATGTGGATGCGGCGGAAGAGGCCCTTGAAACATCTTTTCAAGCACTTGAAATTGCCAGCGTAGAGAGACTTCCCAATAATACAAAGGTAGCCGCATGTGGATGAAGCATGGTTACCATCCTGGCCAAGGACTGGGGGCAGACTCCCAAGGAATAAGGGAACCCCCAGAATTCAAAGATAACCTCTAAAGTATGGCCTAGGATATGATCCTACGAAGGGTCGAGCAGAAAGAAGAAAAGGGAAGTCTCCCCTCCGCACACTTAAGCAGATGTTCCGAAGTAGAGGGATACAAGCGTCACGAGCAACCCTAGTCATTAGGAGTTCTTTTTCCTTTCTTAAGGGATGTAAACCCAGTGATTGTTAGAGATTATCCCCTGGGGCTAGCTCGACCCCTGTGCATCTTTTGGTCACATATTCCCTTAATAATTAATAAAGAATACATTTCTTACCATTTGCTTCTCTTGTTACTACTTCATGTCTAAACCTCATAATAACCATGTTTAAGCAAACGAAAAAAGAGAAGAAGAATAAATGTGCGTCCAAATAATCAAAACGTACCATTGCTATAGTTATCAAACTGATTGATTAAAAGCACAAAATAAGGTTTTACCTCATCATAAACAAAGTCGTGTTTCGCCAATATTGTGTAAAAACAAAAAGAAGAGAAAAGGCCCATATAAGCCAAAGGCCAAAAAGAAAAAGGGCAAAGTACCCGGTAGGAAACCCACTAAGGGGGCTACGCAAAAGTTAGGGTCAACCCGCTAGGAAGCCCAAACAAAAATAAAGGGTAGCCTAGGAAAAAGTTAGGGTTACAAAATAATGTCCGATAGGATTCCCAAAAAAAGAAAAAAGGAACCTAGACAAAAGATAGGACCAAAACACAATATCCTAGTCCGAAAACCCGAAGGGTGGACTGGGGAAATCAATTAGTCATGAAAGCAATGGAAATAGGCTAAGGCACAAATCCACAAAGAAAAATGTTTGTTTAAATAGCAGCTTAAACACTTGAGCCAACCTAGCCAGCCATTCTTACAAAATCCCTTCTATATAAAAATCAACCACCTAAAACACAAGTCGTTGAATTTATCCTCTTACTTCTCTTCTCTTGACCCTCACTACATTATTCTAACAATTAGTTTGGGAATATGGAGGCGTATAATCAACAAGAGGATTGAAATCCTTAAAGCGAGGAAAAAAGTGCACCAACGTGGCAAAGTGTGCTCTCCAAACCAAAAATCATTCTTCGGTCACGTTAAGTCCAGAATGGCACAAACCAGTACAACAGAGAAGCAAACACGAGAGGACCCTATCTTTAGAAGACATACCAGTTAATCCTTCTGAAAAACTAATGAAATAGCATTATAGGACATCAAACACAATCAGAGAGTTCATTCGAAGAGGGAAGAGAATAGACAAGTACTGGGAGTTGTCTGGTGTGTGAAACAGTGGCAAATGAGCCTCCTATTTATAGTTTTTCGCTGCCTGCACATTTGAGACGCCCCTCTGGGTTGGGACGGCCGTCTGGGTTGGGCCGACCGTCTGGGTTGGGACGGCCGTCCCAACTGCATCTTTTACAAAGGCTGGGACCCCCTGAAAGCTGGGACTGGCAGTCCCACTTGGGATGGCCGTCCCACTTGGCCAGGGAAGGTTGGGACGGCTGTCTCGACCTGTTTTGGCCAGCTTTTGTGTTCTGGGACCCCTGGGAAGCTTTCCTTTCTTTATTCGGACGTCGGTTGATGCCGATAAACGCCCTTTAAAGCTTTATCTTCATATAGGAAGTCTTCTTGGCCTTTATTGAGATGTCAGGCGAACATTGTCTTTGTTGTAGGAAGTCTCTTTAGCCTTTATTGAGAGACCGGACAAAATTAGGGGTCTACATAGTCTCTTTTGTTACGCTGACTTTTTCGAAAGAGAGAGTAAAAGCAAACAGATTTACTAAAAGAATTTATTCATGATAAAATTTTTGTACAATGATTATTTCGATAATGTCCCTAAGACGGCGGTGGACTTGAGCCGGGAGACGATCCGGGAGGGGGAAACTGCCGATACATATGCCTTTGAAATTCCTCCTGGCTCTGGATTGAGTTGAGTTGGTCTGGCCGAAACAGTGCCAGGTCTTGTCTCATCCCCTCCTACATTTGGTCGAAGGTCTCCATCCGTGTCTCGAAGACATCTTGTCTTAGGGACATCTGGTCCAACTGCTGGCGGATATCGTATATATTGCAATTTATGCCAGCAAAGTCGTCCCCATATTGCTGCTGCTGCTGCCGTTGCTATTGTTGTTGTTGCTGCTGGAATTTCGGGGGCGTCGGGATGTCCTACATCGCCACCAAATCTTGGATATCTAGGGTCATGGCGAGCGTAGGGTGAAGGGCCATCTGGGTCCCCTGCCGGATGAGCATCCCCATGCTGACGAGCATGGATCCGCTGATATACTCAGGCCGGAGAGTGGAGGAGATGTTCTCTCCGTCGCGGCACCCCCACTTCTCTGCCAGCGGGGTGATGAGAGGACCCATGAGGATGGCTCCTACAGGACGGCTCCCGAAGTCCTTGAGGGTCTTCACAAAAAACTAGCCAGGATTGCACCGGCACCCGTGGAGCATGCAGTGCAGTGCGAAGAGGTCAGGGTGGGTAACCTTTCCCTGACTTTCCTTCCGCCCATGGATGGTTCCCGCCAGCAGCTTGTGGCAGATGCAAAGAGCGGGGATAAGTGCAGACCCCTTCAGTAGGGCCGACAGAACTCGTGCCCTGATGAGATCTTCCCGCATCTTACCGGCTGTGAGGGTAGATGGCCGCTCACAGATGGCCCCTTGATACTCTGGGGTCAGGACATCCTCGGGCTGGATGAAACCGATGGCAACGTTGAACTCGTCCAACGTCATCATCCGGTAGGACCCGTTCATGTAGTACGAGACCATTTTGACTGGAGGGATGCTCGGGATCATTGTGGAAGCTCAATCATCATAATGGAGGCAAGAAAATCCATTACGACTTGTGTATACATGCGGGTGGGGGGAGGCTGGAGGAGGAAGTGCCACCCATTACACTCGATGTATCCTCGCATGTCGTCCTCCCATCCGAATTCAATGAGGATATGAAAATCCAACCTCAGCATGGGGTGCCAGGCATAACCCCAGATGTGCTCGAGCCTGGCCTGGTGCTAGGGTGTCAGCTGGGTCGGGTCCGGAGGAACCGGGGCCGCAGATGTACTTGGGCCAGAACCCCGCCCTCTCTTCCTGGATGACTCTCCTCTATGCATCTTTGGTAAAAGTACTCAAGAATATAGAAGAAGATGTAGAGAAAGCAAGAATGGATGCTCCAAACCACCCCCCATGCCCCCCTATATATAGGATTTTCGCTCCTAGTCGAGACCGCCGTCTGGGATTTTGGGACGGCGGTCTCGATTTATTGAGGCTCGGGACCATCGTCTGGAACTCTGAGACAGCGGTCTTGCCATTGGCCCATGACGAGACAACCTTCTCGCCAAGTGAGAAGACGGTCTCGTTTTTGTCAAATGGCGAGACGACGGTCTCGAAATTTGGGAAGGCGATCTCGTTTTAACCAAAGGCGAGACAACCCAGACGGCCGTCCCAACCCAGACGGCCGGCCCAACCCAGACAGCCGTCCCAACCCAGAGGGGCGTCTCAAATGTGCAGGCAGCGAAAGACTATAAATAGGAGGCTCATTTGCCACTGTTTCACACACCAGACAACTCCCAGTACTTGTCTACTCTCTTCCCTCTTCGAATAAAATCAACGCCTTTTTATCCTTTTCCAATGTTTATGGTCAAAACATTAGTGGCGACTCCAAAAGAACCCTTTTCGAAAACCTTGCTTTTATTAGAGGATAGTTCAGTTGTTGAGCACCTCGGAAGCAATGAACATATTTTAAACAAAAAAGCGCGAGTCTAAACCATCTAGATGTCCCTGGACGTCGGAATGGACGGCGGCGACAGATGGCGACTTCACTGGGGAAGCTAGAGAGTTGATCCCATTTAGTGACGGATAAAATTCAAACTAAGTAAAGATTTGAAATTACGCCTTTACCCTCTTCCGTATGTTTTATTGTATGGCTTTAATAAATTGTTGTATGATTATTTTCTGCAAATTGTTTGAAATATAAATTGCACACAAAAACCCTTGCACACTACAGTCCCTCTATACCCGGGGGCAAGAGTGAATACCTATAGGGAGTGGGTGGCAGATACGACCGGCTTGTTGGCACACGGGGCTACAACCGTTGTCGGAAACCACCAACTCAAGGTGATAACTCTCTTCTTTTGGTCTAAGGATGTCGACACGGAGTTCCGTGCATGACCCGAGGACTGAGAGATTGAGAGGTCCCTATAATGGGGGCACCTTGGGGACCTTTGGCCTTGGTGAGAACAGTTTAGAACCACCTAAACCAAGCACTTTTCTACAGGAAAACCCCACCTCGTAATAATCGTGGCTCTGCTCGTGGATGAATGAATTGTGTGTGCATTCGTTTACTGCATTTGTATTGATGCATTAGCATAGGGTAATCATACAACAAACAAAAATAGTGAAAAACCCTAAAAATCATAAAAGTGATAAGATAAACCAATTTTATCTCGGACAGTCTTCAGTTAAGCTAGCGTGGTTTCAGGTTCTTTGTAAGCTAAGTAGCCATGTTAACCGACAGAAGAGATAAAGGGTCATAAAAAATATAAAAACGAATTAAAGCCATAAAAATTCCTTTTTATAATAAAAAGATTCTTTGCAAAGTCGTATCATTCATACCACATCATCCAATAAGTGGTAAAACTAAGAGAGAAAATAAATGCACTAAGAAAAGTATGCATACACATCGTTTTAATAAACGTCCAAAAAATGGGTCTTAGGAGCGTTTTTTGGGAAAATTACTGGGTTGCAACTTGGTTCTTCACTCTTTTCTCTTCGTTTTGACATGTTGTGCGTCCAAATTGGACAACTCAGTCAAAAGTTATTCCAGTTTCAATATTTGCTGTCATAAAAAATATTTTTGTAGTGCATTCATGAACACACTCATTCTAGGATGCATTAGATATCCTTAGATAATAGCGAAAGAGACCCAAGTGCGTTTATAACCTTCCTAGAAGAGATAAGTGCACTAAGGTATGATGGTAACCTTTTTGAAAAAAAAAGGGAACCATCACACCAAGGTGGGTATGGTACTCCCTAAAGCATAAGCTTTTAGGAAGATACCAAAGCTATGGTCTAAGGCATATCTATCCCACACTGATCATTCATAATAAAAAACTATAATAATAAAAATCTTTAAATCATTTAGAAAGTGGCTAGTCTTCTACTTGTTCTCACTTGCGCTCAAAAAGCCAAGAAGATGGAGAAATTAGAGGAGCAGAATCGTATGCTCACCGCTGAGCTTAATGCCATAAAGGAACAAATGGCGCAATTGACGGAATTAATGTACCAACAATGCTTCCACAATGAGGTCTCTAAGCAACAAATTTTTGCCTTAGAGGAGAGATTAAGGGCATTAGAGGGACATAACTTTGATGTGAAGGAGGTAACCGATGTCGAAAATACTCGATTCCCTCCCAAGTTTAAGAAATCCCACGCATCATTCAAGAAGCCCTTTGGCAAGAAAAAGGAGGGAAGTGCAAATGCCATGAACTTTACTACTCTTTCTTCCTCTTCATCAGCTGGACAGTCACGCAGACAAGAGAAGAAATTCACTCCCATCCCAATCTCTTATGGGAGTCTGCTGCCAAGGCTTTTAGAGGCCAAGCTCTTAACACGTATCTCCCCAAAGAAGAAAGATCCACCTTACCCCGGTTGGTACAAACTCAATGAAAAATGTGATTACCACTCAGGTGCTCCTGGGCATTCCGTGGAGAATTGCATCAACCTGAAATATAGGGTTCAAGAATTATTGAATGCCGGGTGGATTACTTTCGATGCTCCCGACCCAAACGTAAACATCAAGCCTCTATCACAACCAGAATAGTGAGCTTGGGTAGAGAAGGCCATCTAACTAGGGCTCCCCATTTTGTGCATCTTTTGGTTTTAAAAAAAATATATAAAATAAATAATAATAAAAAAGCTTCGATGCATCTCTCACGATCTTTGCCCGTGGGCGCAAGATCTTTTGATTAAAAGGTACTCTGTATATATTTCTCTTTTCATCAATACAATGAGGCATTTTTCATAATATTCATATGCTTCTCATTCTTTTCTCTCTCATTCCAAAATAATTGAATAAAATCTAGACCAAAAAAAAAAAGGACCATACAGTCATGCCTGTGATTGAAAATCCTCTAGAAGATCCGAAAGCTGAAGACGAATGGATTGAGTCAGACAGTGAGGAGGGGACCATTTCCCCGGACATGCAAAGACTGTTGGAAAGAGAATCTCAATCAATACAGCCCCATAAGGAAAAAATTAAGGCCTTCCATTTGGGACAAGGAGACAATAAGAAAGAAGTAAATGTCGATACCCAAATTGATAATGTCAGGGAAGGGGTAATAACACCTTTGCGCTTATTCATGCCTCGTCCTTTCCCTTATACATCGGATAAAGCTGTACTGTGGATATGCACAAAAGAATTGTCCGTCAATGAAGATATCTCCAATATAGCTAGCATTGGGGGCAGGACGATAAGCAAAAAAATTAGTCACCCAAGGAGCTACAAGATAATGCTCCTAAAAACAAAGGAAAAATAAAGAAACCGAAGAGGAAAAGGAAAAAGAATCCAAGGGGAAGATTAAGTAGACCTTGGATTAATGGTGCAAGGGCAGTTTCTTCAACGCTCCACCGAAAAATCAAATTCGTGGTAGGCGACAAGTTGATCATGGTTCAAGCTAAAGACTACATTCGAATCAGCGAGCCATTCACCCTACCTTAAATGGATGCGGCTGAAAAAGACATTTGAAAATATGGAAAAACTTCCTAGCAATTTAAAAGTGGCCCATATAATGAAGAGATATGGATACAGCCCAGACAAGGGCTTGGAAAGGATGCTCAAAGAATAAGAGAGCCACCAGATTTTAAGGATAACCCTTTAAAGAACAACCCTACAAAAGGACAAGTCGTACGATGAAAAGGGAAGTCTCCCCTCTGTATCTTAAAAAGACGATCTTCCCGAAAAGAGGGATATTAGCGCAAAGAGTGGCACTAGTCATTAGGTGTCCTTCATCCAATTTTAAGGGATGTAAACCCAATGACTATTAGAGATCACTCCTTGGGGTGTGCCCGACCCCCGAGCATCTTTAGGGCACGCATTTCCCTTTGGATTACAAAAGAATGCTATTCTTACTATCTGCTTCTTTTCTCGCTAATCATATCTATACCTCATAAATAATCATGTTTAGACAAACGTTTTGTTCCAAACGCCATAGACAAAATGAAACCAAAGTTAACATGATTGATTAGCTAAGAGACACGAATAAGAAAATCGTGTTTCGACAATGTTTTGAGAAAAGAAATTATTATTAAAAGAAGCCCATCAAGGTCAAAGGCCAAGACAAAAAGATAAAAGGGAAAAATCCTAGGCTGAAAACCCAAAAGGGCGGACTAGGAAAGTTAATCAGTCACAAATAGGCGCCATAAAGTAATCAGTTGAAGACGCCACCTCATTAAAACAAAACGTTTGTTTAAACTAGCCTAAACACTGACCAACCCTGGCTAGCCATTCTTACAAAAACTATTATTTCAAAAAAAAAATCCCACTAAAACACAAGCCTTTGCAATAAATCCCTTTCTTTCTCTTCTCTTGACCCTTCACAATAAAGCATTCAAGTAATTAACTGGGGAATGTGAAAATATAGTGATCAATAGGAGGATTGAAATCCCTAAGGAAAGGAAGAGGGGCATAGACATGACAGTTGCTCTATATTCAAAATGATTACTCTTCGGTTATAGCAAAGATCCGAGATGGAAAATCGGTACAGCTAATCATGTTGACAAAAGCACATGATGATGGAAGCAAAATTAACAGAAGTCGAACGGGTTCAAAGCCGATATGACCAGTTGAACCTTATTGAAGAAAATGGCTAAATGTCGTGAGCAAGCCTATCAAAGGAAAATAAAAAAGGCTTACAAAAAAAGTCAACCTTCATATTTACCATAAAGAAGGATTTAATGGTAAATAAGTTGCTTCCAGCCCAAAACAATAAAATTGGAAAATGGGCAGTGAACTATGAAGGACCCCTTGGGGTCAAATGAGCTTTCTCGGAAGGGGCTCTTATCCTCATGAATATGGATGGAAAAGAACTTCGACACCTAATCAATTCTGATGCGGTGAAGAAGTATTATGCTTGAAGACATTGCTCATGACCCGTCAGGAATGAAAACTCGCAAAGGGCATCTCTGGGAAAAAGATAGGGTCTATATCCCTCGCTAGGATACGTCCTAGGCAAAAAGTTGAGGTAAAAAAAAAAAACTAACTAAGAGCAATGGTTACTTTAGTCGAAAACCGAAAAGGCGGCTAAGGTAACATTCTTCCAGAAGCAAGCAGTTTGCATAGTCTTCACTCTGAGCTCAGGCATCTCAACTGAAGCAATTAGGAGAACCAGGGGGCAGATATCATGGACATGACTGTTTAAGCCTATACAGTATAGCCAACCCCGACCACCCATTCTTCTAAATACCTTTTGAAATCCTTCTATAAAAGAAATAAAATTTGCTCATTCATCAATAAAATTCCTTTTCATTTCCTTTCTCTTGACCAAATATTATGGAAATGCCTCTTTATTGATAAATCATAAATATGTGCAAAGACCTTTAATCAAAGATCAAGCATGCATCTAAAAAAGGGAAGCATAAAAAAATAATAATAAAGGAATAAATGCCTGCTAGGATATTCTTAGGTAAAAAGCAGCGTGGCCTGCTAGATCGGAAACCTCAAAAGAACGATCTAGGCAAAAGATAAGGCAAAAGCCCCCTAAGATATTCTAGGCAAAAATTAAGACAGCCCGCTAGATCGAAAACCCGTAAAGGGCGGTCTAGGCAAAAGATAGGGCTAAAACCAAAAGATGAATAAAAGAGGAGCCCATCATCATGAAGGAGGAACCCATCATCATGGTCATAAAAGAAGAGCCCATCGGCATATTCATAAGAAGCCAACAGGAGAAGGCCAGTTACTTTCTAAATGCATCAAAAATAAATAAACATTAGATTGCATTTAGGACATCCACACACAAAGTAGTTGCATAATACGAATTTGTCAAAATCAAGAAAAAAATAATTTTCTTCAAACAAGAATATTAAACATGCATATAAGGAGGATAGTCTCCATACTTGCGATTGAAAATAGGAGGCGCCAGAATCCAGTCTCCATATGAAAATCAAAATCGCGAAAGGCGAAAATTAAAACCATTTCAGCAGAATAAAGAGCTTCAAGGAAACTAGCTCTAACCTTCTATCCCAATAAAAGAAGGTGCACCAGGAAAAGGCCAACGGAAAGGCTTGATGATCCCCAAGCGGATCCTTGCCTACTCCAGAGGCAAAACAAAAATTACTCCACGACTCAGCATCATCATCACATGAGTCGTCAACCACAGTCATTTGAAGCCTCAATCAACATCCTTCCATCTAAAAAGAAGGAAGCCATCAACATGAAAAAGGGCCAAATAAAAATCTCCAAGTAGAGTATATCAAGAAAATCTACAAAAAGAGGAAAACAAAAATATTTCCATCTTCCAGCTCAAATAAGAGCTTCACAAAGCCAGGAGCCAAGACTCCATCATCAAAATTAGATCCCCAGGAAGTTGACGAACTCCTTGGTGAATCCCAAAAAAAGAAAAAGAAGAAAATCTCTTTGTTACGCTCAATAAAAAGCTTCACAAAAGTTAGGAGCCAAGACTCCATCATAAAAAAATCAAATCAAGGATTAGATCCCCCAAGAAAAGAAAAATTCCCCAGGGATCACCAAAAAGAAAAGAGAAAAAATATATCTTTTCATCCAAAGAAAAAAGCCAATGTGCATAAAAAGGCGCACATATGTAAAAAACCAATTCGCGAAAAAGAAATTCAAATCGCGAGGAAAAGATTAAAACCCATTCCCCAGCAGGAATAAGAGCATAGGCAAAGCCAGCTCAAACAACAACGTCCAATAAGGAGTCAAAAACTCCATTCCACCCTAGGGGGCAATTCAAAATAGATCCCCATAAAACAACCAAATCCCTGGTGGATCACCAAAAAGAAAAATCCCCAGCGGGCCTACCAGCAAAAGGCAAAATACAAATTCATATCCTTAGGGAGTTAATCACCTATAACGCCCAATATGAATATCCCCAGTGAAAGGCAAAACTTCACTCCCAAGAATGCCTATGCCTACTCAGAGGCAAGCAAAGAGCCGATATCCCCAAGAAATGGGAAATCAACCTATGCAAGAGGCAATACAAGCCCAAAGCTTTCAAAAAACATCTGCCTACTCAGAGGTATTATCAAGAACAAATATCCTCAAAGTAGAACATCAGCCTATTCAGAGGCGAAAAACAAGTAAAAAGCCTTCACCACTATTGAAGCATCTGCCTAATCAAGAGGCACAACCAACAAAAATCAACAAATCCCCAGTGGATTCCCACCTAAATAAGAGGCAACCAACAAAGAATCCCCGGCAAAGACCGGATGGCTAAACAGAAAAGCCAAAAATCATAAATCCCCGGCAAAGCCGGATGGCTAAACCAAAAAGCCAAAAACAAAGAATCCCCGGTAAAACCGGATGACTAACAGAAAAGTCAAAAAGTCAAATCAAATATTCCCCATGGAACGGGTGCATGAACAGAAACAATAAGTTGCCAACACATCTCCAAAACCAGATGACCACAGGATTGACTATAAAAAAGTCATCCTAAAAGCCTTGCAGAACGAGGCTTATTCAGAGCCTTGCAGAACGGGGTTCGGACCAGGTGGGGGTAGGTACCCATCAGAGCCTTGCAGAACGGCGTTCGGACCAGGTGGGGGTAGGTACCCATCAGAGCCTTGCAGAACGGGGTTCGGACCAGGTGGGGGTAGGTACCCATCAGAGCCTTGCAGAATGAGGTTCGTACCGGGTGGGGGTAGGTACCCACCAAAGCCTTATAAAATAAGGTTTATACCGGATGAGGGTAGGTACTCATCAATCGGCATATTAAGCCACCAAAACCTTATAACTCCTTATACCGGATGAGGGTGGGGGTAGGTACCCACCAAAACCTTATAACTCCTTCCCCTACCAACTAATCTTATCGGCATATTAAGCCAACAAATTAGCTAGGCAGGTGAAGGGGGGGCAGCTGTAGACCCCTAATTTTGCCCGGTCTCTCAATAAAGGCTAAAGAGACTTCCTACAACAAAGACAAAGTTCGCCTCACATCTCAATAAAGCCCAAGAAGACTTCCTATATGAAGGTAAAGCTTTAAAGGGCATTTATCGGCATCAACTGACGTCCGAATAAAGAAAGGAAAGCTTCCCAGGGGTCCCAGAACACAAAAGCTGGCCAAAACAGGTCGAGATGGTCGTCCCAAAGTCGAGACGGCCATCCCAACCTTCCCTGGCCAAGTGGGACGGCCGTCCCAAGTGGGACTGCCAGTCCCAGCTTTCAGGGGGTCCCAGCCTTTGTAAAAGATGCAGTTGGGACGACCGTCCCAACCCAGACGGCCGTCCCAACCTAGAGGGGCGTCTCAAATGTGCAGGCAACGAAAAACTATAAATAGGAGGCTCATTTGCCATTGTTTCACACACCAGACAACTCCTAGTACTTGTCTATTCTCTTCCCTCTTCGAATGAACTCTCTGATTGCCTTAATAAGGTAATGTAGACCCCAAATCTTGCCCGGCCTCCAAATAAAGAGCAGAAGACCTCCTATTTGAAGATGGACGAAGCCTAACAAGCCATTAGGAGAGACTATTAGGCCTCATACTAGGATAGGAGGGAGTTTCTGTACCAAAAAATAAGTTTTCTCGCCTTGTTGGGACGAGACCGCCGTCTAGATTTCCCAGACCGCCGTCTCGCCACCTGCGAAGGGCGAGACGGCAGTCTAGCTTACCCAGACGGCGGTCTCGCTGCGGTTGACAGGGCGAGACGGCGGTCTCGTTGGACGAGACGGCGGTCTCGACCCTGTCAGACGAGAACGGCGGTCTCACCACCTAACAGCGCGAAAACCTATAAATAGGGGTCCTCCCCCCCTCATTTCCACACACCACAAGCTTCTAGCTCTCCCTTCTCTCTAAAACTTCTCTCTAGAATCCCTCCGACGCATTTCCGGAGTTTCTGAGTGTCTTTGAGAGCGTTTTTCGGCGTCTAGAAAAGTTTCCAGCGTCGTGTAGAGTGAAGGGCTGCCAAAAAGCACCCATTTCTTTTAAAGAAATAAAAAGAAAGCTTGCTTCGGAGGTTTAAATTCTCCCTCTCTATCTTTTACTGCTTTAAATTTTAAATTATGCAATAGATTAGGGCCATGTAGTTATAACTTTAAATTCCGCAAAACAAAAAAAGGGCAAAAGCGTAATTTTCAAACGGTTTAAATATTTTTAAATAGCTGGCCTGTCATAGGGAAACCAAAAGGGGCGTCGTAAAGGGACTAATACTCCCTTTACACGTAACTAACTCCCTTACCCAACTCTGGTTCTAATGACCAATGTTGGTTTTTGAAAACCAACGCCTTTAAAAACCCCTTTTCCGATGTTTCCGGTAAAAACATCGGTGGCGACTCCACAGAACCCCACAAAAATTAGTCCTTGGGTTAGCCCGGTTATCGGACAACCCAAGGACGCCCTTTCGAAAACCTCGCCCCTAGGTTAGCCCGGTTATCGGACAACCTAAAGGCGTTGTAACTACCTATAAAAAACGCGAAAATCAAAAAGGGTCGAAACCATCGCATCGCTCCGACCGCCATCTTTTTTACGGCGGCGACAGATGGCGACTCCACTGGGGAAGCCTCGAGAGTTGATCCCATTTAGTGATGGGCCGACTTAAAAATAAATAAACCAAGAAAATAACGCTTTTTGCCCTTAACTTGTATTATAACATGTTTTACGGTTTGGCTTTAATAACTATTGTTTGTTTATAATTGTGCAATTGTGTGAAATACAAATTGTACACAAACCTTTGCACACAACAGTTTCCTCTATACCCGAGGGCAAGTGAGAAAACCATAGGGAGTGGGTGGCAGGTACGGTTCGCTGTAGTGAGGGCCTTGAGCCCACCAGTGTGATCGGAAACCACCACTCAAGGTGATAACCTTCCTCTTTTGGCAACAAGACTGACTACGGCCTTTGTGCTAAGCATAGTCGGACGGCTGGAGAGTGGGGACCCTATAATGGGGGCACCTTGGGGGCCTTAGCCTGGTGAGAACAGTTAGAACCAACCCTTGCCAATACACTTTTCTGCAGGAAAACCCTACCTCGTAAAAAACGAATTCTCGCTTGTTCGTGGATGATCGAATGGTGTGTGCATATGTTTGTTGCATTTGTCTGTTGCATAGCATAAACAAACAACAAAACAAAACAAAATTCCAAAAATATTTTCACAAATAAACACCCATATCTCGGACAGTCTGCCTTTTAGCTAGCCTGGTTTCAGGTTCTTTGTAAGCTAAGTAGCCACGCAGTTCCGACAGAAGAGATAAGGGACGCTAAAATATTCTTTCACATAAAGCCATATTTTATCTCGGACAGTCTGCCTTTTAGCTAGCCTGGTTTCAGGTTCTTTGCAAGCTAAGTAGCCACGCAGTTCCGACAGAAGAGATAAAAGGCTATAAAATAAACAAATAAACATCAAATAAAAAAATCAAAATACCAAAATACCAAAAAATAAATAAACTTCTGACAAAGTCAAAACATTCATATTACATCATACCATGAGTGAATAAAAACCAAGAGAGAAAATAAAAAGCGAGAGCGCATGCAGCATCATTCAAACAGAATCTCTCATGCATAAGCATATTCATTGTAGTTCAAACACTCAACATGCATTAATAAATTTCTTCCGGGCATTCTAGAAAGTGGTTGGTCCTCTCCACGTCCGCACTCGAGCACAAAAGGCAAGAGCGATGGAAAACTTGGAAGAGCAAAACCGAAAGCTCACTGCGGAGGTCAATACCCTCCGCGAGCAAATGGCTCAACTGATGGAGGTCGTACGCCAGGGTCAGAATAAGGGCGAAGGCCAAGCTGAACACGTCCCTCCCCATGAGGAGGACGAAGAAGAATACTTCTATGATGAGAAGGATGCTAAGACTGCACGCATCCTTACTCCAGAAGTATCCAAACAACAACTCTCTGCCCTGGAGGAGAGGCTCAAGGCAGTCGAAGGGCACAACTTTGACGTCAAGGAGGTGGCGGACATGTGCCTAGTGAAGAACATCCACTTCCCTCCCAAATTCAAGATCCCGGACTTCCCCAAGTATGCCGGGATGACCTGCCCAAAGAACCATCTTACGATGTATTGCCGTAAGATGGCCGCCCATGCTGACAACGAAAAACTCCTGATCCACTGCTTCCAGGAGAGTCTGGCGGACACAGCTCTCAACTGGTATATGCAGCTAGAGAGAGGGCAGGTCCAGAACTGGAAACAGCTGGCTGACGCTTTTCTCCGTCGTTACCGCTACAACATCGATCTGACCCCCGACAGGTCAGATCTCAGGACCCTAAGCAAAAGGGACGACGAATCTTTCAAAGCGTACGCCCAAAGGTGGAGGGAAATGGCGGCCCAAATAGAGCCTCCTTTGACTGACAAGGAGACAATGGTTATGTTCATCGATTCACTGACTGGAGCGTACTACGACAAGGCAATAGCCAGTACCTCCAACCTTTTCTCAGACATAGTCACTGTGGGGGAAAGAGTGGAGCAAGGGCTGAGGAGTGGAAAAATAGCGCGACCTTCTCCTTCCGGCACCTCATTCAAGAAGCCCTTCAAAAAGAAGGAGGAGGTCGTGCACGCCATTAATTTCGCAACCCCTTCCTCCACCTCTCAGACAGAGCGGTAGCCACGAAGAAAGGAGAGGAAGTTCACTCCTATCCCCACCTCCTATGCAAAGTTGTTGCCCCAGCTGTTGGAAGCCAACCTCCTGGCACGTGTTCCTCCCAAGAAGCAGCTGGAGCCTCCCTATCCCGAATGGTACAAGCTCAATGAAAAATGTAGCTACCACTCGGATGCACCAGGGCATTCAACTGACAACTATTTGACCTTGAAGTATAAGGTCCAGGAATTAATTGATGTCGGTTGGATAACCTTTGATGCCTCTGCTTCCAACACGGATGTCAAACCTCTAGCCAAGCCGGAGTAGCAGAGAGGGAGGACTAAGAGGATCAGCCCTTAGGGTGTCTTTTTTTAAGCTTTTCTCTGTATCTCCTGCGGTCCCCGCCCGTGGCCGCAGGAATTTTGATTAAAAGGGCTTGTACATACATTCTCATCTTCATTAATACACGAGGCATTTTGTCATATTCATTCTTTTCCCTCTTCTATTTATTATTCTTTCAAAAATAAATTGAATAATAAAATCTATGACTAAAACAGAACCTAAAACACATCATGTCTGTGATTGATGAATCTCCGTGGACCCCGAAAACTGAGAGCGAATGGGTCGAGTCCGACAGTGAGCAGGAGACTATCTCTCCGGACATGCAAAGAATGTTGGAAAAGGTAACACACATCATACAACCGCACCAGGAGGAAATAGAAACCGTTAATTTGGGAAAAGAGGATGAGGAGAAAAAGGTGAACATCGGCACCCAAATAAAAGGTAGCATAAGGGAAGAATTGATACAGCTTCTGAAGGAATATATGGATGTATTTGCTTGGTCGTATCATGACATGCCTGGGCTCGACACGAGCATAGTGGAGCATAGATTGTCGTTAAGAGAGGGGTTTCGGCCTGTGAAACAAAAACTCAGGAGGATCAAACCGGACTGGTCCTTAATGATAAAGGAGTAGGTGCAAAGACAATTGGATGCCAACTTTCTTGTAGTCTCCAAATACCCAGAATGGTTGGCCAATATAGTGCCCATCATCAAAAAGACCGGGAAGGTCAGGGTATGTGTGGATTATAGGGACCTTAATCGAGCAAGTCCAAAAGATGATTTTCCCCTACCACACATAGACACGCTAGTAGATCATACCGCTACCAACACGCTGTATTCCTTCATGGATGGGTATGCGGGGTACAACCAAATCAAGTTGGCCGTTGAGGATAGAGAAAAAACCTCCTTTATCACACCATGGGGTACCTTTTGCTATCGTGTAATGCCATTCGGACTCAAGAATGCAGGGGCTACTTATCAAAGGGCTATGGTCACGCTGTTCCATGACATGATCCACAAGGAAATAGAAGTATATGTGGATGACATGATTGCCAAGTCCAGAAACGAAATGGACCACATTCAATACCTCAAAAAGCTCTTTGACCGACTCCGAAAATATCAGCTCAAACTGAACCCGACAAAATGTACTTTCGGAGTACGATCAGGAAAACTCCTAGGGTTCATTGTCAGCAAAAAAAGAATCGAAGTGGACCCCGATAAAATGAAGGCAATTTTGGAAATGCCTCCACCAAGCACAGAAAAGGAGGTCAGAGGTTTCCTAGGCCGAATTAATTACATTGCCCGTTTCATCGCTCAGTTAACGGATAAATGTATCCCCATCTTTAAACTGTTGCGCAAAAACCAGCCAACAGTGTGGAATGAAGAATGCCAACAAGCGTTCGATAAAATCCAGTATTGGTACCACCCGTTGAAGGGAGACCACTCATCCTATATTTATCAATACTTGAAGAGTCCATGGGATGTGTGCTCGGCCAACATGATGAAACCGGGAAAAAGGAACGAGCCATTTACTATCTCAGTAAGAAATTTCTAGACTACGAAACCCGCTATACACCATTCGAAAAAACCTGTTGCGCATTGGTGTGGGTCACTCAACGTCTCAGACAGTACATGGCTCGGCATACAACATGGTTGGTCTCCAAAATGGACCCAATTAAATACCTCTTTGAAAAGCCCATTTCAACTGGAAGAATAGCTAGGTGGCAGGTTCTCCTCTCAGAATTTGATATCATTCATGTGACCCAGAAAGCTATTAAAGGAAGTCCCCTAGCGGATTATCTAGCCCACGGATCAACAAATGAATATCAGTCCTTACAAGACGACTTTCCCGATGAGCATATTATGCATATCGAACACGAAGAGACCAAAGAAGAAGCATGGACTATGTTTTCTGATGGGGCCTCAAACATGCTTGGACACGGGGTAGGAGCTATTTTGATATCCCCCGAAAAGAAACACATTCCTGTAACAGTCAGGCTTAATTTCGATTGCACCAACAACATGGCCGAATACGAAGCATGTGCGCTAGGGATCCAAGCAGCTTTAGATCATGGGGTCACTAAGCTCAAAATATTCGGTGATTCATCCCTTGTTATCTACCAACTTAAAGGTGAATGGGAAACCCGGAACTCAAAGTTAATCCCATACTTAGAGCACATCCGCGAGCTGGTCTCAAGAATGGAAAGTGTCACCTTCCAGTATATCCCTAGGGAAGACAACCAAATTGTCGACGCCCTTGCCACCCTATCATCCATGTTTGCCCTAGATCAAGAACATGAGATGCCAATTATTCAAGTCAAGCTGCATGACAAACAGGCTTTCTGCATGGCATTAAATGGCGAATGCGACCAAAACCCCTGGTATCATGATATCAAGCAATATCTCATAGGGGGCGAATATCCCGAAGGAATCAGCGATAATGATAAGCGAACCATTCGTAAGAGGGTCGTAGGGTTCACGTTGATTGAAGGAACCCTCTACAAAAAGAGCCCCGATTCCACTCTCTTAAGGTGTGTGGACCAAGAAGAAGCCCGGACCTTGATAAAGGAAATCCACAAAGGAGCTTTTGGAACCCACGCACCCGGGCATGTCATGGCAAAGAAAATCCTCAGGGTAGGGTATTTTTGGTCCACAATGGAAGCTGATTGTCACCAGTATGCTAAGAAGTGTCATAAGTGCCAAGTCTACGCCAATAATATTCATGTGCCGCCCACACCTCTCAGTAACCTGGCTACACCATGGCCATTCTCTATGTGGGGCATGGATGTCATCGGACCCATTGAACCCAAAGTGTCTAACGACCATCGCTTCATCCTGGTAGCAATTGACTACTTCACCAAGTGGGTTGAGGCGGCATCATATGCGCATGTAACTCGGAAAGTGGTGACCACCTTCATCAAGAAAAACATTATATGTCAGTATGGCATCCCTCATAAGCTCATTACTGATAATGGGACCAACCTCAATAATAAAATGATGGAGGAATTATGTCAAGACTTCAAAATTCAGCACCACAATTCCTCCCCGTACCGACCAAAGATGAATGGTGCAGTAGAGGCAGCCAATAAGAATATCAAGAAAATCATCCAGAAAATGGTTGTGACCTACAAAGATTGGCATGCAATGCTTCCCTTTGCCTTACATGGCTACCGAACGACGGTACGAACCTCCACAGGAGCTACCCCGTTTTCCCTCGTATACGGTATGGAAGCCATACTACCAGTAGAGGTCGAAATATCCTCCTTACGAGTTGTCATGGAAGCCAATTTGACAAAAGCTGAATGGGTCCAAAACCGGTACGATCAGTTGAACCTAATCAAAGAAAAACGGTTGGACGCCATATGTCGGGGGCAAGCTTATCAAAGGAAGATCAAGAAAGCCTATGATAAGAAGGTCAATCCTCGCACTTTCCAAGAAGGGGATCTGGTGATAAAGAAACTGCTTCCAGCCCAGAAAGACAAAATCGGGAAATGGACAGCAAACTACGAAGGACCCTTTGTGGTCAAGCGAGCATTCTCAGGAGGGGCCCTCATCCTCACCAATATGGATGGAGAGGAACTCCGATACCCTGTCAACTCGGATGCGGTGAAAAAATATTACGCCTAAAGACATTGCTCATGACCCGTCAGGATGAAAACTCGCAAAGAGCGTCCTGGGCAAAAGATAGGGTCTACATTCCTCGCTAGGACACGTCCTAGGCAAAAATTAGAGATTTTAAAAAAAAAAAAAACAACACAAACAGAAAGAGAGCAATGATTACCTTAGCCGAAAACCGCAAAGGCAACTAAGGTAATACCTTCACAAAAGCAAGCAAACTTCGCATAGTCTTCACTCCAGGTTCGAGCATCTTGATTGAAGTAACCGGGAAAAACGGGGAAACAAAGATCACAGATATGATTGTGACGCCCTCATACAGTTTAGCCAACCCTGGCCAGCCTTGCTTACAAATTCTTTTGTAAATCCCCATGTAAAAATAAACCATCTGTTTATATCAATAAAATTGTCTTTCCTTCTCTATTACCTATTTGTGTGGATGCCTCTGTATTAATGAAATATGAGCATGCATAAAACAAGCAATTCAAGAAAGCATAAAAACGAGACGAATGACACCGGGTCAAGCAAAAAGTACAAGGCAGCCTGCTAGATCGAAAACCCGCAAAGGGCGGTCTAGGCAAAAGATAAGGCTTTCATATAAAAAAAAGAAGCCCACCAAAATACCTCAGGCAAGAAAATCAAAACCTGCTAGATCGAAAACTCGTAAAGGGCGGTCTAGGCAAAAGATAGGGTTAAAACAAAAAGTACAAAAGAATAGAACAAAAAAGAAAAAGAAAGTACCAGTCACTTTCTAAAAATGCTCTCAAACTAAAAATAGCATTCACACACAAGTAGTCGCACAAAATGACTTTGTCAAAAAATAAAAGAAATTACTTCAAAATGAAAAGCATTCATACATATAAGGAGATTAGCTCCATAGTTGTGATTGAAAACAGGATCATCAAGACCAACTCTCCAAATAATGCCCCCAAGAAGGCAGAGCTAGTCATCAATCAAGCGACCGATCAAAATAAGGAGCTTTTCAAAATCAAAGGCTCCAGTCATCATTTTTCTACCCAATAAAGGAGGCTACGATCATCCAACGTCATAAAAGAAAAGCCGACGGAAAGGCTTGGTCATCGCCAAAAGGATCCATGAAGGCAACACAAAAACCATCAAGGGCTCAACAAAGGGAGAGGAAAAAGCTAGCGTAGAACAAAGAAAAAAACTTAAAAAAAAAAAAGAAGCAAAAAGCATACGCTCAATAAGAAAAGCCAAAATCCTAAATCGTGAGAAAAAAGAGATAAAACCGCGAGAAAAAGGCAGGATTAAGACAAGTCGTCACCTCAACCAACAAAATTTGGACTACCAAATCAGAGTCGAACAGAAAACAAGACTCATCCGACCAACCAGCAAGAGTCGGATAGTCGCCACCAAAAATAAAAAACAACGAATCCCCAGCAAACAAGCAAGCTGGATGAGCACCCACAAAATCCCCGGCACAGTCCGAATGACCATTCAAAAAGGTCTAAGTACATTTACCAGAAATCACTCCCCAAGGAGACGGCGCATGAGCTAGAGCAGTAAGTCGCCACCATAGCCAAAGGATCAGCTACCGCAAGAAGGGGTATCCAGAGGCACCAAACCAGACGAGGGTTCGTACTCGTCAACCAAGGGGTCAGCTACCGCGTCGAAGGAGCATCCCAAGGTTTCACCGGTGCGTGATCAGAATCAGTAAGCCACCACCACAGCCAAAGGATCAGCTACCGCAAGATGGAGCATCTGGAGGCTTAACACCAGATGGGGGTGTGTACTCATCGGGCCTTACAAAAGGGGGTGTCGCCGCCGTCCGTTCCGACGTCCAGGGACATCTCGAACGTTTAATGTGAGCGGTCGCAAAAAGATGGTTTAGACTCGCGTTTTATGTTTAAAATATGTTCATTGCTTCCGAGGTGCTCAACAACTGAACTATCCTCTAATAGAAGCAAGGTTTTCGAAAAAGGGGTTCTTTTGGAGTCGCCACCAATGTTTTGACCTTAAACATTAGAAAAGGAAAAAATGTTGATTTTAAGAAAAACCAAACTTGGCCATTATAACCAGAGTTGGGTAAGGGAGTTAGTTACGTGTGGGGAAGGTATTAGCACCCCACAACGCCCCTTTCGGGTTCCCTATGACGGATTAATTCATTTAAGTAGAGATTATAAGAAATTACGCTATTACCCTATTTTATTCGTACAATAAAATATGGCTATCTACATGATTTTATTTACATTTCATAAAGCAATAAATAAAGCAGTAAAAAAGAAGAGATTTGAGAATAACCTCCGTAGAAAGCTTTATATAGCAACTCTCTTACAATAAGGACGTGTTTCGGCAGTCCCTCGCTCTACAACGACTCTCCTCACGACAAAACTTGACTCAACTAAAATTTTCTAAAAGAATCGAATGCCGGAATATAATTCCTTAACAGATTGTTACCTATATAAGGCAATCAGAAAGATCATTCGAAAGAGGGAGAGAAGTAGACAAGTGCTCTGAGTTGTCTGGGGTGTCTGAGGTGTGGAAAAAGTGTCAAATGAGCCTCCTATTTATAGTTTTCGCTGCCTGCACATCTGGGACGGCCGTTTGGGCCGGGACGGCCGTCCCAAATGCATCTTTTACACATGCTGGGACCCCCTGGAAGGGTGGGACGGCCGTCTGGGTTGGGTTGGCCGTCTCTGTTAGAAAAGTAGTTTTAAATCAAGAGGGGGGGTGAATTGATTTTTGAAAGTTTTTCGCAATACACAGATTATCTAATTCGAAAATTAAGATTACTTATCAATTCACAAATCACAAAGCAATCAAACAGTTTAAGTGCAGCAGCAGAAATTAAAGAGAGAAAGGTTAGGAAAGATTTCACCGGTAATTTTATACTTGGTTCACCCAATACCAGGGCTACGTCCGGACTCCAGCCAAATTCCAGTGGGTTCCACTAGAATAGATGTTTTACGAGACTCACCCTCTTACACCTATTCTAACTCTCCACCAAGAACCAAATTCCAGCTCTTGGAAACCTCTGCAACCAAATTCCAGCTAGCAAAGAAACCGAGTGCCCAAATTCCAGGCACCACACACAAGAACCAAATTCCAGCTCTTGCTTTAACCTTTCCACCAAGAACCAAATTCCAGTTCTTGGCAACTTTCTACAACAATTGCGAGAAAACTTGTACCCAAATTCCAGGTACAAAACAGTACAAATGAATGAATAGAAATTTAAAAGAAGAAACAAAGAAAGCTCAAACCGGATTACACCAATCCACGGTCAGTATCTTCTTCAAAGAAATGCAAAGTGCCTCAAGAAAGATTTCAAAAGAAGTTCACAAAAACAGTTGTGTATCTTTCTTGAAAAATGCTAATAGTTGCTTGTATTGATTGCTTGAATTGTGTCAAAAGCTGATATGTGATCTATATCTCAAAGTTTCAAGCAAATCTGTTTATAAAAGAGTATTTTCAAATCTGCTGCATTAATTAATCTGTTGAAAGTTTGTTTTAATCTGTTGAAATAGCCGTTACAATCTGTTAAAAGTCCTTTCAACCCATTAATGCGTTCATGATCTTTAACGAGAAAATGTTTTAGTTGATACGACCACGTTTTTATCAGTTAAAACGTTTTACAAACATTTTCTAAGTATAAAACAATCGATTGAATCACGTATTAATCGATTGATTTGTTTAAAAACCTTCTTATAAAACTTTCCAAGTTATTTTAAGCTGATATAAAGTCGTTTCAATCGATTGAAAATCTGCACATATATTTTCAAGTCATTTTAATCGATTGAAAGTTCGTTTTAATCGATTGAAAAGATTTTCTAAGTTATTCTAATCGATTGAAATGCGTTTTAATCGATTGAAATAAGTCTGATCGGTCATAATTCAATTCGATCGATCATAACCAACTCTGATCGGTCATAATCTCATTCTGATCGATCATACTGACATCCAAAGTGATTTTAATCGATTGAAACGTGTTTTAATCGATTAAAATAATTCTAATCGCTCATATTTAAGATCTGATCGATTATATTGCATTCTGACCTATTATATTCGAATTCTAATCGGTCATAAAGAGTTTTAATCGATTAAAAGAAGTTTGTATCGATTAAAATATTGTAAAAACACTTTTTAAAACATTCTAAGTGTTTTAAATTGATTCTTTCAAACCTTTATCGAGTTAATAACTTGTTTAAGAAAATTCTTTGCCAAAATGCTTTTGTTTTTGATTTGTTTAAAACTATTTTTGAGGCATTTTGCAAATTGAGTGAAGAAGCTTTATGCAGTGGAAAAGGTAAAGTGGTTTTACCTAAGCTTTCTGTTAAGACACACTAAGTCTTCAGCTCCATTCTTCCGAGTGACTTGTTTGACTCGCTGCGAGTTGACCCTTGACTTTATCTTTGACTTCATCAAATCAATGAGATCTTTGCTAGGATCACTTTCGAGTCTCCCCCTATTTGATGAAGACAAACACCATTTTGAAAAAACAATCTACTGCAAAATAAGTCACTTGATAATGCGAGTTAGGTGAGAAATATAAGAATGTAATAAAGTTTTGTTTCTCCCCCTAAAACTTATTTCTCCCCTAAAATGTTGCACTTAAATTTATCTTAAAGTGATGCAACTATTTCTCCCCCTTTTGACTTCATCAAAAATAGGGAATAGAAGAGAAAAAAAAAAATGTAAGGTTTCGAAAATATGCTCAAGTTTTTGAAAATACAAAGTAAATCAATATTTCACTCATGAAAAGAATCAATTAAAGTTGATTCAAGCTTATCTCCATTAACACGTTTGTAATGAATACAATTAACACGTGTAAAGATAAGGGAATCACGCTTTAGTAGCATGTTACGAGAACGACCATTAACTAAAGCCTTTAATCCTCTTTTCAGAATAAAAATCGATTAAAAGCAGAGCATAATCGGTTAAAATGTTCTTGGTAAATGATTTTAATCGATTGAAAGAAAAGTTTAATCGATTAAAACATTTAAGATTTTGAAAACATGAAACTTTAGTAAAAATAATCGATTATTTCGATTTTAAATCGATTAAAACATGTTGAATAAGTTCATTTAATCGATTAACAAGATGTTGTATTGATTAAAACAATCAGTTTTGAAAATGAAGTAATGTTTAATGCATATTTTGTAAAGCTGATCATTTAGAAGGATGTTTTAACAATACTAACGACTATATTGATTAAATCTTAGCTAATAGATCCATCAGAATAAAATCTTATTTAGCTAAAGCTCTCGGGGATCTATTTAAATTCTATCTAGATTAACTTTAAACCTTCATTATATAAATCAAGGCTAAAAATATTGTTTCTGTTTAATAACCGAGTGATACTACAGATCATAAATTGAAATTAGCATCAAAAGGGATAAGATATAAAGGAAAGGTAAGAAGGGACCCTGTTTATCCACCAATATTTAATTATCCCAATTTCCTTGGTTTAGTTGCAAATCCTCCAGCTTGGTGTAAACGAATTTGTTCTTATTTCCCCGATTATTTGTGTCAGATGCCAAAATACGTGACTCGAGTCATTTGATCCTCAACCACTTTTCGTTGGAACGGATTTTGCTCTATCAACTATTTGAGTCAACAAGCTGCTGTCACTCCTGTATCGGCAACGAACACAGAAACTTTTCCTGAAAAGAAATCTTTTAGCAGTTTACTGTTATTATTGACTGCATTACAGTCCATGGTTGACACCACACTGGAATTTCTACTACACATCGGAGGCATAATCATGTACTGACCAAATCCCACACGAGAATGCATGATACCATAAATTGCATGAATCACGAGGTTAATGATGTACTTGAGATAGGAATTTTCTTTCATAATAGCCAACCCATTTTGAACCTACTAGGTTGTCATTATCCAAGCAAATAACTGCATTCTTATTAATGTAGTATGATGGGTGTTATTCTCACTTATAGTGAACCAGTCATCATTATCTTTTGAAGAATGAGTCATTTTTAACTTTGTTGTTTCCGAGTGGTATCATATGCACAAGTGATTAACAAAAACTTATTCGGTAGAGTGGGCAATGATTAGTAATGCATACACGGAGAACTAGTGATGACGATAATCCGAGCTTTCACTATATTTGCCTTCAGCGAGGGAACAAATCAACAGTTTAAAATTTATCCCTGTACACACATTCTCTGTGCCACGTTATTCAATTTTTGAATTGCTGTCCCAGATTGGTTCCCTTGCAGTGTCACCTCGTGACATTGATGATTAAAGCAAATATTCAAAGTTGCACAGTTCCAATGAATTTCACCAAGAGTTTTGAACCAATGCATGCTCAAAATTATTTCAAATATATTGCAATGTAATATCAAGAAATTTAATGAAAACATGTATTTATTGGATTTCCTAGTAATGAATAACTTATTACCGAAACAATTATCACAAAAAAAATTTTGATAAACTATGTTTTCGAGTCCTAACGAGTTTGACTTGTTTGTAACTAGTGTCTATAAGAAAAGTTACAGTCCATTCTTTGATAATTCCTTTGATTTTTAATGTATTACTACGTGACATTCCATGTAAAGTATTAAGAGAAATGTAGACGTCTACAGCTTGAATCATGACTATGTTAAAATAACTTTTTCATCTATGGATAACTTTCCCACATGTAAAGTTTGCGGTAATTCAATCGGCAATAACTTTCCCACATTTATTCCACTAGTCTTAGTTTCTAATTAAAGATCTGTTCGGCATGTGCGACACAATTTACGGGACGAGTGGGTGAATCAGTTAATTTGTTCTTGGGAATAATGTTGATTTGGTCAAAGAAATCTTTAAAGATTTATTGCGAGATAATAGACATCGAGTTTTTGTTTTGAATTTCCCTGTCAAACTTCAATTAGATGTTATAAGTCTTGTTTACAGATCCTAATCAATTGATTAATCAACTCATTATCTATTAATTTGATTCTTGTCATTAGAGTTGAAAACATCTACAGTGAATTAATCGATTTGTTTTATAAAAGGATCGATTAGTTTAATACGAGAATGAAATCAATAACATGACACCAGAATTTAAATCGATTAAAACGTGAATGAATCGATTAATTTTGATACCTAAGTGTTTTTAGTTGATATAAATTTATTCTAATCGATTAAAGCGACTAAACCAACATTACGAGAACAATTTAATCGATTATTTCGACATTTCAATCGATTAAAATGGTACGGTAAGTTATTTCAATCGATTAATAATGGTTTATATCAATTTAAAACAATTAATTTAAATACACGAACCTGGTTTCGCGACTCCGATCTTCAAGGGATTCCTAGACTTGTTCCTGCAAAATAATTAAGTATTTTTACGGTACCCTTTATAATTATTGGGTCCTGATCATGTTATTTGAAAAGAATTAATCTTTGGAACCCATTTCATTCTCCCTTTAGGAATAGCATACTTTTTAATTCTACGGTATTTTACTTGAATGCCCTTTCTTCATGCGGTAAAAACATTTGATTGTAGAGTATGAATTCCTATTTATTTTTGTTTTACTTGGATCTAGATTTAAATCCTATTCCAGATTTGTCAAAAATTAATTTTTGAGATCCAAGTAATACATCTAGATTGGCTTGCCCCCTGAGTGAACTTTGAAACAGTTTGAGATAAGAATTCAATTTTCTTTTGCAATTCGAACAGTTTTTGCATGGTTTATTGCATTTACAATCGAGTTATCATGAATCGGTTTCAAGAATTCATTATCAGTTTCATTTTCACTAATCTGTTTTCCGGAGAATCAACCTTGTTAACTAGCCGGTTATTTAATCCTTTTAGCCTATTATTTTCTTTTTGAAGTTTCTTAGCCTCCTCATGCATTTCATTAAATGCTTCTTGTAATGCATCATAGTTAACTATATTTGAAGAGGAGCTAGAACTTACCTGGCTGGTTTGTGGATTTTGACTCGCCATTAAGCAAAGATTGGCTTCTTCATTTTCGAGTTATCCTGTTGATGACGTATCATTATCATCCCAGGCTATGTAGGCTCTTCTTTTTGATTTTTCCTCTTTCTTTTCACTTTGTTTATTTCTTTCTGGACATTCCATTTTAACATGGCCCTGTTTGCCACAACCATAACATTTAAAGTTAGAAGAATCAGTTCTTTTCTCATACCTTTTGTGTCTTTCCTTGTCTTGGATCTTTTTCTTGAGGAATTTGTTGAATTTCCTAACAAGCGGTCCAAGGTTCTCATTATCTTCTTCGATTCTTGATTTTCTTCAACTTTAAGTGCAATGCTTCGTTCTTCTTCTCGGAGACTTCTTGCTCATTGAATCTTGTGATTTCCATTTCATGTTCTCACGAGTTTTCCAAACAGATGAGAGTTGTTGTCATGGTGGACGAGATCTTTTGATTACGATATTGCAGTGACTTTTGGCTGCCAGGACTCGTCAAGACATTTCAACACTTTAATATTTAATTCTTCCTTATCAAAGGTCTTACCTAGGCCCATTAAATGGTTGATGATGTGCGTGAAGCGTTTACGCACATCTGCGATGCTTTCACCATTCTGCATTTTAAACGGCTCATACTCTCTTATCAAAGTGTGTTTTACGGCTCTTTTAACATCTGCAGTCCCTTCATGAGTGACCTCAAGAACATCCCACATCTCCTTGGCGAAATTGCCTTTGGGACACCACTGAAAAATTCATCCATGTTAAGAGCAGAAGTAATTATATTTTTTGCATTACGAGTCACTTTGAACTTTCTTCTTTTCTTCTTCATTCAAGCTTGACCATCCTTTATACGTAATTAAAGGACCATTAGTAATAACATCCCAAGCATTTACGTCGATGGATTCAATGAAGATTTTCATCCTAATTTTCCGGAAAGGATAATGCTGTTCCATGAGAATAGTGGAGGTACTGTTAATAGATGCCCCCTCGGAAAACGGTAATCTGTTCTCGACCATGGATCAAGAGACTTGAATAACTTTCAAGCACCTTGCTCGATGCCAATTGTTAGAAAAGTAGTTTTAAATCAAGAGGGGGGTGAATTGATTTTTGAAAGTTTTTCGCAATACACAGATTATCTAATTCGAAAATTAAGATTACTTATCAATTCACAAATCACAAAGCAATCAAACAGTTTAAGTGCGCAGCGAGAAATTAAAGAGAGAAAGGTTAGGAAAGATTTCACAGGTAATTTTATACTTGGTTCACCCAATACCAGGGCTACGTCCGGACTCCAGCCAAATTCAGTGGGTTCCACTAGAATAGATGTTTTACGAGACTCACCCTCTTACACCTATTCTAACTCTCCACCAAGAACCAAATTCCAGCTCTTGGAAACCTCTCGCAACCAAATTCCAGTACGCAAAGAAACCGAGTGCCCAAATTCCAGGCACCACACACAAGAACCAAATTCCAGCTCTTGCTTTAACCTTTCCACCAAGAACCAAATTCCGAGTTCTTGGCAACTTTCTACTAACAGTGCGAGAAAACTTGTACCCAAATTCCAGGTACAAAACAGTACAAATGAATGAATAGAAATTTAAAAGAAGAAACAAAGAAAGCTCAAACCGGATTACACCAATCCACGGTCAGTATCTTCTTCAAAGAAATGCAAAGTGCCTCAAGAAAGATTTCAAAAGAAGTTCACAAAAACAGGTTGTGTATCTTTCTTGAAAAATGCTAATAGTTGCTTGTATTGATTGCTTGAATTGTGTCAAAAGCTGATATGTGATCTATATCTCAAAGTTTCAAGCAAATCTGTTTATAAAAGAGTATTTTCAAATCTGCTGCATTAATTAATCTGTTGAAAGTTTGTTTTAATCTGTTGAAATAGCAGTTACAATCTGTTAAAAGTCCTTTCAACCCATTAATGCGTTCATGATCTTTAACGAGAAAATGTTTTAGTTGATACGACCACGTTTTTATCAGTTAAAGCGTTTTACAAACATTTTCTAAGTATAAAACAATCGATTGAATCACGTATTAATCGATTGATTTGTTTAAAAACCTTCTTATAAAACTTTCCAAGTTATTTTAAGCTGATATAAAGTCGTTTCAATCGATTGAAAATCTGCACATATATTTTCAAGTCATTTTAATCGATTGAAAGTTCGTTTTAATCGATTGAAAAGATTTTCTAAGTTATTCTAATCGATTGAAATGCGTTTTAATCGATTGAAATAAGTCTGATCGGTCATAATTCAATTCGATCGATCATAACCAACTTCGATCGGTCATAATCTCATTCGATCGATCATCTTGACATCCAAAGTGATTTTAATCGATTGAAACGTGTTTTAATCGATTAAAATAATTCTAATCGCTCATATTTAAGATCTGATCGATTATATTGCATTCGACCTATTATATTCGAATTCTAATCGGTCATAAAGAGTTTTAATCGATTAAAAGAAGTTTGTATCGATTAAAATATTGTAAAAACACTTTTTAAAACATTCTAAGTGTTTTAAATTGATTCTTTCAAACCTTTATCAGTTAATAACTTGTTTAAGAAAATTCTTTGCCAAAATGCTTTTGTTTTTGATTTGTTTAAAACTATTTTTGAGGCATTTTGCAAATTGAGTGAAGAAGCTTTATGCAGTGGAAAAGGTAAAGTGGTTTTACCTAAGCTTTCTGTTAAGACACACTAAGTCTTCAGCTCCATTCTTCTTGAGTGACTTGTTTGACTGCTACAGAGTTGACCCTTGACTTTATCTTTGACTTCATCAAATCAATGAGATCTTTGCTAGGATCACTTTCAGTCTCGACTGTCCTAGGTTAGTTGGGACGGCCGTCTCGACCTTGGGACGGTCGTCTCGACCTGTTTTGGCCAGCTTTTGTGTTCTGGGACCCCTGGGAAGCTTTCCTTTATGTATTCGGACGTCGTTTGATGCTGATAAACGCCCGTTAAAGCTTTATCTTCATATAGGAAGTCTTCTTGGCCTTTATTGAGATGTCAGGCGAGCTTTGTCTTTGTAGGAAGTCTCTTCATCTTTTATTATCGAGAGGCCGAGCGAGCTTTGTCTTGTCATATGAGATTTTCTCAGCCTTTATTGAGAGACCGGGCAAAATTAGGGGTCTACAGGGTGCTTACCAGACGGGGGTTCATACTCGTCAAACACCAGATGGGGGTATGTACTCATCAGGCCTTACAGAAGGGGGCTTACCGGGCGGGGGTTTATACTCATCAAACCAGATGAGGGTTCGTAATCATCAGCTGAAGGGGTCAGCTACCGCGTCAAAGGAGCATCCCAGAAGCGCACAACACAACATTTCCCCAGAGGATCACCCGCCGCAAAGATGGAGTATCTGAAGGGTAACCGGGCAAGAGGGTCAACTCCTTTACCCTCCAGTCGATGACCTTGGCACAAAAGGCCGGCAGTCGACTGATCGGGTAAAGGGGGGGCAGCTGTAGACCCCAAATCTTGCCCGGCCTCCAAATAAAGAGCATAAGATCTCCTATTTGAAGATGGACGAAGCCTAACAAGCCATTAAGAGAGACTATTAGGACCCATACTAGGATAGGAGGGAGTTTCTGTACCAAAAAATAAGTTTTCTCGCCTTGTTGGGACGAGACCGTTGTCTGGATTTCCCAGACCGCCGTCTCGCCTCATGCAAGTGGCGAGACCGCCGTCTCGCTTGATGAGACGATGGTCTCGCCACCTGCGAAGGGCGAGACGGCGGTCTCGCTTACCCAGACGACGGTCTCGCTGCGGTTGACAGGGCGAGACGGCGGTCTCGTTGGACGAGACGGCAGTCTCGACCCTGTCAGACGAGAACGGCGGTCTCGCCACCTGACAGTGTGAAAACCTATAAATAGGGGTCCTCCCCCCCTCATTTCCACACACCACAAGCTTCTAGCTTTCCCTTCTCTCTAAAACTTCTCTCTAGAATCCCTCCGACGCATTTCCGGAGTTTCTGAGTGTCTTTGAGAGCATTTTTCGGCGTCTAGAAAAGTTTCAAGCATCGTGTAGAGTGAAGGGCTGCCAAAAAGCACCCATTTCTTTTAAAGAAATAAAAAGAAAGCTTGCTTTGGAGGTTTAAATTCTCCCTCTCTATCTTTTACTGCTTTAAATTTTAAGTTATGCAATAGATTAGGGCCATGTAGTTATAACTTTAAATTCCGCAAAACAAAAAAAGGGCAAAAGCGTAATTTTCAAACGGTTTAAATATTTTTAAATAGCCCGCCTGTCATAGGGAACCCGAAAGGGGCGTCGTAAAGGGACTAATACTCCCTTTACACGTAACTAACTCCCTTACCCAACTCTGGTTCTAATGACCAAAGCTGGTTTTTGAAAACCAACGCCTTTAAAAACCCCTTTTCCGATGTTTTCGGTAAAAACATCGGTGGCGACTCCACAGAACCCCACAAAAATTAGTCCTTGGGTTAGCCCGGTTATCGGACAACCCAAGGACGCCCTTTCGAAAACCTCGCCCCTAGGTTAGCCCGGTTATCGGACAACCTAAAGGCGTTGTAACTACCTATAAAAAACGCGAAAATCAAAAAGGGTCGAAACCATCGCGTCGCTCCGACTGCCATCTTTTTGATGGCGGCGACAGGTAACAATCAGTTAAGGAATCATATTCCAGCATTCGATTCTTCTGTAAAAGTTTAGTAGAGTCAGTGTTGTATTCGGAGAGGAGAGTCTTTGTAGAGCGAAGGATTGCCAAAACGCATCCTTACGATTAAAGATTCGCAATACAAAGCTTGCTACGGAGGTTCTGTTCAATTCTCTTCTCTTTTACTGCTTTATTTATTGCTTTCTGTATGCAATGTAAACTAAAATCATGTAGATAGCCATTTTTAATATTATGCAATAAAATAGGGTAATCGCGTAATTTCTTATAACCTTCACTTAAATGAATTAGTCCGTCATAGGGAACCCAAAAGGGGCGTTGTGGGGGTTCTAACACCTTCCCCACACGTAACTAACTCCCTTACCTAACTCTGGTTATAATGGCCAAGTTTGGTTTTTATTAAACTCAATGCCTTTTTATCCTTTTCCAATGTTTATGGTCAAAACATTGGTGGCGACTCCAAAAGAACCCTTTTCGAAAACCTTGCTTTTATTAGAGGATAGTTCAGTTGTTGAGCACCTCGGAAGCAATGAACATATTTTAAACAAAAAAACGCGAGTCTAAACCATCTTTTCACGACCGCTCGCATAAACGTTTGAGATGTCCCTGGACGTCGGAACGGACGACGACGACAGACTAAAAAATAAAAAGACTTATGCTTAGTCCAAAAAAGCAAAAATCCAAAGTTGCGAGAGAAAAGATAAAATGCGGAAAAAGGCAGGATTAAATCCAAAACATTAGCCAAGGCAAACTGGCAAGACGACCACATTAACCGAAAATCCCCGACAACCAACAAAGTCGGACGAAAAATATGAAAAGAACAAAACAAAGCATTTCCATTAATCGACAGGCTGGATGACTACCGGAAGAGCCAAAAGAATCCCCGGCACACCAGATGACTTTACCAAATAGAAGACCATTTCTCACAAGAACCGGCACATGAGCTAGAGTAGTAAGCCGCCACCACCACCAGTCCTACGAAGTGGACTGCACCAGCTAGAAGGGGGGTTCATACCCATCAACTTGCGCATGACCTGCACATGAGCCAGAGCAGTAAGTCGCAGTCGGTCCTACATTATGGACCATACTAGCCTGATGAGGGGTTTATACTCATCCAGTCCTACAAATGATTGATTGTAAACACTACCAACCGGATGGGAGTTTATACTCATCAACCGAAGGGTCGGCTACCGCAAGAAGGAGCATCCTGAGGTTCTACCACTTGTCAGCTAAGGGTCGGCTACCGCAAGAAGTAGCATCCCGAAGCTATAACCAACCGGATGGGGGTTTATACTCATCAACCGAGGGATCGGTTACCGCAAGAAGGAGCATCCTGAGGTTCTACCATGTGTCAACCAAAGGGGTCGACTACCGTATGAAGGAGCATCCCAGAGGTGCACACACACATTTTTCGTCCAGAGGGTCGGCCACCTCAAGACGGAGCATCCGAAGGACAGCCGGGCAAGAGGGTTAACTCCTTCACCCTCCAGCCGATCTTTTTAGCACAACAAGCCAATAGTCGGCTAGTCAGGTGAAGAAGGGGCAGCAGTAGACCCCAAATCTTTCCCGATGTCAAAATAAAGAACATAAGACCTCTAATTCGAAGATGGGAAAGTCCTAAAAGGTCCCTAGGATAGACAAATAGGCCCCATATTAGAGTAGGAAGGTTTTTTGTACAAAAAAAATAAGGAATTCCACTTGAACGGTCGACACTGTCATCTCGCCATCAGCAAAGGGCGAGACCGCCGTCTCGCCACTTGCCATGGCGAGACCGCCTTCCCGCTTGGCGAGATGGCCTTCCCGCCATTTGTCAAATTGATACCGCCTTCTTGATTGGCGAGACGGCCATCCTGACCTGACAGGCCTGAATCCCTATAAAAAGAGGGCGGTCTCCCCTTCATTTCACACAGTTCTTCAACTTTTCCTTCTACCATTTCTTCAAATTCTTCTCCTAGAGCCCCTCCGAAGCATTTCCGGAGTCTTTTTAGTGTTCTTAGAGGGAATTTTATAGCATTGCAAGAAAGAGCGATCGACGTTGTAAAGTGAAGGACTGCCAAAAAGCTTCCTAGTCCAAGAATATTAATCAAGAAAGCTTGCTTCGGAGGTTTTCTCACTTTCTTCCTCTCTTTTTACCGCTTTGTTATTTACATTTATCTGTGCATTAGCTGCTAGGGCCATGTAGTCATTACTTTTTAATTCTGCAAATAAAAGGGTAAAAATGTCATTTTAAAGTTTATTTATGGAATAAATGGCCCATTATAGGGAACCCAAAAGGGGCGTCGTAGGGAAGCTAATATCTTCCCTATACGTAACTAACTCCCTTACCCAACCCTGGTTATAACGGCCAAGTTGGTTTTTCAAAACCAACGCCTTCTTTTCTCATTTCCTAATGTTTTTGGATAAAACATTGGTGGCGACTCCAGAACCCATTTTTTGAAAACCTCACCCTTAGGTCCAGCCCAGTTATCGGACAACCTAAAGGTGTTGTAATGTCACATTTTAAAACGCGAAGTGGAAGTCAAAAACCATCGCGTCGCTCTGACCGCCTCTTTTGACGGCGATGACACGCTTTATCACGGGAAGAGCTCAAAGGACTATGTTTCTTCGGAGACCCATGCAATGTTGCGAACTCACTTGCTGTACGGAGAGCATGGGAGAAACTAGCCTTCATGGGAGATAGAGAACTAGGCAAAGCTCGAGTAGCTGTTTCCAGTGACTACGAGGAATGGAGGAGAAGCAGAGGGATGTCACAACCATCCGCCCCACCTACTACGCTATCAGCCAGTGGAGAGCTCCAAAACCATGTCGATGCCTTGACCTAGAGGATAGAAATCATGGGAGCCCAGATCGGGCCCTTGAGGAAAAAGAGCAAGAATCTATCCTCACTATAGACGGTCTAAAAAGGCAGTGCAAGAAGAAAGATCAACAAATAGAGCCCCTCAAGGACCAATGTGTTGATTCTAGTGAACAGGTTATCCGAGCATCCAAATTTTCCAGAATAAACTTGGATAATCAAATCCAAGAAATAACCGCCAAATCAGCACACCTTGAGGCTGAATGTGAAAAACAGGCTTAGATGATCAAGGGAATGCTACAAGATCTCTCAAGGACTCAGTCTGAACTACATCAAGGAAGGGAGACCACCCAGAGACTTAACATAAGACTTACTGAGCTACGCTGCAAAGAAAGAGATGGGTTAGCTCAGTATGGCCAGGTGCTACAAGAAAGAGACCGAGCCATTGAGAGACTCGACAATTTACAAGCCATGGTCATCCATCAAGAGGTGAAGATCAAAGAGGCTCAGAAGTATAGTGAAGATATGAGCCAGGCGGTCCACCAGTAGATCGAAGCACTCGCTCATCATGTACGGGAAGCCAAAGAAGAATTACATAGAAATTAGAACCCGCTTCTGGGTTTCTTTAGGATTTTCCATTTCTGTCAAAAAGTGTTTCGTAGCATGGTGTAAGGGAATGTACACTTTCTCTAAATAAATAAAATTTCCTTTTGTTTATACAATTGTCTACTTGCATTCATTTCATTCATAATTTGCATACTTGATTATCCCTCATTCACTTTTATAAAATAAGATAATAAAAAGGAAGGATTAACTGATACATCTTCCATAATCAGATAAATGGAGTGAAAATCGTTCGTAATCAAGGTCTCCCTAACGGTCGATCCACCCCAAGAGGAAATAAGCCTCGGTCGTTGGTTATCAAAGTCAATAAGGAAGAGGGGGCAAGGACGCCTTTGCGACTATTTGCACCTCGTCGTTTTCCCTATGACTCAAATAAATTTGTACCATGGAGATACGGGGAATCTTCACCAATAAAGGAGGACATCTCCAATATAGCCAGCATTGGGGCATGACTAGAAGTGGAAGAATCTACTCCCCCAAAGAGTCACAAGAAGATGCCCCCAAGAATAAAGGGAAAAATAAATAGACCGAAGAAAGAGAAAATAATGAATCCAAGAAGGAGACTGATGAGTTACTCCAGTTCATAAGGCAGAGCGAGTATTCCATCGTCGACCAACTCAATCATACACCTGCAAAGATAACTTTGTTATCTCTAATGATGAGTGTGGAACCGCATAAAAATGCCCTGATGAAGATTTTGAGCGAAGCGCATGTATCTCACACGATATCCCAAGAAAAAGTTGAGAGGATTGTCGGTTACATCATAGCTAGCAATCACCTCACCTTCACAAATGAAGAACTCCCTCCTGAAGGGTCGAGCCATAACAAGCCCTTGCATATTTCCATCAAATGCAAGTAGTATCTCATCGCCAAAGTTCTTTGGATAACAGGTCATCCTTGAATGTGATGCCCAAGTGCACACTTGACAAGTTGACTATTCAAGGAACCTGCATGCGCCCAAGCAGCACTATCGTTCGACCCTTCGACGGATCCAAACGAGAAGTAGTGGGGGAAATCAATTTGCCAATCCAAGTCGAACCCACTATCTTCAACGTCAATTTCCACTTGATGGATATTAATCCAACATATAGTTTTCTCCTTGACAGACCTTCGATTCACGACGCTAAGGCAGTACCTTCAATGCTCCACTAGAAATTCAAGTTCATAGTAGACGAAAAACTGGTCATGGTCCAAGCTAAAGATGATATCTTGATCAGTGGACTGTCTACTCAACCCTATGTGGATGCGGCTGAAGAGGCCCGTGAAACATTTTTTCAAGCGCTTGAAATCGCCAATGTAGAAAGACTTCCCGATAATACAAAGGTAGCCCGCATGATGATGAAGTATGGTTACCATCCTGGCCAAGGGCTCAGTGCAGACTGCCAAGGAATGAAGGAGCCCCCGGAATTCAAAGATAATCCTTTAAAGCATGACCTAGGATATGAGCTTACAAAGGGTCGAGCTGAAAGAAGAAAAGGGAAGTCTCCCCTCCGCACACTCAAGCAGATCTTTCGAAGCAGAGGGATACAAGCGTCGAGAGCAACTCTAGTCATTAGGAGTTCTTTTTCCTTTCTTAAGGGATGTAAAACCAATGATTGTTAGAGATTATCCCCCGGAGCTAGCCCGAGCCCCGGGCATCTTTTGGGCACATATTCCCCTCTTAATTAATAAGAATACGTTTCTTACTATTTGCTTCTCTTCTTGCTATTCATAACTAAACCTCATAATAACCATGTTTAAGCAAATGTTTTCAAAAGTGCGTCAAAATAATCAAAACGTGCCATCACCAAAAAATATAATCAAACTGATTGACTAGAAACACAAAATAAGGTTTTACCTCTGTTAGAAAAGTAGTTTTAAATCAAGAGGGGGGGTGAATTGATTTTTGAAAGTTTTTCAAAATACACAGATTATCTAATTCGAAAATTAAGTTTACTAATCAATTCACGAATCACAAAGCAATTAAACAATATAAGCGCAGCAACTGAAATTAAAGAGAGAAAGGTTAGGAAAGATTTCACCGGTAATTTTATACTGGTTCACCCAATACCAGGGCTACGTCCAGTCTCCAGCCAAATTCCAGCTGGGTTCCACTAGAATAGATGTTTTACGGACTCAACAATCTTACACCTACTCTAACACCGTAACCAATTTCCAGTCCTCGACTTTAACCTCTCCACCAAGAACCAAATTCCAGTTCTTGGAAACCTCTACAACCAAATTCCAGCTACAGAGAACCCAAGTACCCAAATTCCAGGTACCAAACCTTTCACCAAGAACCAAATTCCAGTTCTTGAAAACCTCTACAACCAAATTCCAGTCGCAGAGAAACCAAGTGCCCAAATTCCAGGCACCAAACAAGCACAAGAACCAAATTCCAGTTCTCGTACTCAACCACCAAGAACCAAATTCCAGCTCTTGATAACCTCTCGCAACCAAATTCCAACTGCAGAGAAACCAAGTGCCCAAATTCCAGGCACCACACACAAGAACCAAATTCCAGCTCCTGTGCTCAACCTCTTACCAAGAACCAAATTCCAGTTCTTGATAACCTCCACAACCAACTTCCAGCTGCAGAGAAAACTTGTGCCCAAATTCCAGGCACAAACACAATACAAAGTAATGAAAATGAATTTACAAAGAAGAAACAAGAAAGCTCAAACCGGATTACGCTAATCCACAAGTAAGTTTCTTCTTCAAGGATGCAATATGCCTCAAGAAAGATTTCAAAAAGAACTTCACAAAACAGTTGTAATTCTTTCTTGGAAAAAGATGCTTAACAGTTGCTTGAATTGATTGCTTTGGATGTGTAAAAACTGATATTCAATCTGTTGTTTCAAAGTTTCAAGCAAAACTATTTTTAAAGAGAATTTTCAAATCTGCTGCATTAATTAATCTGTTGAAAGTTTGTTTTAATCTGTTGAAATAGTCGTTATAATCTGTTAAAAGTCCTTTCAACCCATTAATGCGTTCTTGTTTCTTTAACAGAATGGTTTTAGTTGATACAACCATGTTTATATCAGCTTAAAACATTTTACAAACATTTTCTAAGTATAAAACAATCGATTGAATCGCGTATTAATCGATTGATTTGTTTAAAAACCTTCTTATAAAACTTTCCAAGTTATTTTAGCTGATATAAATTCGCTTTAATCGATTGAAAATCTGCACATATATTTTCAAGTCATTTTAATCGATTGAAAGTTCGTTTTAATCGATTGAAAAGATTTTCTAAGTTATTTTAATCGATTGAAATACGCTTTAATCGATTGAAATAAGTCTGATCGGTCATAATTCAATTCTGATCGATCATAACCAACTCTGATCGGTCATAATTTCATTCTGATCGATCATCCTGACTTCTAAAGTGGTTTTAATCGATTAAAACGTGTTTTAATCGATTAAAAGAAATTTGATCGCTCATATTTAAAATCTGATCGATTATATTTCATTCTGACCTGTTATATTCGAATTCCAATCGGTCATAAAGGGTTTTAATCGATTAAAAGAAGTTTGTATCGATTAAAATACTGTAAAAACACTTTTTAAAACATTCTAAGTGTTTTTAATTGTTTCTTTCAAAACTATATCAGTAAAAAACATTGTTAAGAAAGTTCTTTGTCAAAATGCTTTTGTTTGATTTGTTTAAAACTATTTTTGAGGCATTTTGCAAATTGAGTGAAGGAGCTTCATGCAGTGGAAAAAGGTAAAGTGGTTTTACCTAAGCTTTCTGTTAAGACACACTAAGTCTTCAGCTCCATTCTTCTGAGTGACTTGTTTGACTGTTGCAGAGTTGACCTTTGACTTTATCTTTGACTTCATCAAATCACTGAGATCTTTGCTAGTATCACTTTCAACCTCATCATAATAAAACCGTGTTTCGCCAATATTGTGAAGAAAGAAAATATAACTCAAAAGAAGCCCATAGAAGGCAAAGGCCATGTCGCCGCCGTCCGTTTCGACGTCCAGGGTCGCGAAAAGATGGTTTAGACTCGCGTTTTTTGTTTAAAATATGTTCATTGCTTCTGAGGTGCTCAACAACTAAACTATCCTCTAATAGAAGCAAGGTTTTCGAAAAAGGGGTTCTTTTGGAGTCGCCACCAATGTTTTAACCTTAAACATTGGAAAAGGAAAAAATGTTGATTTTAAGAAAAACCGCACTTGGCCATTATAACCAGAGTTGGGTAAGGGAGTTAGTTACATGTGGGGAAGGTGTTAGCACCCCACAACGCCCCTTTCGGGTTCCCTATGACGGACTAATTCATTTAAGTGAAGATTACAAGAAATTACGCTATTACCCTATTTTATTCGTACAACATTTAAATATGGCTATCTACATGATTTTATTTACATTTCATATATAAAGCAATAAATAAAGCAATAAAAGAGAAGAGATTTGAAAAGAACCTCCGTAGCAAGCTTTATATAACAACTCTGTTACAATAAGGACGCGTTTTGGCAGTCCCTCGTGTTAGAATCGCGCAGCGGAATGTTCGCGTGGTCGGACAAAAACCAAGAGGGGGGGTGAATTGGTTTCTTAATAAAAATTAGGTTTTCAAAATTTTCCCCAAATTTTACCGATTAAAAATTGTGTAAATGTAAATAGAGAAGAGATAGAAATCTTACACAGGAGATTTATACTGGTTCGGATCAAAAGACCCTACGTCCAGTTGCTAATCACTCAAACAGAGGATTAACGCTGTCACTATGATCAAAGTTGTTACAAACAAATTACAATGAAAAGATAAAGATTAGAAAACACCTCTCTTGAAATCCACAAGAGATGATGAACAGCTTTCCCTAGAGACGGCACAGCACACAATCCACTAAGAACTCCACTTAGTCATTCTTATCGCTTCTAGCCCACACCAGGTTCAGAAAGCCCCCTTTCCTTGCAACAAAAAGTTCTCTGGCACTCACAGCACTTAACTTTTGTATGGAAAAGGTTGTTCTTTTTTTTTTGAGTGCCAAAGGAGAGTATAAGTAGGGAAATTAGGGTTTAGAAAAAGGGGATTTCGAAACTAGGGTTCTTGGTAATTAAGTTTTCGAAAATAGGGTTAATTTGAAATTTAAAATGAAAAACAGACTGAAATAATCGATTAAATGGAGTTATAATCGATTAAAACAGAGCCAAAAAAACAGAACCCAAAACCTCTCTGTTTTAATCGATTATTTGAAGTTTTAATCGATTATTTGACCTAATAATCGATTATTTTGATGTTTTAATCGATTAAAACAGTGAGTATATACTGAAAATCGTTTTCTCACTGTTTTAATCGATTATTTCCCTATATAATCGATTAAAGCTGAGCCTGGATGATATATTTGGGCTTTTTGAAGCTTCTAAGTTGCAGACTATGTACCGGCTATCTCAAACTCTATAATTACAGACTCAATCTAATTAAAACAGAGTTATTACACTACAAAACAAGTCTTCAATACTCTAAGTCTTTGAGTTCTTCAATCATCATCAAAATCATCAATCTTCATGTTCATCAAGTGCAACATCAAGTCCTTGAATGTTCAACAATCTCCCCCTTTTTGATGATGATCAAAATTATCTTTTAAAGCCCTTGTAATAACCTGTTTTATTTGTCATACTAACAAACACATCAAACATACCAGATAATATTTAAATGCAATTCATAAGACAATTCATAAGAGGCTTTAAATATTTCTCCCCCTATTTTGATTATAATAAAAAAGAACTCTGCAATAACAATCATAAGAGCTCCCCCTCAAAATATGCATAAGTTGGAGATAACTCCCCCTCAATCAAAGCATTTAAAGAAACATCATATTTTATTTCAAAAGTGTCAATACAGTACATCATAAAAGAAGAAAATCAACAAATTTAAAATTCTTCACTATCATCATCATTAAAGTGTGCATTAAGTCTATTTTCTAAACGGCACACTTTTTCATCTACATCAGATATACGGCGAATTAATTCCTCATGCCGTACAACAGAAAGATTGAAGAATGATTGCATCCTCTGATTCATGTCAGATAACATATCTTCCATGGATTGTCTTGGTTCATGATAAGTAGAGGAAGTTCTAGCATCTTGGATTTGGTCAGAGGTAAACTCAGCAACTGGAGGCATATCTTCATCAGAATCATCATTAGCATCCCCTTGATTAGGAACGTCATCTTTGTGAACATAAATATCATTGACTCGCGCCATTTGAAGTTGAGTCAATGTGCTGTCTAGCATGCGGTTTAAGTTGTTTGTTCTAACTGCTTGCTCACCTTCAACATTCACTCCTTTATATTCAAGAATACGGGAGACAAGGAGGGCATATGGAATTTTGAAGGTGGGATGACGTTTTGCTTTAAGCATGGTCATTGTGACAAGAACACCCCAATCTAAAGGTTCATTATTCATTATGGCATGAATAATTCGAAGATCAATGGAAGAGCATTGGGCATGATTCGTAGCCCGGGGACATAAGATCCATACAAGTAAATGTAGAAGCATGCGTTCTTCCTTATTTAAAGGTCCAGCATGAAGGATACGTCCAATTTCCATTGAGGGATTCCGCAGAAAAGAGCGATAAGCTAGGAACCTGTCAAAGTCATCTAGCTCACCATATACGTTAATAGCATCTTCTCTAATTGGAAAGTGAGCAACATTCTCCCAAATATCATCATCAAGAATTATTGTAACCCCTTTTACACAGGATGTAGCAATTTGATCTCTAAATTTGAATCTAGAGTAGAATACCCTAACTAGGTCAGGATAGTACGTACCTTGCATTTTGATAAATGGGAGAACTCCTTGAATTTCAAGAAGATTAGTAAAATTGAATCCCCTATGAATGAATTGCTCTCCTATAAGAAATTTGGGAGAAATAATAGCCTTTTCCTTCCAGTAGGTTAGAAATTCTTGTTGGCCATCTGCATCAGAGATCCATCCTTCTACAGAATTAGGACGGGGATGAGAGGAGGGTGCAGATCTTCTTCTAGTTGGGATCTTAGAGCGAGAAGATGAGGCCATTTGAAATAGTAGATGAATATCAAGAAAATCTAGAAGGACAAGTGATGGAATAAGGTGAAAGAGAGTATAATAAGGCAAGAAAGCTTGATTTCAAGAGTTAGAAGTGAGTAGAAGTGAACTAGAGGTCTCTATATATAGCAAAATCATGTCCAACGTTCATATAGACGAGAATAAAGGCCAAAAGATCCGTTGGCAACGGCTAGAAGGCAAAACTGGTCGGGTTTAATCGATTAAAATTCAGAATAATCGATCAAACCAGTATCAGTTACATTTAATCGATTATTTTCAGCTGATAATCGATTATCAGCTGGTTTTAATCGATTATTTTGCGAAATAATCGATTATTCCAGAGGCAAATACCCTGTTTTGGATGTTTTGAGTGAAAATAATCGATTATAATTCCCAGTAATCGATTATTCCAGAGAGGAATGCCCTGTTTTGAGTGTTTTAACACATGATAACCTATGAACATCCTAACCCACGAATTATAACATTAAAATCATCCAAAAACAGTCAGATTAAGCAGAATTTAAGCTATTTCTAATATCCCTAAGTCTCTTCTAAGATCATAGAATCTATCCTTGGGTAGAGGCTTAGTAAATATATCTGCTAATTGACGTTTGGTATCTACATACTCTATTTTACAGTTTCCTTTGCTGATATGATCTCTTAAAAAGTGATGTCTTATTTCTATATGTTTAGTCCTAGAGTGCATTACTGGATTCTTAGTTAAGTTAATTGCACTCGTATTATCACACATCAAGGGTATGTCATCTAAAAAGATATTATAATCTTCTAACTGTTGTTTCATCCACAGAATTTGAGCACAACAACTACCAGCTGCAATATATTCAGCTTCAGTGGTAGATAAAGCAACACATGCCTGTTTCTTAGAATGCCAAGATATTAAGGATGAACCTAACAAATGACATGTTCCACTAGTGCTTTTTCTATCAATTTTACAGCCACCATAATCAGCATCAGAATATCCTATTAAACTCATACAAGCATCAGATGGATACCACAAACCAAAATCAGTAGTTCCTTTTAAATATTTTAAAATATGTTTTACTGCAATTAGATGAGATTCTTTAGGACAAGCCTGAAATCTAGCACACACACAGACAGAATGCATAATATCAGGTCTACTTGCAGTTAAGTATAATAGTGATCCTATCATACCTCTATACATAGTTTGATTAACTTCCAAACCTGATTCATCCTTGTTTAGATAGCATGAAGTTCCCATGGGTGTGTTAGCTTCCTTTGAGGTGTCCATACCAAAATTTTTGAGGATCTCTTTGCAGTACTTGGTTTGAGAGATGAAAATGTCATCTTTAAGTTGCTTGATTTGTAGTCCAAGGAAGAATGTCAATTCTCCCATCATAGACATTTCAAACTCTCCCTGCATTATCTTAACAAATTCTACACATAACGAATTATCAGTTGATCCAAAAATGATATCATCAACATATACCTGGACCAATAAGATATGTTCTTTAACTTTCTTTATAAACAGTGTAGAATCAATTTTTCCTCTTGAAAAATCATTTGCAGTTACGAAACTACTTAATCTTTCATACCAAGATCTAGGAGCTTGTTTCAACCCATATAAAGCTTTCTTTAATTTAAAAATATGATTAGGATAATTAAAATCTTCAAATCCAGGGGGTTGCTCTACATACACTTCTTCTTTAATAAAACCATTTAAAAATGCACTCTTTACATCCATTTGATATAGTTTAAATTTCATCATAGATGCATAAGCAAGAAGTAGGCGTATAGATTCTAACCTGGCAACAGGAGCATAAGTTTCATCATAATCTATACCTTCCTCCTGACAATAGCCTTTTGCAACAAGTCTGGCTTTATTCTTTGTTATGTTTCCATCTTCATCAAGCTTATTTCTGAATACCCATTTAGTTCCAATAACTTGATGTGACTCTTCTTTTGGGATTAATTCCCAGACTTGATTCCTTTCAAATTGGTTAAGTTCTTCTTGCATGGCTATGCACCATTGATCATCTTTAAGTGCTTCCTCAATGTTTTTAGGTTCAATCTGTGACACAAAAGCAACAAACATACAGAAATTTGTCATATTTCTAGTTCTTACCCCTTTTGAGATGTCACCTATGATGTTGTCCATTGAGAGTCCTCTAGGTGATTGCCATTCTTTTGCTAATTGAGGAGTTTGAGAAGGCTCATTATTTTCCAAGTATAGTTCATCAAGGGCTTCTCTCATATACTCATCATCACCTTGAAGCCTTTGTCACATAATTGACTTATACTAAGGAGATTATGCTTAAGTCCATCAACAAGTAGCACATCCTTGATCTCCAAAGTGTTTGCACCACCAATGTTTCCAATTCCAAGGATCTTCCCTTTGTTGTTATCCCCATAAGTCACATATCCTTGTTCTTTGGCTTTGAAACTCACAAATTTTGATTTATCTCCAGTCATATGTTTTGAGCATCCACTATCAAGATACCACATAGACTTCTTTGATTTGGAAGTTTCCTACAAAATAAGAACATAGTAAACTTAGGTCCCCATAACTTTTGGGTCCTTGGGGTTAGAGACATAACAATCTATTTAAATACTGCAAAACTTTCTTATAAAACTTTTCAAGTTATTTTAACTGATAAAAATAAGTTTTAATCGATTAAAACGCTGTGTAGAAAATTTCTAAGTTGTTTTAATCGATTGAAACGAGATTTAATCGATTAAAAGAGTTCTGATCGGTCATAACTAAATTCTGATCGATCATAACTGATTCTGATCGGTCATAATTGTATTCTGATCGATCATCCTGACCCTTTAAGTGATTTTAATCGATTGAAAAAATTCTGATCACTCATAATTAAAATCTGATTGATCACATTTGATTCTGATCGGTCATAATTGGATTCTGATCGATCATAATTGTCGCCGCCGTCCGTTCTGACGTCTTGGGACGTCTCGAACGTTTATGCGAGCGGCCGCGAAAAGATGGTTGAGACTCGCGTTTTTGTTTAAAACATGTTCATTGCTTCCGAGGTGCTCAACACTAAACTATCCTCTAATAGAAGCAAGGTTTTCGAAAAGGGTTCTTTTGGAGTCGCCACCAATGTTTTGACCATAAACATTGGAAAAGGAGAAAAAGGCATTGATTTTAATAAAAACCAACTTGGCCATTATAACCAGAGTCGGGTAAGGGAGTTAGTTACGTGTGGGGAAGGTATTAGCACCCCACAACGCCCCTTTCGGGTTCCCTATGACGGATTAATTCATTTAAGTAAAGATTATAAGAAATTACGCTATTACCCTCTTTTATTCGTACAGTTATTTAAATATGGCTATCTACATGGTTTTATCTACATTGCATACAGAAAGCAGTAAATAAAGCAGTAAAAGGGAAGAGAATTGAGAAGAACCTCCGAAGCAAGCTTTATATTATAAGTCCTTTATACAGAGGATGCTTTGCGGCAATCCTTCGCTCTACAGCAACTCTCCTCTCAAATACAGACTCGACTCGACTAAGATTTCTAGAAGAATCGAATGCCGGAATACAAATTCCTTAACTGATTGTTACCTATTAAAGGCAATCAGAGAGATCATTCGAAGGAGGGAGAGAAGAAGACAAGTCTTGGAGTTGTCTAGGGTGTGGAGAATGACCTAAGGGCCTCCTATTTATAGCCCTTTTTCGCTTGGAACTTTGGGATGGCCGTCTGGGTTGGGACGGCCGTCCCAAATGCAAAATTTGCACTGAGTCAGGTTGGGACAGCCAGGTGTGTTTGGGATGGCCGTCCCAATTGAATTTTTTGTTCTTGACTCCACCCCTGGCAGTGTTGGGACGGCCAGTGTCATTTGGGACGGCCAGTTGTTTTCAGCAGCTCTTGTGTTCTGGGACCCCTGGGAAGCTCTCTTTGCTATTTTCGGACGTAGATTGATGCCGATATATGTCCGTTGAAGCTTTATCTTCGTGTAGGAAGTCTTCTTGATCCTTGTTGAGATGTCGGGCGAGCTTTATCTTTGTGTAGGAAGTCTCCTTAGTCTTTATTGTATGGATGGGTGAACTTCGTCTTGTTGCGGGAGGTCTTTCTCAGTTTTTGATAGGAAGCCGGGTGAACTTTATTTTTGTGTGAAGTTTCCCTAGCTTTTATTTTGAGAGGCCGGGCAAAATTAGGGGTCTACAGCTGCCCCCCCTTCACCTGCCTAGCTAATTTGTTGGCTTGATATGCCGAAAAATTAGTTGGTAGGGGAAGGAGTTAACCCTTTTGCCCGGTCATCCTTCGGATGTTGTTCCTTGCTGATCCTTCGGATGATAAATATTTTGATAGGTACTATCCCCTATCTGGTTTGAGCCTTCTTTTACAAGGCTCTGGTGAGTATTTACCCTCACCAGGTATAAGTCTGTATTTTACTAGACTTTAGTGAGTACCTACCCGCACTAGGTATAAACCTTGTTTTGCAAGGCTTTGGTGAGTACCTACCCTCACTCGGTATGAGTTCGCATTTTGCTAAACTCTTGTGGGTACTTACTTCTGAGGTGCTCAACACTGAACTATCCTCTAATAGAAGTAAGGTCTTTGCAACCCATTTTTTGAAATGCTCTGGTGAGTATTTTACTCTACCTGATGCATTTTCCTAAGTTTTCTGATGAGTATCTACCCTCATCTGGTATAAACCTTATTTTATAAGGCTTTGGTGGGTTTATTCTTCCACCTGGTACAAATCTGCATCTTGACAGATTCTAGTGGTTTTTACACCCCCACTGGGTGCGAATCTGCATCTTGACAGACTCTACTGGTTTTTACACCCCTGTTGGGTGCGAACCTGCATCTTGACAAGGTTCTAGTGGTTTTTACACCCCCACTGGGTGCGAACCTGCATCTTGACAAGGTTCTAGTGGTTTTTACACCCCCACTGGGTGCGAACCTGCATCTTGACAAGGCTCTAGTGGTTTTTACACCCCCACTAGGTGCGAACCTGCATCTTGACAAGGCTCTAATGGTTTTTACACCCCCACTAGGTGCGAACCTGCATCTTGACAAGGCTCTAGTGGTTTTTACACCCCCACTGGGTGCGAGTCTGCATCTTGACAAGGCTCTAGTGGTTTTTACACCCCCACTGGGTGCGAACCTGCATCTTGACAACGCTCTAGTGGTTTTTACACCCCCACTGGGTGCGAACCTGCATCTTGACAAGGCTCTAATGGTTTTTACACCCCCACTGGGTGCGGACCTGCATCTTGACAAGGCTCTAGTGGTTTTTACACCCCCACTGGGTGCGAACCTGCATCTTGACAAGGCTCTAGTGGTTTTTACACCCCCACTGGGTGCGAACCTGCATCTTGACAAGGCTCTAGTGGTTTTTACACCCCCACTGGGTGCGAGTCTGCATCTTGACAAGGCTCTAGTGGTTTTTACACCCCCACTGGGTGCGAACCTGCATCTTGACAAGGCTCTAATGGTTTTTACACCCCCACTGGGTGCGAACCTGCATCTTGACAAGGCTCTAATGGTTTTTACACCCCCACTGGGTGCGAACCTGCATCTTGACAAGGCTCTAGTGGTTTTTACACCCCCACTGGGTGCGAACCTGCATCTTGACAAGGCTCTAGTGGTTTTTACACCCCCACTAGGTGCGAACCTGCATCTTGACAAGGCTCTATTGTGCGAGTCTGCATCTTGACGGACTCTAATGGTTTTTACACCCCCACTGGGTGCGAACCTGCATCTTGACAAGGCTCTAGTGGTTTTTACACCCCCACTGGGTGCGAACCTGCATCTTGACAAGGCTCTAGTGGTTTTTACACCCCCACTGGGTGCGAACCCGCATCTTGACAAGGCTCTAGTAGTTTTTACACCCCCACCGGGTGCGAGTCCGCATCTTGACAAGGCTCTAGTGGTTTTTACACCCCCACCGGGTGCGAACCCGCATCTTGACAAGGCTCTAGTGGTTTTTACACCCCCACCGGGTGCGAACCTGCATCTTGACAAGGTTCTAGTGGTTTTTACACCCCCACCGGGTGCGAACCTGCATCTTGACAAGGCTCTAGTTGTTTTTACACCCCCACCGGGTGCGAACCCGCATCTTGACAAGGCTCTAGTGGTTTTTACACCCCACTCGGGTGCGAACCTGCATATTGACAAGGTTCTAGTGGTTTTTACACCCCCACTGGGTGCGAACCTGCATCTTGACAAGGCTCTAGTGTGCGAGTCTGCATCTTGACAGACTCTAATGGTTTTTACACCCCCACTGGGTGCGAACCTGCATCTTGACAAGGCTCTAGTGGTTTTTACACCCCCACTGGGTGCGAACCTGCATCTTGACAAGGCTCTATTGTGCGAGTCTGCATCTTGACGGACTCTAATGGTTTTTACACCCCCATTGGGTGCGAACCTGCATCTTGACAGACTCTTTAGGATGTATTCTTTTGTAATTCATCCTATGGTCATCTGGTTTTAGAGATGTGTTTGGCGGCTTATTGTCTTTGATCATGCGCCTATTCCTTGGGGAATGATTTGGTTTTTCTTCTTGACTTTCTAGTCATCCGGTTTTTACTAGGGATTTCATTGTTTTGGCTTTTTCTTTTAGCCATCCAGCTTTTGCTGGGGATTTCATTGTTTTGGCTTTTTCTTTTAGCCATCCGGTCTTGGCCGGGGATTCTTTGTTTTGGCTTTTTCTTTCAGCCATCCGGTCTTGGCCAGGGATTCTTTGTTTTGGCTTTTTCTTTTAGCCATCCGGCTTTTGCCGGGGATTCTTTAGGTTTTGGCTTTTCCTTTTAGCCATCCGGTCTTTGCCGGGGATTCTTTGTTTTTGGCTTTTTTTGTTTAGCCATCCGGCTTTGCCGGGGATTCTTTGCTGGCTGCCTCTTATTTAGGCGGGAATCCACTGGGGATTTGTTGATTTTTTATTGTGCCTCTTGATTAGGCGGGTGCTTCAATAGTGGTGAAGGCTTTTTACTTGTTGTTTTTTGCCTCTGAATAGGCTGATGTTCTACTTGAGGATATTTGATCTTGATAATACCTCTGAGTAGGTGGATGCTTTTTGAAAGCTTTGTGCTTGTATTACCTCTTATAGGTTGATTTCCCATTTCTTGGGGATATCAGTTTTTTGCTTGCCTTAGGCATTCTTGGGAGTGAAGGTTTTGCACTTCGCTGGGGATATTCCTATTCGGTGTTTCAGATGGTTAACTCCCTGAGGATATGAATTTTGTATTTCTCCTTTTGATGGTAGGCTTGCTGGGGGATTTTCTTTTTGGTGATCCACCAGGGATTTGGTTGTTTCCTGGGGATCTATTTTGAATTGCCCCCTAGGGAGGGATGAAGTTTTTGACTCCTTATTGGCTGCTATTTGAGTTGGCTTTGCCTATGCTCTTATTCCTGCTGGGGAATGGGTTTATATGTGCGCCTTTTATGCACATTGGCTTTTTCTTTGGATGAAAAGATATTTTTTTTCTCTTTTCTTTTTGGTGATCCCTGGGGAATTTTTCTCTTGGGGATCTAATCCTTGATTAGTTTTGAGCTTCTGACTTTGTGAGGCTCTTTATTGAGCGGAATGAAGAGATTTTCTTTTTCTCTTGGGATTCACCGAGGAGTTTGTCAGCTTCCTGGGGATCCAAATTTGATGATGGAGTCTTGGCTCCTGGCTTTGTGAAGCTCTTATTTGAGCTGGAAGATGGAAATTTTGTTTTCCTTTTTGAAGATTCACCAAGGAGTTTATCAGCTTCCTGGGGATCCAATTTTGATGATGGAGTCCTTGCTCCTAGCTTTGTGAAGCTCTTATTTGAGATGGAAGATGGAAATTTTCTTGTTTTCCTCTTTTTGTAGACTTTTCTTGATGTGCTTTACTTGGAGATTTTTTATTTGGCCTTTTTTCGTTGTGCCCTCTATTTGGGGAATGAAAGTTTTTCTTTCTCTTTCTTTTTCGTTGCCCCCTGGTGATATGGAGGATTTGACTCCGTGTTTTCTTTGACGGACTCTTGTGTAGTCCTTATTCTCCTTTGGGGAATGAAGCGGAGACTCTTGCATGAGTGTGCTTGATGAATCATGTGGTGATGAAGCTGAGTCGTGAGATAATCTTTTTATCTTGCCTCTGGAGTAGGCAAGGATCCTCTTGGGGATGATCAAGCCTTTCCGTTGGCTTTTTCATATTGATGACTTCCTTTTCCTTAGATGGAAGGATGTTGATTGAATCTTCAACTGACTCTTTTTGACGATTCATGTGGTGGTGTTGAGTCACGAAGTAATTTTTTATTTTGCCTTTGGAGTAGGCAAGGATCCTCTTGGGGATGATCAAGCCTTTCCATTGGCTTTTTCTTCGATGTACCTTCTTTTATTGGTGTAGAAGGTTGGAGCTAGTTTTCTTGAAGCTCTTTATTCTGCTGGAATGATTTTGATTTCGCCTTTTGCGATTTTGATTTTCATTTAGAGGCTGGATTTTGGCGCCTTCTATTTTCAATCATAAGCATGGAGACTATCCTCCTTATATGCATGTTTATTATTCTTGTTTGAAGAAAATTATTTTTCTTGATTTTGACAAAGTCGTATTATGCAACTACTTTGTGTGTGAATGTCCTAAATGCAATCTAATGTTTATTTATTTTTGATGCATTTAGAAAGTAACTGGCCTTCTCCCGTTGGCTTCTTATGAATACGCCGATGGGCTCCTCCTTTATGACCATGATGATGGGCTCCTCTTTTTATCCATCTCTTGTTTTTAGCCCTATCTTTTGCCTAGACCGCCCTTTACGGGTTTTCAATCTAGCGGGCTGCCTTAATTTTTGCCTAGAATATCTTAGGGGGCTTTTGCCTTATCTTTTGCCTAGACCGTTCTTTTGGGATTTCCGATCTAGCAGGCTACCCTGATTTTTACCTAAAAATATCCTAGCAGGCATTTGTTATTTTCTTATTATTTTTTATATGCTTCCCTTTTTAGATGCATGCTTGATCTTTCATTAAAGTTCTTTGCGCATATTTATGATTTATCAATACAGAGGCATTTCCATAATATTTGGTCAAGAGAAAGGAAATGAAAAGGAATTTTATTGATAAATGAACAAAAGTTTTATTTCTTTTATAGAAGGATTTCAAAAGTATTTAGAAGAATGGGTGGTCAGGGTTGGCTGTACTGTTTAGGCTTATACAGTCATGTCTATGATATCTGTCTCCTGGTTCTCCTAATTGCTTCAGTTGAGATGCCTGAGCTCAGAGTGAAGACTATGCAGACTGCTTGCTTCTGGAAGAATGTTACTTTAGCCGCCTTTTCGGTTTTCGGTTAAAGTAACCATTGCTCTTAGTTTCTCTATTTTTTTATTTACTTTTTTTTTTATTACCTCTACTTTTTGCCTAGGACGTATCCTAGCGAGGGATATGGACCCTATCTTTTGCCCAGGGATGCCCTTTGCGGGTTTTCATTCCTGACAGGTCTTGAGCAATGTCTTCAAGCATAATACTTCTTCACCGTACCGGAGTTGATTAGGTGTCGAAGTTCTTTTCCATCCATATTGATGAGGATAAGAGCCCCTTCCGAGAAAGCTCATTTGACCATAAAGGGTCCTTCATATTTAGTTGCCCATTTTCCAATTTTATTCTTCTGGGTCGGAAGCAACTTATTTACCATTAATTCCTTCTTATGGTAAATATGAGGGTTGACTTTTTTCGTAATCCTTTTTTATCTTCCCTTGATAGGCTTGCTCACGACATATAACATTCAACCATTTTTCTTCCATAAGGTTTAACTGGTTATATCGGCTTTGAACCCCCATTCAGCTTCTGTTAAGTTTACTTCCATCATTATGTGCTTTTGTCAACATGATTAGCTGTACCGATTCGCCGTCTCGGATCTTTGCTATAATCGAAGAGTAATCATTTTGAATGTAGAGCAATTGTCATGTCAATGCCCCTCTTCCTTTCCTTAGGGATTTCAATCCTCCTATTAATCACTATATTTCCACATTTCCCAGTCAACTACTTGAATGCTTTGTGGTGAATGGTCAAGAGAATAGAAGGAAAGGGATTTATTGCAAAGGCTTGTGTTTTAGTGAGATTTTTTTTTTTCAAATAATAGTTTTTGTAAGAATGGCTAGCCAGGGTTGGTCAGTGTTTAGGCTAGTTCAAACAAACATTTTGTTTTAATGAGGTAGCGTCTTCAACTGCCTATTTATGACTGATTAACTTTCCTAGTCTGTCCTTTTGGGTTTTCGGCCTAGGATGCTGTGGTATGTCCTAACTTTTGTCTAGGTTCCCTTTTTTCATTTTTTTTTGGGATACCTAGCGGACTTTATTTTGTTTATGACGCTTTAGTTGTTTTGACACATTTTGGAACAAAACGTTTGCCTAAACATGGTTACTTAAAGGGGTATAGACATATTTAGCAAGAAGAGAAGCAGATAGTAAGAATAGCATTCTTTTGTAATTCAAAGGGAAATGCGTGCCCTAAAGATGCTCGGGGGTCGGGCACACCCTGAGGAGTGATCTCTAATAGTCATTGGGTTTACATCCCTTAGAATCAAAAGAAGGACATCTAATGACTAATGCTACCCTTGATGCTAATATCCCTCCATTTTGGAAGATCGTCTTTTTAAGGTACGGAGGGGAGACTTCCCTTTTCATTGTACGACTTGTTCTTTAAAGGGTTATCCTTAAAATCTAGTGGCTCTCTTATTCCTTGAGCATCCTTTCCAAGCCCTTGTCTGGGCTATATCCATATCTCTTCATTATATGGGCCACTTTTAAACTGCTAGGAAGTCTTTCCAAATTTTCAAATGTCTTCTTCAACCGTATCCATTTAAGGTATGGTGGACGGCTCGCTGATTCAAATGTAGTCTTTAGCTTGAACCATGATCAACTTGTCGCTTACCACGAATTTTATTTTTTGGTGGAGCGTTGAAGAAAGTGCCGTAGCACCGTGAATCAAAGGTCTACTTAATCTTCCCTTTGGATTCTTTTTTCCTTTTCCTCTTCCGTTTCTTTATTTTTCCTTTTTTAGGAGCATTATCTTGTAGCTCCTTGGGGGAATAAATTCTTTCGCTTCTTGTCGTGCCCCCAATGCCGACTATATTGGAGATATCTTCATTGACGGACAATTCTTCTGTGCATATCCACAGTACAACTTTTATCCAATGTATAAGTGCAAAGGCGTTATTGCCCCTTCCCTGACATTATCAATTTGGGTACCGACATTTACTTCTTTCTTATTGTCTCCTTGTCCCAAATTGAAGGCCTCAGTTTTTTCTTATGGGGCTGTATCAATTAAGCTTCTTTTCTCTAATATTCTTTGCATGTCCGGGGAAATGGTCCCCTCCTCATTGTTTGATTCAATCCATTCGCCTTCGACTTTCGGATCCCGTAGGGAGTTTTCAATCACAGACATGACTGTTTATATGGTCTTTATTTGGGTCTAGATTTTTTTATTTTGGAGAGAGAAAAGAATGAGAAGCATATGAATATTATGAAAAATGCCTCATTTTATTGATGAAAAGAGAAATATATACAAAGCCCACTTTAATAAAAAATCTCGTGATCAAGGGCGAGGATCACGAGAGATACATCGGAAGCTTGAATATATTTTTTATTTCTTTTAACCAAAAGATACACAAAATGGGGATCCCTACACTACTACAAAATATACTTTCAACGTCGCCATTTAACGTCGGTTAAAGTTGAGCCGACGTTAAATACACTTTCAACGTCGGTTGGTTAAAAAACGACGTTGAAAGTGGAATGTTGGACACATTCTACGTCGGTTCTTAGTCAACCGACGTAGAAAACACTTTCCACGTCGGTTCTAGATGAACCGACGTTGAAAGTCTTTTAATTTAGACATTCAACGTCGGTTCCAGCTTGAACCGACGTTGAATGTGTTTTCACCCAAAAATTCTCTTAATTTCAAGAATTGTCACCGATAGGATTTGAACCCAGTATTTTAGAGTTGAAAGTTGATACTCCAACCACTAAACTACTGTAATTTTCCGATAATAACTTACAAATTAATTATATTTATATACAAATAAATATATATCCGTGTAAATATATATTTATTTATATATATTTTCTGGAAAGTGTTTTTATTGTTTTTCAGCCAAAAATTTACTTAAGTTCGAGAATTGTCACCGACGTGATTCGAACCTAGTATTTTAAAGTTAAAAGTTGATACTCCAACCACTAAACTACTGTAATTTTCTGATAATAACTTACAAATTAATTATATTTATATATAAATAAATATATATCCGTGTAAATATATATATTTTCTGGAAAGTGTTTTTATTTTTTTCAGCCAAAAATTTACTTAAGTTAAAGAATTGTCACTAACAGGATTTTTTGAACCCAGTATTTTAGAGTTGAAAATTGATACTTCAACCACTAAACTACTATAATTTTTTTATAATAATTTACAAATAAATTATATTTATATACATATAAATATATATTCGTGTAAATATATAAATACAAATATATTTATATATTTTGATATATTTATATATATTTATATAGTTATATAGTTATACAGTTATATATTTATATGTTGGATGTGAAGGCGCGTTCGAGGGTGAAAGTGAGATTGACTCTCGCTTGAGTGAAAATACGTTAAAACTCATGGAAATTCACTCGTTCAAGCCTCGCTTGAGCGAAAATTGGTATTTTTCGCTTGAGCGAATGATGCGTTTCTCATATTTATTTTATATCATTAATAAATTATAAATATTATATTCTGTCATTAAATTACAAACCCATATAAAGAGACTCGCTCACAAATTTGACATCAAATTTTGAAAACTCACTCGACACACTTTCACCTTCGAGCGTGCCCTCACATCCAACATATAAATATATAATTATATAAATATATCAAAATATATAAATATATTTGTATTTATATATTTATATATTTACACGGATATATATTTATTTGTATATAAATATAATTTATTTGTAAGTTATTATCAAAAAATTCGAGTAGTTTAGTGGTTGAAGTATCAGCCTCCAACACTAAGGTACTGGGTTCGAATCCGTCGGTGACAAAAACTTAATTTGGTAATGCTCTAAACTTTAAAAAAAGATGATAAATAATAAAAATATAATATAAAAGAGAGAGGGACCTAATAAAAATATAATATAAAAGAGAGGGGGGATTTCTAGATAAATAGAGAGAGGGGAGAGGGGTTGGAAATAAATAAAAATTTTCGATTTGAAAGTCGGGACTTTCAACGTCGGTTCTATTTAACCGACGTGGAAAGTTAAAATCAGACTTTCCACGTTGGTTAAATAGAACCAACGTTGAAAGTCCTGACTTTCAACGTCGCCTGATACAACGTCGGTTCTGGAACCGCCGTTGAAGGCCTTCCAGAACCGATGTGGAAAGCCTTATTTGTAGTAGTGCTAGTTAGCTGGCCTTCTCTACCCAAGCTCACTATTCTGGTTGTGATAGAGGCTTGATGTTTACGTTTGGGTCGGGAGCATCGAAAGTAATCCACCCGGCATTCAATAATTCTTGAACCCTATATATCAGGTTGACGCAATTCTCTACGGAATGCCCAGGAGCACCTGAGTGGTAATCACATTTTTCGTTGAGTTTGTACCAACCGGGGTAAGGTGGATCTTTCTTCTTTGGGGAGATACGTGTTAAGAGTTTGGCCTCTAAAAGCCTTGGCAGCAGACTCCCATAAGAGATTGGGATGGGAGTGAATTTCTTCTCTTGTCTGCGTGACTGTCCAGCTGATGGCGAAGAGGATGAAAGAGTAGTAAAGTTCATGGCGTTTACACTTCCCTCCTTTTTCTTGCCAAAGGGCTTCTTGAATGATGCGTGGGATTTCTTAAACTTGGGAGGGAATCGAGTATTTTCGACATCGGTTACCTCCTTTACATCAAATTTGTATCTCTCTAATGCCCTTAATTTCTCTTCTAGGGCAAAAATTCGTTGCTCAGAGACCGTATTGTGGAAGCATTGCTGATACAATAGCTCCGTCAACTGCGCTATTTGTTCCTTTATGACATTAAGCTCGACGGTGAGCATACGGTTCTGCTCCTCTAATTGCTCCATCTTCTTGGCTTTTTGAGCGCGAGTGAGAACAGGTAGAAGACCAGCCACTTTCTAAATGATTTGAAGATTTTTATTATATTTTTTTTTATTGTGAATGATCGGTGTGAAATAGATATGCCTTAGACAATAGCTTTGGTATCTTCTTAAAAGCCTATGTTTTAAGGGTACCATACCCACCTTAGTGTGCTAACTTCCTTTTTTCAAAGGTTACCAACATACCTTAGCGCACTTATCTCTTCTAGGAAGGTGATAAACGCACTTGGGTCTCTTTCGCTATTGTCTAAGGATATCTAATGCATCCTAGAATGAATGTGCTTTATGCATGCACTACAAAAATATTTTTTTTTATGATAGCAGATATTGAAAGTGGCATAACTTTTGACTGGGTTGTCTGATTTGGACGCACAGCATGTCAAAACGAAGAGAAAAGGGTGAAGAACCAAGCGTAAAATGCCGTAGGCGATTTGGCCCAGTAATTTTCCCAAAAAAAGCTCCTAAGACCCATTTTTTGGAGGTTTATTAAAATGACGTGCATGCTGCAATTATTTTATCTCTTAGTTTTACCACTTATTGGATGATATGGTATGAATGATACGACTTTGCCAAGAATCTTTTTATTACAAAAGGTATTTTTATGGCTTTTAATCGTTTTTACATTTTTATGACCCTTTATCTCTTCTGTCGGTCAACGTGGCTACTTAGCTTACAAAGAACCTGAAACCAGGCTAGCTTAACTGAAGACTGTCCGAGATAAAGTTGGTCTTATCTTATCACTTTTTGATTTTTAGGGTTTTTCATTTTTTTGTTTGTTGTATGATTACCCTATGCTAATGCATCAATATAAATGCAGCAAATGTATGCATACACAATTCATACATCCACGAGTAGAGCCACGCTTATTTAATCACGAGGTAGGGTTTTCCTGCAGAAACGTGCTTGGTTTAGGCGGTTCTAACTGTTCTCACCAAGGCCAAAGGTCCCCAAGGTGCCCCCATTATAGGGACCTCTCAATCTCTCAGTCCTCGGGTCATGCACGGAACTCCGTGGCGACATCCTTAGACCAAAAGAAGAGAGTTATCACCTTGAGTTGGTGGTTTCCGACAACGGTTGTAGCCCCGTGTGCCAACAAGCCGGTCGTATCTGCCACCCACTCCCTATAGGTATTCACTCTTGCCCCCGGGTATAGAGGGACTGTTGTGTGCAAGGGTTTTGTGTGCAATTTATATTTCAAACAATTTGCAGAAGTAATCATACAGCATTTATTAAAGCCATACAATAAAAATACAGAAAAAGGGTAAAGGCGTAATTTCAAATCTTTACTTAGTTAGAATTTATCCGTCACTAAATGGGATCAACTCTCTAGCTTCCCCAGTGGAGTCGCCATCTGTCACCGCCGTCCGTTCCGACGTCCTAGGACGTCTCGAACGTTTATGCGAGCGGTTGCGAAAAGATGGTTGAGACTCGCGTTTTTGTTTAAAACATGTTCATTGCTTCCGAGGTGCTCAACACTGAACTATCCTCTAATAGAAGCAAGGTTTTCGAAAAGGGTTCTTTTGGAGTCGCCACCAATGTTTTGACCATAAACATTGGAAAAGGAGAAAAAGGCATTGATTTTAATAAAAACCAACTTGGCCATTATAACCAGAGTCGGGTAAGGGAGTTAGTTACGTGTGGGGAAGGTATTAGCACCCCACAACGCCCCTTTCGGGTTCCCTATGACGGATTAATTCATTTAAGTAAAGATTATAAGAAATTACGCTATTACCCTCTTTTATTCGTACAGTTATTTAAATATGGCTATCTACATGGTTTTATCTACATTGCATACAGAAAGCAGTAAATAAAGCAGTAAAAGGGAAGAGAATTGAGAAGAACCTCCGAAGCAAGCTTTATATTATAAGTCCTTTATACAGAGGATGCTTTGCGGCAATCCTTCGCTCTACAGCAACTCTCCTCTCAAATACAGACTCGACTCGACTAAAATTTCTAGAAGAATCGAATGCCGGAATACAAATTCCTTAACTGATTGTTACCTATTAAAGGCAATCAGAGAGATCATTCGAAGGAGGGAGAGAAGAAGACAAGTCTTGGGGTTGTCTGGGGTGTGGAGAATGACCTAAGGGCCTCCTATTTATAGCCTTTTTTCTCCTGGAACTTTGGGATGGGCGTCTGGGTTGGGACGGCCGTCCCAAATGCAAAATTTGCACTGAGTCAGGTTGGGACGGCCAGGTGTGTTTGGGATGGCCGTCCCAATTGAATTTTTTGTTCTTGACTCCACCCCTGGCAGTGTTGGGACGGCCAGTGTCATTTGGGACGGCCGTCCCAACTTTGGGACGGCTGTCTCGACCTGTTTTCAGCAGCTCTTGTGTTCTGGGACCCCCGGGAAGCTTTCTTTGCTATTTTCGGACGTAGATTGATGCCGATATATGTCCGTTGAAGCTTTATCTTCGTGTAGGAAGTCTTCTTGATCCTTGTTGAGATGCCGGGCGAGCTTTATCTTTGTGTAGGAAGTCTCCTTAGTCTTTATTGTATGGATGGGTGAACTCCGTCTTGTTGCGGGAGGTCTTTCTCAGTTTTTGATAGGAAGCCGGGTGAACTTTATTTTCGTGTGAAGTTTCCCTAGCTTTTATTTTGAGAGGCCGGGCAAAATTAGGGGTCTACAATAATGAGTTCTAAATGGTTTTAATCGATTAAAAACAAGTTGTATCGATTAAAATACTGTAAAAACATTTCTTTGAACATTCTAAGTGATTTTAATCGGTTCTTTCAAAACTATATCAGTTAAAAACATGTTTAAGAAAGCTTTTGTAAAAATACTTTGTTTTTAGTTGTTTAAAACGATTTTAGAGGCATTTCGCAAAAATCTTTAAGTGAAGAACCTTCATGCAGCAGAAAAGATAAAATGATTTTACCTAAGCATTCTGTTTAAAACATACTAAATGATCCATTTTCTTTGAATAAATACAAGATACAAATAGTTCATTTAACTATAGGAACCCAAATATATTTACCTTTAGGTACACCAAAATGTTTAATTTTACATCTATTTGACGTGTGACCTTGTTTCATGCAGTAAAAACATGCTTTAGATGTAGTATTTGAAAATGATGCATTTCTAATCATAGATGCTCTAGTTCCTTTTTCTACCCATACTCTTTTCTTTTTAGTTTTAGGCTTTTTCAAAGGAACTTGATGATTTACACTATTTTGAGCAAATACCATTTCATGCTTCTTAAGATAATCTATTTCCTTTTCGGCTTTGTCTAGCAAATGATTAAGAATATCTATGTCATATTCATGCTCTTTACAGTTTGCACATGCTAAGTTTTTATCCTCATCTAAACATACAATTTTCGTATTTGCTACCTCCTTTTCTTCTAAACATGCAATTTTCAATTTTAAGGACTCATTTTCCTTTTCCGATCTTCTTAGATTCTTCTTTACAACTTTATATTCATCTTTCAAATTCTTAAAGGTAATAAATAATTCATTGTAAGCATTTTGCAATTCATCATGGTCATTTTCATCACTAGAAGATGAATCGGAATCACTAACCTCAAAATCCGAAGATATGTTGTCATTTGCCATTAAGAAAATGTTTGCTTCTATTTCCGAGTCGCTTGATTCCGAACTTGAATCACTGTCGTCCCAAGCAATATAGGCTTTCTTCTTGAATTGCTTCTTGCCCTTGTTTTCATCGTTTTTCTTGTTTGGGCATTCGGTCTTTACATGCCCTGCTTCACCACAACCATAACATTTTATATTTACGGAAGTATTTTCTTTTACCTTTCCCTTACCTTTGAAAGGATGTCTTCCTTTTGCTTTGATGAACTTGGTGAACTTTCTTATAAAAAGACTCAACTCTTCTTCATCATTTTCCGAGTCTTCTTCTTCTTCCTTTTTATGTTTACCTTTAGAAATCTCAGTTTTGAAGGCTAGGTTCTTCTTTTGGTATTGACCTTCTTCCTCATTTAGCCTTCCAAGATCAAGCTCATGTTCTCTAAGCTTTCCAAATAACGCCGCCATGGACATTGGGCAAGATTTTGTGACTCCGAGATGGCCGTCACCTTAGGTTGCCATTTCCTATCCAGAGATTTCAAAATTTTAACATTTAATTCATCAACGTCAAAAATTTTACCTAGTCCGGTGAGATGGTTCACGATATGAGTGAAACATTTTTGTACGTCAAATATCGTTTCGCCTGGTTGCATCCAGAACATATCGTATTCTTGGATTAAAGAATTTTTACGTGCTCTTTTGACGTCGTCAGTTCCTTCGTGGGTCACCCTTAGCATTTCCCACATTTCCTGTGCACTTTTACAAACTGAAATTCTATAAAACTCGTCAAGGATTAGAGCAGATGAAATTATATTTCTAGCCCTAACATCAAATTGTGCTTTTCTACTTTCTTCGGCAGTCCATCGAGAAAAAGATTTGGGAAGGTCAACACCGTTCTCAGTTACTTTAGGAATATATGGACCGTTTAAACTAGCGTCCCAAACGCCTCTATCAACAGACTCTAAAAATATTTGCATACGTACCTTCCAAAAAGGATAATTTTGACCCGCAAAAAGTGGGGGTCTGTTGATAGACACACCTTCGGCAAAAGTTTGATTTTGTCCGGCCATTTTCGAAAATTTGAATGACTATCAAAGCAAGCTCTGATACCACTTGTTAGAATCGCGCAGCGGAATGTTCGCGTGGTCGGACAAAAAACAAGAGGGGGGGTGAATTGGTTTCTTAATAAAAATTAGGTTTTCAAAATTTTCCCCGAATTTTACCGATTAAAAACTGTGTAAATGTAAATAGAGAAGAGATAGAAATCTTACACAGGAGATTTATACTGGTTCGGATCAAAAGACCCTACGTCCAGTTGCTAATCACTCAAACAGAGGATTAACGTTGTCACTATGATCAAAGTTGTTACAAACAAATTACAATGAAAAGATAAAGATAAGAAAACACCTCTCTTGAAATCCACAAGAGATGATGAACAACTTTCCCTAGAGACGGCACAACACACAATCCACTAAGAACTCCACTTAGTGATTCGTATCGCTTCTAGCCCACACCAGGTTCAAAAAGCCCCCTTTCCTTGCAATAAACAGTTCTCTGGCACTCACAGCACTTAACTTTTGTATGGAAAAGGTTGTTCTTTTTTTCTGAGTGTCAAAGGAGAGTTTAAGTAGGGAAATTAGGGTTTAGAAAAAGGGGATTTCGAAACTAGGGTTCTTGGTAATTGGGTTTTCGAAAATAGGGTTAATTTGAAATTTAAAATGAAAAATAGACTGAAATAATCGATTAAATGGAGTTATAATCGATTAAAACAGAGCCAAAAAAATAGAACCCAAAACCTCTCTGTTTTAATCGATTATTTGAAGTTTTAATCGGTTATTTGACCTAATAATCGATTATTTTGATGTTTTAATCGATTAAAACAGTGAGTATATACTGAAAATGGTTTTCTCACTGTTTTAATCGATTATTTCCCTATATAATCGATTAAAGCCAAGCCAGGATGATATATTTGCGCTTTTTGAAGCTTCTAAGTTGCAGACTATGTACCGGCTATCTCAAACTCTATAATTACAGACTCAATCTAATTAAAACAGAGTTATTACACTACAAAACAAGTCTTCAATACTCTAAGTCTTTGAGTTCTTCAATCATCATCAAAATCATAAATCTTTATGTTCATCAAGTGCAACATCAAGTCCTTGAATGTTCAACACCTCGCTCTACAACGACTCTCCTCACGACAAAACTCGACTCGACAAAAATTTTATAGAAGAATCGAATGCCGGAATATAATTCCTTAACTGATTGTTACCTATATAAGGCAATCAGAAAGATCATTTGAAAGAGGGAAAGAAGTAGACAAGTGCTCTGAGTTGTCTGGTGTGTCTGAGGTGAGGAAAAAGTGCCAAATGAGCCTCCCATTTATAGTTTTCGCTGCCTGGCACATCTGGGACGGCCGTTTGGGCCGGGACGGAAGTCTGGGGTGGGACGGCCGTCCCACTTGCATTTTTAACACAGAGCCAGCCCCCCTGGGTCTTGGGACGGCCGTCCCACATGTGGGACGCGCGTCTCACTTGTCCTAGGTTAGTTGGGACGGCCGTCCCAACTCTGGGACGGCCGTCCCAACTCTGGGACGGGGGTCTCGACCTGTTTTGTCCAGTTTTTGCGTTCTGGGACCCCGGGAAGCTTTCCTTGCTTTTTTCGGACATTGGTTGATGCCGATATGTGTCCGTTGAAGCTTTATCTTCATATAGGAAGTCTTCTTGGCCTTCATTAAGATGCCGGGCGAGCTTTATCTTTATGTATGGAGTCTCCTTAGCTTTTGTCGGGTGACTGGGTGAACTCTATCTTGTTGCGAGAGGTCTCCTTTTCTTTTATTAAGAAGCCGGGAAAAATTAGGGGTCTACAGGCCAAAACAAAAAAAAGAAAGGGAAAATTACCCGGTAGAAACCCAGCAAGGGGGCTACGCGAAAATTAGGGTTGACCCACTAGGAAACCCGAACAACAATAAAGGGTTGCCTAGGCAAAAGTTAGGGTTACAAAATAAGGTCCACTAGGATTCCCAAAACAAGAAAAAAAGGAAACCTAGACAAAAGTTAGGACCAAAACACAATATCCTAGTATGAAAATCCAAAGGGCAGTCTGGGGAGGTCAATCAGCCATAGAAAGCAATAGAAATTGGCTAAGACACAAATCCTCAACGCAAAACATTTGTTTAACATTAGCTTAAACAGTTTGACCAACCTTGGCCAACCATTCTTACAAAATCCCCTTTCGAATAAAAATTAAAAAAGTACAACCGTCTAAAACACAAGCCTTTGAATAAATTATCCTTACTTCTCTTCTCTTGACCCTTATCATAATATTCTGATAATTAGTGGGGGAATATGAAGGCATATAATCAATAAGAGGATTGAAACCTCTAGAGGAAGGAAAAATTGCACCAACATGGCAAGTTTTCTTCTCAGTCAACAATTATTCTTCGGTCATATTAAGTCTGGAATGGTACAAACAAGTACAGCTAGAAAACAACATCAGAAGGGCCTCGTCTTCAAAAGACACATTAGTTAATCCTTCTGAAAAATTAACTAAATAGTATTATAGGATACTGTTGAATATAGAGGAAATAGGGTTTGAAATTAATCTCCCTGTGTATAAATTACACATAGGGTAATCTATTTATAATAGAGAGGTACAACTAAAAGAGTACCCGAAAGTAAATAGAATAAACAAAAGATATTGTTTGATATTGTGGTTAACAATATCTTAACAATATCAAACTATATCTAAACAATATCTAATAGATACATAACATGAAAACATTGCATGCAGAGATGTTTTTGAACAGGGTCCTTGACGCTGCCATCAAAAGAGGCGGTCGGAGCAACGTGATGGTTTCCGACTTCGACTCACGTTTTAAAGTGATGTTACAACACCTTTAGGTTGTCCAATAATCGGGATGGGTTCTCGAGTCGCCACCAATGTTTTATCCAGAAACATTGGAAAAGGAAAAAAAGGAAGGCGTTGGTTTTAGAAAACCAACTTTAGCCATTATAACCAGAGTTGGGTGAGGGAGTTAGTTACGTGTCGGGAAGGTTTCCCTACGACGCCCCTTTCGGGTTCCCTATGATGGACCATTTATTTCACAAATAAACCTTTAAAATGATGCTTTTACCCTTTATTTATTTGCGGAATTTAAAATATTGACTACATGGCCCTAATAGCTAATGCACGGATAAATGTAAAGAAAATGCGGTAAAAGAAAGAGAGAAAGTGTGGAAACCTTCAAAGCAAGCTTTCATATTTAATATTCTTGAAGTAGGGTGTTTTTTGGCAATCCCTCACTCTACAACGTTGGTCGCTCTTCCTCGCAACGTTACAAAATACCCTCTATGAATGCTAAGAAACTCCAGAAATGCTTTGAAGGGATCCTAGGAGAAGATTTTGAAAAAGTTGAAGAATGCTCTGAAAAGGAGGGGGACGCACCCTCCTTTTATAGGGATTCGTGTCTGTTAGGTCGAAATGGTTGTCTCGCCAGACAAGGTCGAGAAGGTCGTCTCGCTAAACAAGACGACGGTCTCACCCTTGAAAAATGGTGAGAAGGTCGTCTCGCCAAACTATAGCGGTCTCGGCCTTCTAGGTGGAATTCCTTATTTTTTTCTATACAAAAAACCTTCCTACTCTAATATGACGCCTATTTGTCTATCCTAGGGACCTTTTAAGCATTGCCCATCTTTGAATTGGAGGTCTTCTGCTCTTTATTTTGAGGTCGGGCAAGATTTTGTTAGAATCGCGCAGCGAAATGTTCGCATGGACGGACAAAAACCAAGAGGGGGGGTGAATTGGTTTCTTAACAAAAATTAGGTTTTAAAAATTTTCCCCATATTTTACCGATTAAAAAGCTGTGTAAACGTAAATAAGATAGAGATAGAGTCTTGCACAGGAGATTTATACTGGTTAGGATCAAAAGACCCTACGTCCAGTTACTAATCACTCAAACAGAGGATTAACGCTATCATTATAATCAAAGTTGTTACAAACAGATAACAATTGAAAATTCAAAGTAAAGAAAACACTTCTCTTGAAACCCACAAGAGATGAAGAATAACTTTCCCCAGAGACGGCACAATACACAATCCACTAAGAACTCCACTTAGTGATTCTTATCGCTTCTAGCCCACACCAGGTTCCAAAAGCCCCTTTTTCCTCCAACAAACAGTTCTCTGGCACTCACAGCACTTAACTTTTGTTTGAAAAAGGTCGTTCTATTTTCTGAGAGCCTTAGATAACCTTAAGTAGAGAAATTAGGGTTTGGGAATTGGGATTTTCGAAACTAGAGAGTATTGGGATTAGGGTTTTCGAAAATAGGGTTGATTTGAAGTTGAAAATCAAAATTTAACTAAAATAATCGATTAAATGAAGTGTTAATCGATTATTACAGAGCCAAAATCAACAGAATCCCAAAACTCTCTGTTTTAATGGATTAAAAGCCCTATTAATCGATTAACAGGCCTATTAAGTGATTAACAGGTGTGTTAATCGATTATTACAGTGAACAGATACAGAAAATGATTTTTCTCACTGTAATGATCGATTATATGACCATTTAATCGATTAAAGCCGAGGCAAACTGATAAATGTGAGTTTTTGAAGCTTCTAAAGTGCAGACTATGTACCGGCTATCTTAAACTCTAATATTACAGACTCAAACTAATCAAAACAGAGTTATTACACAATAAAACAAGTCTTCAACTCTCTAAGTTATTCGTTCTTGAATCATCATCAAAATCAACAAGCTTCATGTCCATGTAAGTTCAACATCAAGTCCTTGAATGTTCAACAATCTCCCCCTTTTTGATGATGATCAAAATTTTCTTTTTAAAGCCTTGTAATAACCTGTTTTATCTGTCATACTAACAAACACATTAAACATACCAGATAATATTTAAAATCAATCATAGTAGGCTTTAAATATTTCTCCCCCTATTTTGATTATAATAAAAAAGAATTATTTTATAACAATCATAAGAGCTCCCCCTCAAAATATGCATAACTTGGAGATAACTCCACCTCAATCAAAGCATTAAAAGAACACCATATTTTATTTCAGAAATGAAATTACATTACAACACAAAAAGAAAATAAAAACAAATTTAAACACAAAATTTATTTTCTAAATGACACACTTTATCATCTACATCAGATATACGGCAAATTATTTCCTCATGTTGTACTCCAGAAAGAGTGAAGAATGCCTGCATCCTCTGATTCATATCAGATAACATATCTTCCATAGATTGACGGGTTTCATGATGAGCAGAGGAAGTTCCAACACTTTGGATTTGATCAGAAGGAAAATCAACAACAGGAGGCATATCTTCATCAGAATCTTTATTATCGTCACCTTCGTTTGGAACGTCATCCTTGTGAACATAAATATTGTTGACACGCACCATTTGGAGTTGGGTCAATGTGTTGTCCAGCATGCGGTTTAAGTTATTCGTTCTTATTGTTTGTTCACCTTCGACATTTACTCCTTTGTATTCAAGAATGCGAGAGACGAGGAGGGCATATGGAATTTTGAAGGTGGGATGGCGTTCGGCTTTTAACATAGTCATGGTGAAAAGAATGCCCCAATCTAAAGGCTCATTATTCATTATGGCATGAATAATACGAAGATCAATTTAAGAACATTGAGCATGATTCGTAGCCCGAGGACATAAAATCCAGATAAGTAAGTGCAAAATCATGCGTTCCTCCTTCTTCAAAGGTCCAGCTAGAAGGAGACGCCCTATTTCCATGGAAGGGTTTCGCAGAAAAGAGCGGTAAGCCATGATCCTGTCAAAATCATCTAACTCACCAAACACATTAATAGCATCTTCTCTTATAGGAAAATGGGCAACATTCTCCCAAATATCATCATCAAGAATAATTGTTACTCCCTTTACACGAGAGGCAGCAATTTGATCTCTAAATTTGAACCTAGAGTAAAATACCCTAACTAAGTCAGGATAATACGTACCTTGCATTTTGATGAAAGGGAGAACTCCTTGAATTTCAAGGAGATTAGGAAAGTTGAATCCCCTATTGATGAACTGATCACCAATAAGGAACTTAGGAGAAATAATACCACGTTCCTTCCAATAAGACAGAAATTATTGTCTGCCTTCAGCATCAGAGATCCATCCTTCTACAGAATTAGGACGGGGATGAGATGAGGGTGCAGATCTTCTTCTTGTGGGAATTTTAGCACGAGAGGATGAGACCATTGTAAGATTAGAAGAGTAACAAGAAGATTTAAGAGGACAAGTCATGTTAAAGGGAGGCAAATAGAGTAAATGAGGCAAGAAAGCTTGAATTCAAGAGATAGAAGTGAGTAGAAGTGAAATGGAGGTCCCTATTTATAACCAAGCATCTCCAACGGTCATATGAAAGTGAATAAGGGTCAAGAGATCCGTTGGCAACGGCTAGGAATCAAAACTTGCCAGGTTTAATCGATTAAAACTTGAATCAATCGATTAAACTAGTACCAGAACCATTTAATCGATTAATTTGAGCTGTTAATCGATTAACACTGAGTTTAATCGATTAATGGGATAGTTAATCGATTAATCCAGAGAGAAATGTCATGTTTTGGGTGCAAATAATCGATTATAACTCCAATTAATCGATTATTCTAGAGAGTTCATCAAATTTTTGAGGTTTATACACATGATAATCTATGAACATCCTTCATAATGAATTATAACATTACAACCATCCAAAAACTGTCTAATTAAGCAGAATTTAAGCTATTTCTAATATCCCTAAGTCTCTTCTAAGATCATAGAATCTATCCTTGGGAAGAGGCTTAGTAAAAATATCTGCTAATTGGTGCTTTGTATTAACATACTCTATTTTACAGTTTCCTTTGTTTATAAGATCTCTTAAGAAATGATGTCTAATTTCTATATGCTTAGTCATAGAGTGCATTATTGGATTCTTAGTAAGATTGATTGCACTCGTATTATCACACATCAAAGGAATGTCATTTAGAAATATATTATAATCTTCTAGCTGTTGTTTCATCCACAAAATTTGAGCACAACAATTACCAGCTGCAATATATTCAGCTTCAGTGGTAGATAAAGCAACACATGCCTGTTTCTTGAAATGCCAAGATACTAAGGATGAACCTAACAAATGACATGTCCCACTAGTACTCTTTCTATCAATTTTGCATCCACCATAATCAACATCAGAATATCCTATTAAACTAGTACAAGCATCAGATGGATACCTGTAGACCCCAAATCTTGCCCCGCCTCCAAATAAAGAGTAGAAGACCTCCTATTCAAAGATGGACAAAGCCTAACAAGCCACTAGGAGAGACTATTAGGCCCCATACTAGGATAGGAGGGATTTTCGGCACGCAAATAAGGTTTCTCGCCTTTTTGGGGACGAGACCGCCGTCTCAAAATCGAGACCGCCGTCTCGCCTCATGCAAGTGGCGAGACCGCCGTCTCGCCACCTGCGAAGGGTGAGACGGCGGTCTCGTTTGGCGAGACGGCGGTCTCGCCACTTTGGCATGACGAGACGGCGGTCTCGACCTGTCACACACGAAAAACTATAAATGGGGGCTCCCTCCCTTCATTTCCACACACCACACAGAGCTTTCTCCTCCTTCTCTCTAGAAAATCACTAGTTTCTCTCTCTAGAATCCCTCCGACGCATTTCTGGAGCTTCTGAGTGTCTTTAGAGTGTTTTTCGAGCGTTCCGAGAGGTTTTTCGGCGCTGTAGAGTGAAGGGCTACCACAAAGCACCCTCTTCTTAAAAGAATTAATACAAAAGCGTGCTTTGGAGGTTTATATTCTCCCTCTCTACTTTTATCGCTTTAATTTTAAATTATGCAATAGATACTAGGGCCATGTAGTCGTAATTTTAAATTCCACAGAATAAAAGGGTAAAAGCGTAATTTTCACCGGTTTAAGTATTTTTAAATAGCTTGTCTGTCATAGGGAACCCGAAAGGGGCGTCGTAAAGGAAATAACACTTCCTTTACACGTAACTAACTCCCTTACCCAACTCTGGTTCTAACGACCAAAGTTGGTTTTTCAAAAACCAACGCCTTTTAATCCCTTTTCCGATGTTTCCGGTAAAAACATCGGTGGCGACTCCACAGAACCCTTTCAAAACTAGCTTTTGGATTAGTCCAGTTATCGGACAATCCAATAGCGCCTTTTCGAAAACCTCGCCCCTAGGTTCAGCCCGGTTATCGGACAACCTAAAGGTGTTGTAACCACCAACAAAAAACGCAAAAATTGGAAAGTCGGAACCATCGCGTCGCTCTGACCGCCCTCATTTTGACGGCGGCGACAGATGGCGACTCCACTGGGGAAGCCTCGAGAGTTGATCCAATTTAGTGATGGGCCAGCTTAAAAAATAAATAAACCAAGAAATAACGCTTTTGCCCTTACCTTGTATTATAACATGTTTTACAGTTTGGCTTTAATAACTGTTGCTTGTTTATACTTACGCAATTGTGTGAAATACAAATTGTACACAAACCCTTGCACACAACAGTTCCCTCTATACCCAGGGGCAAGTGAGAAATCCATAAGGAGTGGGTGGCAGGTACGGTTCACTGTAGTGATGGCCTTGTGCCCACCGGTGTGATCGGAAACCACCACTCAAGGTGATAACCTTCCTCTTTTGGCAACAAGACTGACTATGGCCTTAGTGCTAAGCATGGTCGGAAGGCTGGAGAGTGGGGACCCTATAATGGGGGCACCTTGGGGGCCTTAGCCTGGTGAGAACAGTTAGAACCTACCCTCGCCAATACACTTTTCTGCAGGAAAACCCTACCCGGTGATAAAAACGAATTCTCGCCTGTTCGTGGATGATCGAATTGTGTGTGCATATGTTTGCTGCATTTGTCTATTGCATAGCATAAACAAACAACAAAACAAAAAATCACAAAAATACTTTCGCAAATAAACACCCTTATCTCGGACATTCTGCCTTTTACCTAGCCTGGTTTTAGGTTCTTTGTAAGCTAAGTAGCCACGCAGTTCCGACAGAAGAGATAAGGGACGCTAACTATTCTTTCACATAAAGCCGCATTTTATCTCGGACAGTCTACCTTTTAGCTAGCCTAGTTTCAGGTTCTTTGTAAGCTAAGTAGCCACGCAGTTCCGACAGAAGAGATAATAGGCTATAAAATGAACAAATAAATAAAAATAAAATACTAAATAAAATCTGTTTCCAAAACAATAAATGAGACCTGATTCATAAACATCCCAAATCATTCATATAGGTAGTTTATTTTTCGAAAAAATACGTATCATACAAAACATGATAAACAAAAAATAAACACTCACATTCATTCAAATAAGCATCATTTTTCATAAAACATACATTTTGGTTTTAGAAAAATGGAGGGGACTAGTAGACAGCTAAAGAAGGTGGATATTCCCCGTTACCATACTGAGAAGTTGGAACGGCTTAGCGCGACAATGCCACCAGAGGTCCGCGCCAATTTTGAAAAATCTTATGGACGGATTTTAGACCTACTGAAGATCTGTGTCGATCAGGTGTTCCTCAGGGTATTAATCCATTTCTGGAACTATAGTCTGCGGTGCTTCGAATTTCCGCAGTTCGACCTGGTGCCCACCTTAGAGGAGTATGAGACTATGTTGAGATGGCCCAAATCAGCCGGGGTCCATATCCGCCACAAGGCATACACTCCCGCAGCACCAGTCACTGCCCTCATTCAACTACCTTTCCGGCAGAGTACCCTGATAGGAAAAGGGAACACCAGGGGTTGGAAAGTCTCGATGTTGGAAGACCACCTGTCCTACTTGGCTGAAAGGGCAGAGTGGGTCGCCTTCAACAAAACCCTGGCCCTAATCATTTTTGGAACGATCTTGTTCCCCTTCCAGCTTGACACAATAGATCAAGCCGTCATGGACGCCTTCTTTGCCTGGGACGTGAACTCAAAGAGTCCCGTGCCTGGAATCCTTGCCGACACCTTGCTCTCGGTGGAATTCTGCCACCAAAAGCAAGGAAAAACACTTCGCTGCTGCTCTTCATTACTGTTTGTGTGGAGCGTCACGCACCTGTACGCCTCTAGACACATGGGGATGTTCCCCGACCCTTCAAAAAGCTTCTCCAAAATCCCTCTCCAACGACGCTTAACTTCAGAATGGAGGGACGAGTTGGAACGAAAGGACGCCAACAGTTTGTCCTGGGTCTGCCCTTGGTTCCGACCTGGCCCAGTTCTCATCAGATGTGGAGACTACCCGAACGTACCCTTGATAGGACTCAGGGGTTGCATAGCCTATTCACCTAGAGTAGCTATGAGACAGCTCATGAGGACTCAGACTAACATTTCTCGGGGGGAACTCGGAGGACTGTGTTTCTTCGGAGACCCATGCACAATCGCCAACTCACTAGCTGTGAGAAAGGCATGGGAGAAACCAGTCTACATGGGAGACAGAGAGCTAAGAAAAGCTCGGGTGACGGTCACCAGTGACTACGAGGTGTGGAGACAAAGAAGAGGGATGTCTCGACCATCCACCACACCCATTACGAGCGCCAATAATGAAGAGCTGCAGGCTCAAATTGATGCCTTGACCCAGAGGATAAAAATCATGGGAGCCCAGATGAGGGCCCTTGAAGAAAGAGAGCAAGAATCTATCCTCACTATTGAAAGTCTACAAAGGCAAGGCAAGAAAAAGGATCATGAAATAGAGCGCCTCAAGGATCAATGTGCTGACTCTAATGAACAAGCTATCCGAGCATCCAAATCTGCCAGAACCAGTTCAGATAGCCAACTCCAAGAAATAACAGCCAAGTCAGCACGCCTTGAGGCCGAATCAGCAAAGCAGGCTCAAACGATCAAGGAGTTGTCGCAAGAGCTCACCAAGACTCGGCTAGACATACGCCAAGAGCGAGAGGCCAATCGGAGGCTCAACAGAAGTCTCGCTGAGCTACGCTGCAAAGAAAAAGACGGGCTAGCTCAGTACGGCCAAGTACTACAAGAGAAAGACCGAGCCGTTGCGAAGCTCGATGAACTACAAGCCTTGGTCGTTCATCAAGAGGCGAAGATCAAACAGGCTCAGAAGTATAGTGAAGACATGAGCCAGGCGGTCCGAAAACAAAGCGAAGCACTTACTCGTCACGTCCGGGAAGCCGAAAGAGAACTACAGAGAGATCAAGACCCTCCTGTGGGTTTCTTTAAGGTTTTCCACTTTTGCCAAAAGTTGCTTCGTAGTATGGAATAGGGGAATGTACACCTTCTATTGAATGAATGAAATCTTCTTCTTTATTCAACGATTGTCTACTTGCATGCATAAACATTCATTTGCATATTTAATTTCCCCTCCTTCACGCTTAATAAATAAAGATAATAAAAAGGAAGGATTAACTAACACGTCTTCCAAATCAGAAGAATGGAGAGAAAGCCACTCCTAATAAAGCTTACCCCAACGGTCGACTCGCCGCAAGAGGAAAATAAGCCTCGGCCGTTGGTCCTCAAGAATAAAGAAGAGGGGGCAAGGACACCAGTGCGACTATTCATGCCACGTCCTTTCCCCTACGATACAAATAAAGTTGTACCGTGGAGATACGGGGAATCTTCACCAATAAAAGATGAAATAACAAATATAGCCGGCATTGGGGGTATGACTAGAAGTGGAAGAGTCTACTCCCCTGTAGACCCCAAATCTTGCCCGGCCTCCAAATAAAGAGAAGAAGACCTCGTATTCGAAGATGGACGAAGCCTAACAAGCCACTAGGAGAGACTATTAGGCCCCATACTAGGATAGGAGGGGTTTTTTGTACAAAAAATAAGTTTTCTCGCCTTTTGGGGACGAGACCGCCGTCTCGCCTCAGGCAAGTGGCGAGACCGCCGTCTCGTTTGACGAGACGGCGGTCTCTCAACCTGCAAATGGCGAGACGATGGTCTCGCTTTCCCAGACGGCGGTCTCGCCACTTGCGCAGGATGAGACGGCGGTCTCGTTTGGCGAGACGGCGGTCTCGCCACCTGTGCAGGATGAGACGGCGGTCTCGTTTGGCGAGACGGCGGTCTCGACCCTGTCAGACGAGAACGGCGGTCTCGCCACTGTCAGGCGCGAAAACCTATAAATAGGGGCCTCCCCCCCCCTCATTTCCACACACCACAAGCTTCTAGCTCTGCCTTCTCTCTAAAACTTCTCTCTAGAATCCCTCCGACGCATTTCCGGACTTTCTGAGTGTCTTTGAGAGCATTTTTCGGCATTTAGAAGAGTTTCAGACATCTTGTAGAGTGAAGGGCTGCCAAAAAGCACCCTCTTTTCAAAGAAATATAAAAACAAAGCTTGCTTCGGAGGTTTAATTTCTCCCCCTCTACTTTTATTGCTTTAATTTAAATTATGCAATAGATTAGGGCCATGTAGTCGTAACTTCAAATTCCGCACAATAAAAAGGGCAAAAGAGTATTTTCCGGTTTATTTATTAACATAAAAAGCTGGCCTATCATAGGGAACCCGAAAGGGGCGTAGTAAAGGAACTAATACTTCCTTTACCACGTAACTAACTCCCTTACCCAACTCTGGTTCTAATGACCAAAGTTGGTTTTCGAAAACCAACGCCTTTTAAAAAACCTTTTCCGGTGTTTCCGGTAAAAACATCGGTGGCGACTCCACAGAACCCAAAAACAAGTCCTTGGGTTAGCCCGGTTATCGGACAACCCAAGGACACCTTTCGAAAACCTCGCCCCTAGGTTAAGCCTGGTTATCGGACAGCCTAAAGGCGTTGTAACCACTTATAAGAAACGCGAAAAACAAAAGGGTCGAAAAAACCATCGCGTCGCTCCAACTGCCTCTTTTCAGACGGCGGCGACATCCCCCAAGGACTTACAGGAAGAGGTCCTAAAAAATAACGGAAAAAATAAAAAGACCGAAGGAGAAAAAGAAAATAAAGAATCCAAGGAGGAGACAGAGGAATTACTCCAGTTTATAAGGCAAAGCGAGTATTCCATTATAGACCAGCTTCATCGCATACCTCCAAAGATAACGTTATTATCTTTAATATTGAGCTCGGAACCGCATAGAAACGCCCTGCTGAAGGTCTTGAGCGAGGCGCACGTGCCTCATACCATATCCCAAGAAAAGGTTGAGAGGATCGTCGGTCACATCATGGCAAGCGATCACCTCACCTTAACAGAGGAACAACTCCCCCTCGAGGGGTCAAACCACAACAATCCCTTGCACATCTCAGTCAAGTGCAAGGAATACCTCATCGCCGAAGTTCTTGTGGATAACGGGTCATCCTTGATCGTGATGCCCAAGTGCACACTAGAAAAGTTGACTATCCAAGGAACCCGTCTGTGCCCAAGCAGCACTATCGTTCGAGCCTTCGACGGATCTAAATGAGAAGTAGTGGGAGAAGTTAATTTACCAATCCAAGTTGGACCCACTATCTTCAACGTCGATTTTCATGTAATGGATATTACTCCGACATATAGCTGTCTCCTCGGCAGGCCTTGGATTCATGACGCTAAGGCAGTACCTTCAACGCTCCACCAGAAAGTCAAGTTCATAGTGGACGAAAAATTGGTCACGGTCCAAGCAGAAGATGATATCCTGATCAATGGACCGTCCACCCAGCCTTATGTGGATGCGGCTGAAGAGGCCCTTGAAACATCTATTCAAGCGCTCGAAATTGCCAGCATAGAGCGACTTCCCAGAAACACAAAGGTAGCCCGCATGATGTTGAAGCATGGTTACCATCCTGGCCAAGGACTGGGGGCAAATTCCCAAGGCATGAGGGAACCCCCAGAACTCAAAGATAATCCTTGCAAGCATGGCCTAGGATATGACCCTACTAAGGGCCGGACGGGAAAAGGAAAAGGGAAGTCCCCCTTCCGCACACTCAAGCAAATTTTCCGAAGTGGAGGGGTGCAAGCGTCAAGAGTCACCCTAGTCATTAGGAAATCTTTTTCTTCGTTTAAGGGATGTAAACCCCATGATTGTTAGAGATTATCCCCCGGGGCTAGCCCGACCCCCGGGCATTTTAGGGCACATATTCCCTTATTAATTAATAAAGAATGATTCTTACAATCTGCTTCTCTTCTTTTTATTTCTGACTAGACCACATAAGTAACCCTGTCTAAGTAAACAAAAAAGAAGAAGAATAAAAAGCGCATTCAAATAATCAACATTTACCATTGCTATTATCGTCAAACTAGTTGATTAGAAGCACATAAAAATAAGACTTTACCTCACCATAAAAGAAAGTCATGCTTCGCCAATATTGTGAACAAAAATAAATACACAAAAAAAGAGAGAAAAGCCCAAAGAAGCCAAAGGCCAAAGAAAAGGGCAAATTACCCGGTAGGAAACCCACTAAGGGGGCTACGCAAAAGATAGGGTCGACCCGGTAGGATACCCGAACAATAATAAAGGGTAGCCTAGGCAAAAGTTAGGGTTACATAATAAGGTCCGCTAGGATTCTCCAAAAAATTACAAAAAACAGGAACCTAGACAAAAGTTAGGGCCAAGCACAATATCCTAGTTCGAAAACCCAAAGGGCGATCTAGGGAGGTCAGCTAGCCATAAAAAGCAATGGGGATAAAACCAAAAGGCGCAAGTACAAAAAAGAAAGGAAACTGTTTGCTTAGACAAAAGCTTAAACACCTAGGCCTAACCCTAGCCAACCATGCTTACAAAAACTCTATCAATAAAAATTAACCCTCTAAAACACAAGCCATTGAATTTGCCTCTTTGTTTCTTTTCTCTTGACCCTCACAATAATATTCTAATAATTAATTTGGGAATATGGAGGCGTATACTCAACAAGAGGATTGAAATCCCTAAAGTGAGGAAAAAGGGGCACTACATGACAAAGAGTGCTCTACAAAAAGAAAAAAGAAGAAAGAAAAGAGGAAAAATAAAATGACTCTTCGGTCACAAGTAGTCCGGCATGGTACAACAAGTACGAAAGCACAGATTAGAGGGCACTCGGCGCTACAAGACACGTCGGTTAAATCCTTCTGAAAATTTAATCAAAATAGGCATTATAGGACATCAAACATGAGAACATTGCATGCATAAAATGTTTTTGAACCAGGTCCTATTTCCTTTCTAAAAAAAAAAAAAAAACCTGAAATTCGAGACTGCCGTCTCGGTCCACCGGCAAGACAAGAACGCCGTCTCGACTTAAGCAAAAACGAGACCTCCATCTCACTTGACGAGACCGCCATCTCGCTTGAGCCCAACAACGAGACCGCCGTCTCGATGATCCAGACCGCCGTCTCGACTTGTAGGGGACTCGAGACCGCCGTCTCGCCTTCCCAGACGGCGGTCTCGAATTTGAAAATTTTCCAATAAATAGGAGGCGCGCTTGGGGGGTTCCTCACAACTCTCCTTGCCTCCAGAACTTCCATTTCTCAGATTTTACACTTCCCAAACACTTCCTGGCCAACATGTTCGGTAGAAGCGCCTCAAGAAAGAGAAGGAGCACTGCCGGTGCCAGCAGTTCTGCGGCACCGCCACCCCAGGACCCTTCTCAGCTGTCACCACAGCATCAGGCCCGCCTCGAGAACATCCGGACTTATCCGTGGCACCCGATGCTCAGGCTCGACTTCAGCATCCTGGCTGAGTTTGGGTGGGAGGACGATGTCCGAACCCACATAGACAGCATCGGGTGGGGCTTTCTGCTGCAACCTCCACCCACACATGTGTACCCACAGGCGGTACTCGAATTCCTGGCCTCCGTTTCCTACGCTGAGGTCCCCTCCATGGTCCCGGGCCTGCAGCCCACCAAGATGGTAACCTATTTTATGGGTGGGGAATACCGAACTACCACCCTCGACGAATTCAATATGGGCATTGGATTCGTCCGACCCGAGGACGTACTGACTCGGGGATACCGCGAGGCCATCTGCTCTCGGCCCGCCAACCTCACCGCCTCTGAAATGTGGCACGAGCTCAGAGGGGCAACCACATTGCCTACACTAATGAGGGGCTCCGCGCTTCCCCCAGCACTCCGCATCTGCCACAAGCTGCTGGCGGGGACCATCCACGGAAGGAAGGAGAGTCAGGGTAAGATAACCCTCCCTAACCTCTTTATACTTAACTGCATGAGCCAGAGGCGGCGCTGCAACCCTGGCTACTTCTTCCTGAGGTTGCTTAAGGACTTCGGGAACAGATCAACAAGGGCCGTCCTCATGGCTCCTCTTGTCACTCCCCTAGCAGAAAGATGGGGGTGCCTTGGGCGGGAAGAGCTGACCTCCAACTTACGACCCGAATCCATCAACGGGTCAATCCTGGTCAGCATGGGGATGCTGATGCTCCGGGGGACCGAGTTGGTCCTTCACCCCTCGCTGGATTTCGCACTAGATCTCCAGGGGCTCGTGGCGATGCAAGATATCCCCACACCTCCCGAGTTCCAGCAGCAGCAGTAGCAACAACTACAACCACCACCGTACACGGACAATTTCGCTGGCCTAAACCGCAACATGAGCGATCTGCGCCGGCAGCTCGACCAGATGACGGTGCGGCAAGAAGCCTACAACACTCGACAGGAGGAGATTTATCAGTACCAGCAGGTGATGCGGCAGGAATGGACAACATTCCAACAGGAATACCGCGACAAAGTTTGAGAGCAAGCGGACTTCCGGTATCACCTCTACCAGCAATTCCCCTTCGGATCATCTCCAGAGGATAGCCCTTAGGGATTGTACTTGCCAAAATAAAACGTGGTTGTAATAAAATTTCCTTATAAATAAAATTTTATTTCATGCACCTCTTTGCCACCTTTTACAAAAGCCAGCATAACAAAAAGCTTAAAAAGGAAAAAAGGCATAAGCTCAATAAGAAAAGCCAAAAATCTGAAATCGCGACAAAAAAGAGATAAAATTGCAAGAAAAAGGCTGGATTGAAGAAGAGCCACTCACCTTGATCAAAATTTCAACTACCAAGCAAAAGTCGAACAAAAACAAAGATAATCCAACCAATCAGCAAGAGTCGGATGATCACCACAAAAAGTCAAAAGCAAAGAACCCCCAATAAACAAGCAAGTTGGATGAAACGTAAAATCCCCGGTACAACCCGGATGACCATTCAAAGAGGTCCAAGTACACCTACCAACACAGAAATCACTCCCAAAGGAGTCGGCGCATGAGCCACCCGAGCAGTAAGCCGCCACTACCACCAGTCCTACGCAGTGGACTGTGCCAGCCTGATAGGGGGTTTATACCTATCAACCAGCACACAAGGAGTGCCCGATCGGTGCATGAGCCACCCGAGCAGTAAGCCGCCACCACCACCAGTCCTATGCAGTGGACTGTACCAGCCTGATAGGGGGTTCATACCTATGAACCTGGGCACGCGCTGCGCCTGATCTGTGCTCGAGCCGGATCAGTAAGTCGCACTACCAGCTTGATGGGGGGTTCATACCCATCCAGTCCCACACAACGGACTGCAACTACCAGCCTGATGGGGGGTTCATACCCATCCAGTCCCACACAACGGACTACAACTACCAGCCTGATGGGGGGTTTATATCCATCAACCGAAGGATCGGCTACCGTCAGAAGGAGTATCCTGAGGATCTACCACATGTTAACCAAAGGGATCGGCTACGTCAGAAGTAGTATCCTAGAGGTGCACAACACAACATTTTCCCCAGAAGATCAAATACCGCAAGACGGGACATCCAAAGGGTAACCGGGAAAGAGGGTCAACTCCTTTACCTTCCTACCAATCTGTCTGGCACAACAGGCCAACAACTGACTAGTCAGGTAAAGGAGGGGCAGCTGTAGACCTCAAATCTTGCCCGGCCTCCAAATAAAGAGTAGAAGACCTCCTATTTGAAGATGGACAAAGCCTAACAAGCCACTAGGAGAGACTATTAGGCCCCATACTAGTATAGGAGGGATTTTCGGCACGCAAATAAGGTTTCTCGCCTTTTTGGGGACGAGACCGCCGTCTCGAAATCGAGATTGCCGTCTCGCCTCATGCAAGTGGTGAGACCGCTGTCTCGTTTGGTGAGACCGCCGTCTCACCACCTGCGAAGGGCGAGACGGTGGTCTCGCCACTTTGGCATGACGAGACAGAGGTCTCGTTTGACGAGACGGCGGTCTCGACCCTGTCAGACGAGACGGTGGTCTCGACCTGTCAGGCGCGAAAAACTATAAATAGGGGGCTCCCTCCCCTCATTTCCACACACCACACAGAGCTTTCTCCTCCTTCTCTCTAGAAAATCACTAGTTACTCTCTCTAGAATCCCTGCGACGCATTTCCGGAGCTTCTGAGTGTCTTTAGAGTGTTTTTCGAGCGTTCCGAGAGGTTTTCCGGCGCTGTAGAGTGAAGGGCTGCCACAAAGCACCCTCTTTTTAAAAGAATTAATACAAAAGCGTGCTTCAGAGGTTTATATTCTCCCTCTCTACTTTTATCGCTTTAATTTTAAATTATGCAATAGATACGAGGGCCATGTAGTCGTAATTTTAAATTCCACAGAATAAAAGGGTAAAAGCGTAATTTTCACCAGTTTAAGTATTTTTAAATAGCTGGTCTGTCATAGGGAACCCAAAAGGGGCGTCGTAAAGGAACTAACACTTCCTTTACACGTAACTTACTCCTTTACCCAACTCTGGTTCTAACGACCAAAGTTGGTTTTTCGAAAACCAACGCCTTTTAATCCCTTTTCTGATGTTTCCAGTAAAAACATCGGTGGCGACTCCACAGAACCCTTTCAAAACTAGCTTTTGGATTAGCCCGGTTATCGGACAATCCAAGAGCGCCTTTTCGAAAACCACGCCCCTAGGTTCAGCCCGGTTATCGGACAACCTAAAGGCGTTGTAACCACCAACAAAAAATGAGAAAATTGGAAAGTCGGAACCATCGCGTCGCTCCGACCGCCCTCGTTTTGATGGCGGCGACAATACCATAAACCAAAACCAGTAGTTCCTTTTAAATATTTTAAAATGTGTTTTACTGCAATTAGGTGAGATTCTTTTGGACAAGCCTGAAATCTAGCACACACACAGACAGAATGCATAATATCAGGTCTAGTTGCAGTTAAGTATAACAGTGAACCTATCATACCTCTATACATAGATTGATTAATTTCCAAACATGAATCATCCTTGTCTAAATAGCATGAAGTTCCCATGGGTGTGTTAGCTTCCTTTGAGGTGTCCATTCCAAACTTTTTAAGTATCTCTTTGCAGTATTTGGTTTGAGAGATGAAAAGGCCATCTTTAAGTTGCTTGATTTGAAGTCCAAGGAAGAATGTCAATTCTCCCATCATAGACATTTCAAACTCTCCCTGCATTATCTTAGCAAATTCTACACACAACGAATTATCAGTTGATTTAAAAATAATATCATCAACATGTACCTGGACCAATAAGATATGTTCTTTTACTTTCTTTATAAACAGCGTAGAATCAATTTTTCCTCTAGAAAAATCATTTGAAGTTAGGAAACTACTTAGCCTTTCATACCAAGACCTAGGAGCTTGTTTCAACCCATATAATGCTTTCTTTAATTTAAAAATATGATTAGGATAACTACAATCCTCAAATCCAGGGGGTTGCTCCACATAAACTTCTTCTTTAATAAAACCATTCAAAAATGCACTTTTAACATCCATTTGATATAATTTAAATTTCATCAAAGATGCATAAGCAAGAAGTAGGCGTATAGCCTCTAACCTGACAACAGGAGCATAAGTTTCATCATAATCAATACCTTCCTCCTGACAATAGCCTTTGGTAACAAGTCTGGCTTTATTCTTTGTTATGTTTCTATCTTCATCAAGTTTATTTCTAAACACCCATTTAGTTCCAATTACTTGATGTGACTCTTCTCTTGGGATTAATTCCCAGACTTGATTCCTTTCAAATTGGTTAAGTTCCTCTTGCATAGCTATGCACCATTGGTCATCTTTAAGCGCTTCCTCAACATTTTTGGGTTCTATCTGTGACACAAAAGCTACAGACATGCATAAATTAGTCATATTTCTAGTTCTTACTCCTTTTGAGATATCACCAATGATATTGTCCATTGAGAGTCCTCTTGGTGATTGTCATTCTTTTGCTAATTCAGGTGTTTGAGAAGGCTCATTTTCTTCCAAATACAATTCATCAAGAGCCTCTCTTATATATTCATCATCACCTGCAAGTTCTTTATTTGACTCAAGAGGATTTCCCCCAAGGTCTACAATCTCATCAAAAGTAACATGAATAGATTCTTCAATATTTAAGGTTCTTCTATTAAACACCCTGTAAGCCTTGCTAGTTAATGAATAACCTAAGAAAATGCACTTATCAGCTTTTGAGTCAAATTTTCCTAAGTTGTCCTTTCCATTATTTAACACAAAGCACTTACATCCAAAAATTTTCAAATGAGCAACATTAGGCTTTCTACCATTTAAAAATTCATAGGGAGTTGATTTTATAATTGACCTAATGAGCATTCTATTTAAAACATAACAAGCAGTACTAACCGCATCAGCCCAAAAATATTTAGGAACATTAGATTCATTTAACATTGTTCTAGCAAGTTCCTCTAATGACCTATTTTTCCTTTTTCTAGGAGCAGAAAAGTTATGTAATATTCCATTTTCTTCACAATAATTTTCAAACTTTTCATTTTGAAACTCACCACCATGGTCACTTCTTAAAACTTTAATTCTTAAGTCTTTCTCATTTTGTATTTGCTTTGCAAACTTTCTAAAGACCTTAAAAGCTTCACTTTTCATTGTTAGGAAAAAATGTCCAAGTATATCTAGAGTAATCATCAACAATCACAAGACCATAATAATTTCCACCAAAGCTTTTTATCCTAAAAGGTCCAAATAATTTCATTTTATCACTAGTCATATGCTTTGAGCATCCACTATCAAGATACCACATAGACTTCTTTGATTTGGAAGTTTCCTATAAAACAAGAACATAGTAAACTTAGGTCCCCATAACTTTTGGGTCCTTGGGGTTAGAGACACACAAATCATTTAACTATTGGAACCCAAATGTATTTACCTTTAGGAACACCAAAATGTTTTATTTTACATTTATTTGAAGTGTGACCATGTTTCATACAATAAAAACATGCTTTACATGTAACTTTTGAATATGATGAATTTTTAACCATAGATGTTCTAGTTCCTTTTTCTACCCATACTCTTTTATTTTTCCTTTTAGGCTTTTTCAAAGGAACTTGATAATTTACACTATTTTGAGCAAAAACAGTTTTATCCTTCTTAAAATCACTTATCTCCTTTTCGGCTTTATCAAGTAGATGATTAAGAATATCTATGTCATATTCATACTCTTTACAAGTTTCACATGCTAAGTTCTTATCATCATTCTCATCTAAACATACAATTTTCGTTTCTAAGGATTCCTTTTCTTCTAAACATGTGATTTTCGTTTTTAATGAGTCAATTTCCTTTTTGGATCTACTTAAACTCTTCTTCACAACTTTATATTCATTTTTCAAGTTCTTAAAGGCACTAAATAATTCATTATATGCATTTTGCAGTTCATCATAGTTATTATCATCATCACTAGAAGATGAGTCGGAATCACTTACCTCAAAATCGAAAGATATGTTGTCATTTGCCATTAAGCAAATATTGGCTTCTACTTCCGAGTCACTTGATTCCGAACTTGAATCACTGTTATCCCAAGCAATATAGGCTTTCTTCTTGAAGAACCTTTTGCCTTTGATTTCATCGTTTTTCTTGTTTGGACATTCGGTCTTCACATGTCCTGCTTCACCACAACCATAACATTTTATATTTACGGAAGTATTTTCTCTTACCTTTCCCTTACCTTTTAATGGATGCCTTCCTTTGGCTTTCATGAATTTGGTGAACTTCTTTATCATAAGACTCAGTTCTTCTTCTTCATTTTTGGAGTCTTCTTCTTCCTTTTTATTTTTACCTTTGGAAATTTTGGTTTTGAAGGCTAAATTCGTCTTTTGATATTGTCCTTCTTCATCATTTAGCCTTCCAAGCCCAAGCTCATGCTCTCTTAGCTTTCCAAAGAGCACTGCCATTGACATTGTGGCAAGGTTTTGTGACTTTGAGATGGCCGTCACCTTAGGTTTCCATTTCCTATCCAAAGATTTTAAGATTTTAACATTCAATTCATCAACGTCAAAGATTTTACCTAATCCGGTGAGATGGTTCACAATATGAGCGAAACGCTTTTGTACGTCAAATATCATTTCGCCTTGTCGCATCCGGAACATCTCGTATTCTTGGATTAGGGAATTTTTCCGTGTTCTCTTAACGTCGTCGGTACCTTCGTGGGTCACTCTTAGCATTTCCCACATCTCCTGAGAACTTTTACAAACAGAAATCCTGTAAAACTCGTCAAGGGTTAAAGCAGATGAAATTATATTTCTAGCCCTAACGTCAAATTGTGCTTTTCTATTTTCCTCTATTGTCCATCTAGAAAAAGGTTTGGGAACATCAACACCGTTCTCAGTAACTTTAGGAACATATGGACCGTTTAAAATAGCGTCCCAAACGCTCTATCAACAGACTCTAAAAAGATTTGCATTCAAACTCAAGTCGACACCTTGACCCGGAGGATAGAAATCATGGGAGCCCAGATGAGGGTCCTTGAAGAAAGAGAACAAGAATCTATCCTCACCATAGACGGTCTACAGAGGCAATGCAAGAAAAAGGATCATGAAATAGAGCACCTCAAGGATCAATGTGTTGACTCTAACGAGCAAGCTATCCGAGCTTCCAAAGCTGCTAGAACCACCTCGGATAGCCAACTTCAAGAAATAACCACCAAATCAGCACGTCTAGAGGCCGAATAAGCAAAACAGGCTCACAAGGACTCGGTCAGAAATACGCCAAGAGCGTGAGGCCAACCGGAGACTCAACAAAAGTCTCATTGAGCTATGTTGCAAAAAAGGAGACGGGTAGCTCAGTATGGTCAAGTACTACGAGAAAAGGACCGAGCCCTTGCAAAGCTCGATGAACTACAAGCCTTGGTCGTCCATCAAGAGGCGAAGATCAAAGAGGCTCAAAATTATAGCGAAGATATGAGCCAGGGGGTCCAGAAGAAAAGCGAAGCACTCGCTCGTCACGTCCGGGAAGCCGAAAGGGAATTACATAGAGATCAAGACCCGCCTGTGGGTTTCTTTAGGCTTTTCCGTTTCTATCAAAAGTTGCTTCGTAGTATGGAATAGGGGAATGTACACCTTCTACGGATAAATGAAATTTTCTTTATTCAACAATTGTCTACTTGCATGCATATCATTCATTTGCATATTTAATTTCCCCTCCTTCTTTTTTAATAAATAAGATAATAAAAAAGAAGGATTAACTGACACGTCTTCCAAATCAGAAGAATGGATAGAAAGCCACTTTTAATCAAGCTCTCCCCAACGGTCGATCCACCATAAGAGGATAATAAGCCTCGACCGTTGGTCCTCAAAACCAATAAGGAAGAAGGGGCAAGGACATCTGTGCGACTATTTATGCCACGTCCTTTCCCCTACGAGTCAAATAAAGTTGTACTGTGGAGATATGGGGAATCTTCACTAATAAAGGAGGATATCTCCAATATAGCCAGCATTGGGGGCATGACTAGAAGTGGAAGGGTCTACTCCCCCAAGGACTTACAGGAAGATGTCCCCAAAAATAAAGGAAAAAAATAAACAGACTGAAGAAAAAGAAAATAAAGAATCCAAGGAGGAGACAAACGAATTACTCCAGTTCATAAGGCAAAGCAAGTATTCCATCATTGACCACCTCAATCATACACCTGCAAAGATAACTCTATTATCTCTGATGATGAGCTCGGAACCGCATAGAAACGTCCTGATGAAGGTCTTGAGCAAAGCACATGTACCTCACACCATATCCCAAGAAAAGGTTGAGAGGATCGTCGGTCACATTACGGCAAGCGATCACCTCACCTTCACAGAGGAAGAACTCCCCCTCGAGGGGTCAAACCACAACAAGCCCTTGCACATTTCTATCAAGTGCAAGGAGTACCTCGTCGCCAAAGTTTTTGTGGATAATGGGTCATCCTTGAACGTGATGCCCAAGTGCACACTTGACAAGCTGATTATTCAAGGAACCCGTATGCGCCCAAGCAGCACTATCATTCGAGCCTTCGACGGATCCAAACTAGAAGTAGTGGGAGAAGTCAATCTGCCAATCCAAGTTGGACCCACTATCTTCAACGTTGATTTCCATGTAATGGACATTACTCCGGCATATAGTTGTCTCCTTGGCAGACCTTGGATTCACGATGCTAAGGCAGTACCTTCAACGCTCCACCAAAAAGTCAAGCTCATAGTGGATGACAAGTTGGTCACGGTCCAAGCAGAAGACGATATCCTGATTAGTGGACCGTCCACCCAACCTTATGTGGATGCGGCTGAAGAGGCCCTTGAAACATCTTTTCAAGCGCTCGAGATCGCCAGTGTAGAGAGACTTCCCAAAATAACAAAGGTAGCCCGTATGATGATGAAGCATGGTTACCATCCCAGCCAAGGACTGGGGGCAGATTTCCAAGGGATGAGGGAACCCCCAGAATTCAAAGATAATCCTTTTAAGTGTGGCCTAGGATATAACCCTACAAAGGGCCGAGCAGAAGGAAGAAAAGCGGAGGGATGCAAGCGTCAAGAGCTACCCTAGTCATTAGGAGATCTTTTTCTTCGCTTAAGGGATGTAAACCCAATGATTGTTAGAGATTATCCCCCGGGGCTAGCCCGACCCCCGGGCATTTTAGGGCACATATTCCCTTATTAATTAATAAAGAATACACTTCTTACTATCTTCTTCTCTTCTTGCTATTTCACGACTAGACCTCACAATATCCTTGTCTAAGTAAACAAAAAAGAAAAAAAAAAAGCGCATCCAAGTAACCAAAATCTACCATTGCCATTACAATCAAGCTGGTCTATTAGAAACACAAAATAAGGCTCTACCTCACCATAAATAAAGTCGTGTTTCACCAATATTATGAAAAAAAACACACAAAAAAAGAAAAGAAAAAGCCCATAGAAGCCAAAGGCTAAAAGAAAAGGGCAGAATACCCGGTAGGAAACCCACTAAGGGGGCTACACAAAAGATAGGGTCAACCCATTAGGACACCTGAAAAAAAATAAAGGGTAGCTTAGGCAAAAGTTAGGGTTACAAAAGTAAGGTCCGCTAGGATTCCCTAAACCAAAAAGAAGGAACCTAGACAAAAGATAGGACCAAAACACAATATCCTAGTTCGAAAACCCAAAGGGTGATCTAGGGAAATTGATCAGCCATAAAAAGCAATGGAAATAGGCTAAGGCGCAAATTCAAGCAAAAGAGAGAAAAACGTTTGCTTAGACAAAAGCTTAAACACTTAGGCCTAACCTTAGCCAGCCATTCTTACAAAATCTTTTCTAAATAAAATCAACCGTCTAAAACACAAGCCGTTGAATTTACCCTTTACTTCTTTTCTCTTGACCCTCACAACATTATTCTAACAATTAGTTTGGGAATATGGAGGCGTATAGTCAACAAGAGGATTGAAACCCCTAAAGTGAAGAAAAAGGGACACCAACATGGCAAAGTGTGCTCCCAAAAAAAAGAAAAAATAATGGAAGAAAAAAGAAAAAGGGAACATTATTCTTCGGTCACGCTGAATCCAAAACGGTACAACTAAGTGCAGCAGAAGAAACAAAGATCAGAGGGCACCTGTCTCCACAAGACGTACCCATTAATCCTTCTGAAAAACTAATAAAATAGGCATTATAGGACATCAAACACGAAAACATTGCATGCATAAAATGTTTTTGAACAAGGTCCTATTTTCTTAAAAAAAAAATTCTAAAAATCGAGACCACCGTATCGTCCTCCCTGACCGCCGTCTCAACTTCCGAGACCACCGTCTCGACTTGGACAAAAATGAGACCGCTGTAGACCCCAAATCTTGCCTGGACCTCTAATAAAGCCGAAGATCGCCCATTGCGAAGATGGTTAAGACTTTATCAAGTCCCTAGTAGCTTGTTCTATGTTCCATTTAGGATAGGAAGGGTTTTTAGAGGCATTAAAAATCGGGAAATCCGCCGGAGACAGCAGATGGTCGTCCAGGACAGGCAGACAACCGTCCATGACAAGCAGACGGCCGTCCATGGCAACTTTAAGGCCATGGACGGCCGTCCATGGCCACTTTTTGCCCTGGACGACCATCCGCTTTTTCCAGATGGTCGTCCACCTTTTCCAAGCCCGAATCCCTATAAATAGGGGCCTCATTCCTCCGAATTTTCACACCTTTCACACTCCTCCACTCTCTTGGAAGCCTTGTGGCACTTGAGAGTGACCCTGAGCATTATTCCGGGGTTCGAGGGAGCTTTCCGATTTCTGTTAAAGGTTGAAATCGGTTAAGGAAGTCTCTTTTTGAGACATCCGGCCCTTGGTAGAGTGACTTTTCTTTATTTTGCGGGAGGATCGTGCTTGTAGAGTGCGGGGACTGCCAAAAAACGTCCTCACGTTTTAGAAGAATTAATATAGAGCTCGCTTCGGAGATTCCTTCTCTATTCTCTGTCTCTTTTACTGCTTTCTTTATCGCTTTCTTTGTGTGCATTAGATAATAGAGCCATGTAGATATTTAAATTCTGCAAGTAGATCAAATAATAGGGTAAAAATGTAATTTCTTTAAGTGTTTATTTTCTAAGTTAGACCATCATCAGGAACCCGAAAGGGGCGTTGTGGGGGGTGCTAACACCTTCCCCACACTTAACTAACTCCCTTACCCGACTTTGGTTGTAATGGTCAAAGTTGGTTTTTTCTAAAACCACTACCTTTTTCTTTTTTACCTTTTTCAGTGTTTAAGGTTAAAACACTGATGGCGACTCCTCAAACCTTTTCGAAAACCTCGCATTTAGGTCTAGCCCGGTTATCGGATGGCCTAAAGGCATTGAACCGTTTCTTTCAAAGAAAACGCGAGTCATATAAAAACCATCGCGTCGCTCCGACCGCCTCTTCTAACGGTGGTGACAACTGCCTTCTCGCTTGGCGAGAGGGCCGTCTCGCCAGAAGCCAAAGTCGAGACCGCCGTCTCGAAGTTCCTGACGGCGGTCCCGAATCCCGCAAAATCGAGACCACCGTCTCGACTTCTCAGTCGGCGGTCCCGAACCCAGCGAAAATCCTATATATAGGGGGCCTTCGAGGGGGTTCTCAAACACTCTCTCCTACACTCCTACCCTCTTTTCTCCTATTTTTGAGCATCCTACTACCAAAAATGCATAGAGCAGAAGCATCCAGAAAGAGAAGGGGTTCTTCTCGCTCCAGTAGCTCCACGACCCCAACTCCACAAGATCCAACACAGCTCTTGCCCTCACACCAGGCCCGCCTAGAACATATTCAGGGGTACACTTGGCACCCCATGCTGAGGCTGGACTTCGGTATCCTCGCCGATTTTGGTTGAGAAGACGACGTTCGTGCCTACCTCGACAGCATCGGATGGCGCTTCTTGCTCTAGTCTCCTCCCACTCACGTCTACCCACAGGCAGTGATGGAATTCCTCGCCTCCATCCCCTACTGCGAGATTCCCACCATGGTGTCGGGCCTCCCACTGACGAAGATGGTAACCTACTTCATGAACGGGATGTACCAGGCGACAACCCTGGATGAGTTCAACGTATCCATTAGATTTGTCCAGTCCGAGGACCTCCTGACTCGGGAATACCAGGAGGCCATCTGCGAGCGCCCCGCTACCCTCACCACTGGCGAGATGTGGGAGGAGCTGACCGAGATGCACACTTTTCCATCCCTACTGAAGGGCTTCGCACTCACCCCCGCCCTCCGCATTTGCCACATGCTGCTGGCTGGGACTGTCCATGGGCAGAAGGAGAGTCAGGGTAAGGTCACCCACCCAGATCTCTTCGCCCTCTATTGCATGAGCCAAGGGCGCCGATGCAACCCCAACTACTTCTTCGTGAAGGCCCTTAAGGATTTTGGGAGTCGTCCCTTGGGATCCATCCTCATGGCTCCCCTCATCACCCCACTGGTAGAAAAATGGGGGTGCAGCGGCAGGGAAGAATTGGCCTCCAACCTTCGACCCGAGACTATCAATTGGTCCATCCTGGTCAGCATGGGGGATGTTGCTCCGCCAAGGGTCTTGGTTGATCCTCCACCCCTCACTGGACATAACTCTGGATCTCCAGGACATAGTGGCAATGCAAGATCTCCCGACGCCCCCGGTTTTCCAGCAACAACAACAGCGGCAACAACATCAGCAGTAGTACACAGACGACTTTGCTGGCATCAACCACAACCTCTACAGCTTGCGCCAGCAATTCGACCAAATGTCCCTAAGACAGGACCAGATGTCCTTAAGACAGGACGTCTTCGACACAAGAATGGAGACATTCAACCATATGCAAGAGGGAATGAGGCAAGACCTGGTGATGTTCCGGCAAGAACACCTCGATGCAATCCGAGACCAGGCAGAGTTTTAGAAGCACATGTATCGGCAATTCCCTCCTCCCGGATCGTCTCCGGGCTCAAGTCCACTGTCTTAGGGATAGTACTCAAAAAATAAATGTTGTAATAAAAATTTACCATAAATAAAATTTTTCTTGCATTCATTTTTCTCTCTTTTTGAAAAGTTAGCGTAACGAAAAGAAACTAAAAAGTAAAAAGACTTACGCTCAATCTCGAAAAAGCCAAAATCTGAAATTGCGAGAAAAAAGATATAACCGCAGAAAAAGGCAGGATAAAAAAACAAAACTAGTTAATCACATTGACCAAGAATATTTTCGACGACCAGCAAAAAGTCGAGCACCAAATAAACAAGACTATCCGGCAGCCACCTAGCCGGATGGCCACCGGAAGAGTCGAAGTAATTCCTGGAACAAACCGGACGACCACTCAAGACAAAAAGAAAAGATAAAAGAACACATCTCAACACCGGCGCATGAGCTAGAGCAGTAATCCACCACCACCAGCAGTCCTACAAAGTGGACTCAACACCAGATGGTAGTGTGTACTCATCAGGCCTTACAAAAGGGGGCTTACCAGACGGGGGTTTATACTCGTCAAACACTAGATGGGGGTGTGTACTCATCAAGCCTTACAAAAGGGGGATTACCAGATGGGGGTTCATACTCGTCAAACCAGATGGGGGTTCATACTCATCAACCGAAGGGATCAGCTACCGTCAGAAGGAGCATCTTGGAGGCGAACAACTTCTTTCCCCAGAGGATCAGCCATCGCAAGACGGAACGTCCGAAGGGTAACCGGGAAAGAGGGTCAACTCCTTCACCCTCCAACCGATCTTCTTGGCACAATAGGCCAATAATCGGCTAGTCAGGTGAAGGGGGGTAGCTGTAGACCCCAAATCTTGCCCAGCCTCAAAATAAGAGCAGAAGACCTACTATTCGAAGATGGACGAAGCCTAAAAAGCCACTAGGAGAGACTATTAGGCCCCATGTTAGAATAGGAAGGATTTTCTGTACAAAAATAAGGATTTTTGCCTTCAGAATTTGAGACCATCGTCTCTCTTTTCAGGATCACCGTCTCGCCATTGTTGCAAGTCGAGATCGCCGTCTCGTTTGGCGAGACGACCGTCTCACCACTTGCCAATGGCGAGACCCCACTCTCGTTTGGCGAGAAGGCCTTCTCGTCACTTGAAAAGTCAGACGACCTAAAGACGTTGTAACATCTTTTCGAAAACCTAGCCCCTAGGTTCAATCCGGTTATTGGACAACCTAAAGGCGTTGTAACATCACCTATAAAAACGCGAAAAACAGAAAGTCAGAACTGTCGCCGCTGTCCGTTCCGACGTCCAGGGACATCTCGAACATTTATCCGAGCGGTCGCGAAAAGATGGTTTAGACTCGCGTTTTATGTTAAAATATGTTCATTGCTTCCGAGGTGCTCAACAACTGAACTATCCTCTAATAAAAGCAAGGTTTTCGAAAAGGGGTTCTTATGGAGTCGCCACCAATGTTTTGACCGTAAACATTGGAAAAGGATAAAAAGGCGTTGATTTTAATAAAAACCAAACTTGGCCATTATAACTAGAGTTAGGTAAGGGAGTTAGTTACGTGTGGGGAAGGTGTTAGCACCCCACAACGCCCCTTTCGGGTTCCCTATGACGGATTAATTCATTTAAGTGAAGATTACAAGAAATTACGCGATTACCCTATTTTATTGCATAATATTTAAAAATGACTATCTACATGACTTTATTTTATATTGCATACATAAAGCAATAAATAAAGCAGTAAAAGAGAAGAGAAGTGAAAAGAACCTCCGTAGCAAGCTTTGTATTGCGAATCTTTAATCGTGAGGATGCGTTTTGGCAATCCCCCGCTCTACAAAGACTCTCCTCCCCGAATACAAGATCGACTCGACTATATTTTTAAAGAAGAATCGAATGCTGGAATACAATTCCTTAACTTATTGTTACCTTATTGAGGCAATCAGAGAGTTCATTCGAAGTAGGAAGAGAAGACAAGTACTTGGAGTTGTCTGGTGTGTGAAAAAGTGGCAAATGAGCCTCCTATTTATTGTTTTCGCAGCCTGCCAGCTTGGGACGGCCGTCCGGGGCTTGGAAATCAAGGATGAGCGTCTGGAGAGGTTGGGACGACCATCTGGGATTTGGGACAGCCGTCCCATTCAAATTCTGGCCTTGAGACGTGCGTCTCAACTTTGGGACGGGCGTCCCACTTGCAAGTTGTGGTTTGGGACGGCTGTCTCACCTTTGGGACGGCTGTCTCAACTTGTTTTGGCTAGCTTTTGTGTTCTGGGACCCCCGGGAAGCTTTCCTTTCTTTATTCAGACGTCGATTGATGCCGATAGACATCCATTGAAGCTTTATCTTCATATAGGAAGTCTTCTTTGGCCTTTTATTGAGATGTCGGGCGAGCTTTATCTTGTTATAGGAAGTCTCTTTAATTTATTGGCCTAATATGCCGACAAAATTAGTTGGTAGGGGAAGGAGTTAACCCTTTTTTCCCGGTTATCCTTCAGATGCTCCTTTTTACTAATCCTCTGGATGATAAATATTTTTGATAGGTACTGTAGACCCCAAATCTTACCCCAAATCCTATTCGAAGATGGACGAAGCCTAACAAGCCACTAGGAGAGACTATTAGGCCCCATACTAGGATAGGAAGGATTTTCGGCACGAAAATAAGGTTTCTCGCCTTTTTGGGACGAGACTGCCGTCTCAAAATCGAGACCGCCGTCTCACCTCATGCAAATGGCGAGACGGCAGTCTCGCTTTGCCAGACAGTGGTCTCGCCACCTGCGAAGGACGAGACGGCGGTCTCGTTTGGCGAGACGGCGGTCTCGTTTGGCGAGATGACGGTCTCGACCCCGTCAGACAAGAACGGCGGTCTCGCCATTGGCAGGCGTGAAAACATATAAATAGGGGCTCTCCCCCCCTCATTTCCAGACACCACAAAGCTTTTGCTCTCCCTTCTCTCTAAAACTTCTCTCTAGAATCCCTCCGATGCATTTCCGGAGCTTCTGAGTGCCTTTGTGAGCGTTTTTTCGGCGTCTAGAAGAGTTTCCAGCGTCGTGTAGAGTGAAGTGCTGCCAAAAAGCACCCATTTTTGTTAAAGAAATAAAAAAGAAAGATTGCTTCGGAGGTTTAAATTCTCCCTCTCTACTTTTACTGCTTTAATTTTAAATTATGCAATAGATTAGGGCCATGTAGTCATAATTTTAAATTCCGCAAAATAAAAAGGGCAAAAGCGTATTTTTCCTGTTTATTTATTAACAAAGTAGCTGGCCTATCATAGGGAACCCGAAAGGGGCGTAGTAAAGGAACTAATACTTCCTTTACATGTAACTAACTCCCTTACCCAACTTTGGTTCTAATGACCAAAGTTGGTTTTCGAAAACCAACGCCTTTTAAAACCCCTTTTCCGATGTTTCCGGTAAAAATATCGGTGGCGACTCCACAGAACCCTACAAAATTAGTCCTTGGGTTAGCCCGGTTATCGGACAACCCAAGACGCCTGTAGACCCCAAATCTTGCCCGGCCTCCAAATAAAGTCAGAAAGCGTCCTATTTGAAGACGGCCGAAGCCTAACAAGTCATTAGGAGAGACTATTAGGCTCCCGTACCAAGGTAGGAAGGTTTTTTGGCCCAAAAATAAAGTTTCTCGCCCTGAAGGGACGAGACCGCCGTCTGGAAGGACCAGTCCGCCGTCTCGTCTCAACGCCAGCACAAGACCACCGTCTCAATTTTCCAGACGGCGGTCTCGACTCTTGCAAAGTCGAGACGGCGGTCTCGACTCCTGCAAAGGTTGAGACGACGGTCTGGGTTTTTCAGACGGCGGTCTGGGTTTTCCAGACGGCGGTCTCGACCCCCTGCATGGTCGAGACGGCGGTCTGGATTTTCCAGACGGCGGTCTAGACCTTGTCAGACGAGAACGGCGATCTCGACCTGTCAGGCGCGAAAAACTATAAATAGGGGTCCTCCCCCCCTCATTTCCACACAGAATCCAAGAAGCTCTCCCTTCTCTCTAGACTTTCTCTCTCTAAGAATCCCTCTGAGGCATTTCCGGAGTTTCTGAGAGTTGTAGAGTGAAGGGTTGCCAAAATGCACCCTCTCTTTTTAAATATAAAGCTTGCTTTGGAGGTGCACATTCTCCCTCTCTATTTTTATTACTGCCGTTTAAATTACGTAATAGAAGCTAGGGCCATGTAGTCATAAACTTAAATTCTGCATAATAAAAGGGTAAAAGGTCATTTTTTCAGTTTAATTATTCAAGGTAGCCGGCTTATCATAGGGAACCCGAAAGGGGCGTCGTAAAGGAACTAACACTTCCTTTACATGTAACTAACTCCCTTACCCAACTCTGGTTCTAATGACCAAAGTTGGTTTTCGAAAACCAACGCCTTTTTAAACCCCTTTTCCGATGTTTATGGTAAAAATATCGGTGGCGACTCCATAGAACCCAAAATTAAATAAGTCCCTGGGTTAGCCCGGTTATCGGACAACCCAGGGATACTTTCGAAAACCTCGCCCCTAGGTTAGCCCGGTTATCGGACAACCTAAAGGCGTTGTAACCACCAATGAAAAACGCGAAAATAAAAGAGGGTCGAAAAAACCATCGCGTCGCTCCGACCGACCTTCTCTCTTTTGAGACGGCGGCGACAGATGGCGACTCCACTGGGGAAGCCTAGAGAGTTGATGCCATTTAGTGATGGGCTGGCTTAAAAATAATTAAACCAAGAAAATAGCTCTTTTACCCTACCTTGTATTATAACATGCTTTATTGTTTGGCTTTCAAATAACTGTTGCTTGTTTATACTTACGCAATTGATTGAAATATAAATTGCACACAAAACCCTTGCACACTACAGTTCCCTCTATACCCGGGGGCAAGTGAGAAAACCATAGGGAGTAGGTGGCAGGTACGGTTCGCTGCAGTTAGGGCCTTGTGCCCACCAGTGTGATCGGAAACCACCACTCAAGGTGATAACCTTCCTCTTTTGGCAACAAGACCGACTCTGGCCTTAGTGTTGAGCATGGTTGGACGGCTGGAGAGTGGGGACCCTATAATGGGGGCACCTTCGGGGCCTTAGCCTGGTGAGACCAGTTAGAACCTACCCTAACCAATACACTTTTCTGCAGGAAAACCCTACCTCGTGATAAAAACGAAGTCTCGCCTGTTTGGGGATGATCAAATTGTGTGTGCATATGTTTGTTGCAATTGTATGTTGCATAGCATAAACAAACAACAGAACAAAATCACAAAATATTTTACAAATAAACACCCTTATCTCGGACAGTCCGCCTTTTAGCTAGCCTGGTTTCGGGTTCTTTGTAAGCTAAGTAGCCACGCAGCTCCGACGGAAGAGATAAGGGACGATAAATATTCTTTCGCATAAAGCCATATTTTATCTCGGACGATCCGCCTTTTAGCTAGCCTGGTTTCGGGTTCTTTGTAAGCTAAGTAGCCACGCAGCTTCGACGTAAGAGATAAAATGCTATAAAATAAACAAATAAAAATAATAAAATAATCCATTTTTCCAAAATTCACAAATAAGACCTGGTCCAAAAATATTGCATTTATAAAACATTCATATAGATAGTTTATTCTTTCGAAAAATACGCAAATACCATACATCATGTAGAAAAACATGATAAATAGTAAAATAAACACTCACATTCAATAAACATCATCTTCATCAAATCATACATTTTGGTTTTAGAAAATGGAGGGAACAAGTAGACAAGTGGGGAAGGTGGATATTCTCCAAAGCCATACTGAGAAGCTAGAACGGCTTAGTGCAACGATGCCGCCGGAGGTCCGCGCTGATTTTGAAAAGTCCTATGGACGAATTCTGGACCTCCTAAAGATCAGTGTCGATCAAGTCTTCCTCAGGGTACTGATTCATTTTTGGAACTCCAGTCTGCGGTGCTTTGAATTTCCGCAGTTCGACATGGTGCCCACTTTAGAGGAGTATGAAACAATGTTGAAATGGCCCAAGTCAGCCGGGGTCCATATCTGCCATGAGGCATATACTCCTGTAGCACCAGTCGCTGCCCTTATCCATCTACCGTACCGACAAAGTACCCTGATAGGAAGAGGGAACACCCAGGGATGGAGAGTATCGATGTTAGAAGACCACCTGTCCCACTTGGCTGAAAGGGCAGAGTGGGTTGCCTTCAACAAGACCCTGGCACTATTAATCTTCGTAACAATCCTGTTCCCCTTCCATCTCGACACGATCGATCAAGCCGTCATGGACGCCTTGCTATCGATGGATTTCTGCCATCAGAAGCAAGGGAGAACACTCCGCTGCTGCTCTTCGTTACTTTATGTGTGGAGCATCACGCACCTTTACGCCTCCAGTCACATGGGGATATTCCCCGACCCCTTGAGAAGCTTCTCCAAAATCCCCCTCCAACGACGCCTGACTATAGAATGGAGGGATGAGTTAGAACAAAACGACGCCAACAGCATATCTTGGGTCTGCCCTTGGTTCCGACCTGGCCCAGTTCTTGTCAGATGTGGGAACTATCCGAATGTACCCTTGATAGGACTCAGGGGTTGCATAGCCTACTCACCTAGAGTAGCTATGAGGCAACTCATGAGGACTCAAACTACTATCTCCCGAGGGGAACTCGGAGGGTTGTGCTTCTTTGGAGACCCGTGCACAATCGCCAACTCACTGACCGTGAGGAAAGCATGGGAGAAGCCAGTCTACATGGGAGACAGAGAGCTAGGAAAAGCTCGGGTGACTCGTCACCAGTGACTATGAGGCATGGAGGAGAAGAAGAGAGATGGCTCGACCATCCACCACACCCGCGCCAATCGCCAACAACGAAGAGCTGCAGGCACAAGTCAATGCCTTAACCCAGAGGGTAGAAATAATGGGAGCCCAGATACGGGCCCTTGAGGAAAAAGAGCAAGCATCTATCCTCACGATTGACGGTCTACAAAGGCAAGGCAAGAAAAAGGATCATGAAATAGAACGCCTCAAGGACCAATGTGCCGACGCTAACGAACAAGCTATCCGAGCATCCAAAACTGCCAGAACCAGCTCGGATAGCCAACTACAGGATATAACCGCCAGATCAGCACACCTTGAGGCGGAATCGGCTCAGCAGGCTCAAACGATCAAGGAGTTGTCAGAAGGGCTCCTCCAGGGTCGTATAGACCTCCGCCAAGAGCGAGAGACCAACAAAAAACTGAGCAGAGGTCTCTATGAGCTACGCCTTAAGGAAAAAAGCGGGCTAGCTCAATACGACCAAGTACTTCAAGAGAAGGACCAAGCTGTTGCAAAGCTTGAGGAGCTACAAGCCTTGGTCATACATCAAGAGGCAAAAATCAAAGAGGCTCAACAATACAGCGAAGAAATGAGCCAAGCGATCCACAAGCAAAGCGAAGCGCTCGCTCACCATGTCCAGGAAGCCGAGAGAGAATTACAAAGAAAACAAGACTCGCCTGTGGGTTTCTTTAGGCTTTTCCGTTTTCGCCAAAAGACGCTTCGTAGTATGGAATAGGAGAATGTACACCTTCCAATGAATTAATGAAATCTTTTTCTTATTCAGCAGTTGTCTACTTGCATACATGAACATGCATTTGCATATTTAATTTCCCCTCCTTCACGCTTAATAAATAAGATAATAAAAAGGAAGGATTAACTAACACGTCTTCCAACTCAGAAGAATGGAGAGAAAGCCACTCTTAATAAAGCTCACCCCAACGGTCGAATCACCGCAAGAGGGAAATAAACCTCGGCCATTGGTCCTCAAGAGTAAAGAAGAGGGGGCAAGGACGCCAGTGCGACTATTTATGCCACGTCCTTTCCCCTACGAGTCAGATAAAGCTGTACCGTGGAGATATGGGGAATCTTCACCAATAAAAGAAGAAATAACAAACATAGCCGGCATTGGGGGCACAACTAGAAGTGGAAGAATCTACTCCCCCAAGGACACACAGGAAAATGTCCTTCAAAATAAAGGAAAAAATAAAAAGACCGAAGAAGAAAAAGAAAATAGAGAACCCAAGGTGGAGGCAGAGGAATTACTCCAGTTTATAAGGCAAAGTGAGTATTCCATCATAGACCAGCTCAACCGTACGCCTGCAAAGATCACGTTGCTATCTTTGATAATGAGCTCGGAACCGCACCGGAACGCCCTGCTGAAGGTCTTGAGCGAGGCGCATGTACCTCACACAATATCCCAAGAAAAGGTTGAGAGGATCGTCGGTCACATCACGGCAAACGATCACCTCACCTTCACAGAGGAAGAACTCCCCCTAGAGGGGTCAAACCACAACAAGCCCTTGCATATCTCAGTTAAATGCAAGGAATACCTCATTGCTAAAGTTCTTGTGGATAACGGGTCGTCCCTGAACGTGATGCCCAAGTGCACACTGGATAAGTTGACTATCCAAGAAACCCATCTGCACCCAAGCAGCACCATCGTTCGAGCCTTCGACGGATCAAAACGAGAAGTAGTGGGAGAGATCAATTTGCCAATTCAGGTGGGTCCCACTATCTTCAACGTCGATTTCCATGTCATGGATATTACTCCAGCATACAGCTGTCTCCTCGGCAGGCCTTGGATTCATGACGCTAAGGCAGTACCTTCAACGCTCCACCAGAAAGTCAAATTCGTAGTGGATGATAAACTGGTCACGGTCCAAGCAGAAGACGATATCCTGATCAGTGGACCGTCCACCCAACCTTACGTGGATGCGGCTGAAGAGGCTCTTGAAACATCTTTTCAAGCGCTCGAAATTGCCAGTATAGAGCGGCTTCCCAGAAATACAAAAGTAGCCCGCATGATGTTGAAGCATGGCTACCATCCTGGCCAAGGACTGGGGGCAGATTCCCAAGGAATGAGGGAACCCCCACAATTCAAAGACAATCCCCACAAGTATGGCCTAGGATATAACCCTTTCAAAGGCGGAGCGGAAAAAGCAAAAGGGAAGTCCCCCCTCCGCACACTCAAGCAGATTTTCCAAAGTGGAGGGGTGCAAGCGTCAAGAGCCACTCTAGTCATTAGGAAATCTTTTTCTTTGTTTAAGGGATGTAAACCCCATGATTGTTAGAGATTATCCCCCGGGGCGAGCCCGACCCCCGGGCATTTTAGGGCACATATTCCCTTATTAATTAATAAAGAATGATTCTTTCTATCTGCTTCTCTTCTTTCTACTTCCGACTGGACCACATAAATAACCCTGTCTAAGTAAACATAAAAAGAAAAGAAGAATAAGAAGCGCTTCCAAATAATCAAACCTTCATCATTGCTATCATCATCAAGTTAGCTGATTAGAAGCACATAAGAATAAGACTTCACCTAAGCCACGAAGGAGGTCACGCTTCGCCAATACTGTGAAAAAAAATAATAAAAATAAATCCACAAAAAGAGAGAAAAAGCCCAGAGAAGCCAAAGGCCAAAGAAAAGGGCAAATTACCCGGTAGGAAACCCCCCACTAAGGGGGCTACACAAAAGATAGGGTCAACCCGGTAGGATACCCGAACAACAATAAAGGGTAACCTAGGCAAAAGTTAGGGTTACAAATAAAGGTCCGCTAGGATTCCTCCAAAATTTTACAAGAGAGAGAACCTAGACAAAAGATAGGGCCAACACACAGTATCCTAGTTCGAAAACCCAAAGGACGATCTAGAGAAATCAGCTAGCTATTTAAAAAGCAATGGAAATAAAACCAGAGAGCGCAAATACCAAGAAGAAAGAGGAAAATGTTTGCTTAGACAAAGCTTAAACACCCAGGCTTAACCTTAGCTAGCCATTCTTACAAATTCTTTATCAATAAAGATCAACCTTCTAAAACACAAACCATTGTTTTTTTACCCCCTTTGCTTCTTTCCTCTTGACCCTCACAACAATATTCTAATAATTAATTTGGGAATATGGAGGCGTATAGTCAACAAGAGGATTGAAATCCCTAAAGTAAGGAAAAAGGGACACTGCATGACAAAGAGTGCTCTATAAAAAGAAAAAGAAAAGAGAAAGAAAGAAACTACTCTTCGGTCACAAGAAGTCCGGTATGGTACAACATGTACAAAAGCACAGATCAGGAAGCACTCGGCGCTACAAGGCACGTCGGTTAAATCCTTCTGAAATATTAACCAAAGTAGGCATTATAGGACATCAAACATAAAAACATTTGCATGCATAAAATGTTTTTGAACCAGGTCCTATTTCTTATGCAAAAAAAAAAAAAAACCCGAAAATTCGAGACCGCCGTCTGGATATTCCAGACCGCCGTCTCGGTTCCCTTGCAAATCGAGACCGTCGTCTCGAGAAACCAGACCGCCGTCTCGACTTAGGCAAAGTCGAGACCACCGTCTCGACTTAGGCAAAGTCGAGACCGCCGTCTGGGTTATCGAGACCGCCGTCTCGATCTGTTGGCAAAACGAGACCGCCATCTCGACTTCCCAGACGGCGGTCTCGACCTGAAAAAAATCCTATTTAAAGGGGGCGCGCTTGGGGGGTTTCCTCACAACTCTCCAAGCCTCCAAAGCCTCCAACACTCATATTCTACTCTTCCAAGCCTTCCCTGCTCAAGATGTTCGGAAGAAGTGCCTCCAGGAAGCAAAGGAGCACCGCTGGTGCTAGTAGTTCCGCACCACCGCCACCCTCAGACCCTTCTCAACTTCAACCACAACACCAGGCCCGCCTGGACAACCTCAGAAATTACCAGTGGCACTCCCTGCTGACACTGGACTTCAGCATCTTGGCCGAGTTCGGATGGGAAGAAGACGTCCGAGCACACATCGATAGCATCGGGTGGGGTTTTCTCACATGACCTCCACCCGTTCATGTGTACCCACAAGCGAGTACTCGAATTTCGGCCTCGGCCTCTCTCATCGAGATCCCCTCTATGGCCTCGGGCATGCAGCCCACCAAAATGGTCAACTATTTTATGGGTGGGCAATACCACACTACCACTTTGGAAGAATTCAATGTGTCCATTGGATTCATCCGGCCCGAGGAGGCATTAACTCGGAGTACCGTGAGGCCATTTGCTCTAGGCCCACCAACCTCACCGCCGTCGAGATGTGGCACGAGCTCACGAGAGCCACCACATTGCCCTCATCGATGAGGGGTCTCGCACTCCCCCACCACTCCGCATTCGCCACAAGCCGCCGGCGGGCACCATCCACGCAAGGAAAGAGAGTCGGGGAAGATATCCCTTCCTGACCTCTTTGCCCTCTATTGCATGCACCGAGACGGCGCCGCAATCCCGGTACTTCCTCCCGAGGGCCCCGAAGGACTTTCGGAGTAGATCCACAGGGGCCATCCTTGTGGCTGCCCTCATCACCCCTCTAGCAGAGAGAATGGGGTGCCCCGGCCGGAAGAGGTGGCCCGCAATCCGCGACCCGAGCCCATCAACGGGTCAATGCCGGTCGCATGGGGATGCCGATACGTCTGGGAAGTCGGCTCGCCCCGCATCCCACCCCGGACTTTGAGCTGGACCTCCGGGAATAGTGGCGAGGCAGGATATGCCCACATCTCCCAGCCTCCCAAGCAGCAGCAGCAACAACAACAGCAACAACCACCGCCGTACACAGAGGACTTTGCTGGCCTCCACCAACACATGAACGATCTGAGCCAGCAGCTCGGCCAAATGGCGATATGGCAAGAGCAGCAGACCCAGTGGCGGCAGGACCAAGACGTTCGCCAACAGGCCTTTCAAGAGGGCCAAAATGAGATCCGCCAAGAGCAGCAGAGGATGTGGCAGGAGTGGGCGACGTTCCAAGAAGATTACAACGATGAAGTCCAGGAACAAATCGACTTCCGTTACCACATGTATAAACATTTTCCCTACCGCACCCCGTCAGATGATGACTCTTAGGGACTGTACTGGTTAAAATAAAAGCTGCTGTAATAAAAATTTCCATGAATAAAATTTTATTCCATGCATTCTTTGCCTTCTTTTACAAAAAAGTCAGCGTAACAAAAAAAACTTAAAAGGAAAAAAGGCACACGCTCAATAAAAAGCCGTAATCCAAAATCGCGAGAAAAAAAAGGATAAAACCGCGAGAAAAGGCAGGATTAAAACAACTACCTTCACCAATAAAAATCGACTACCAAGAGTTGAACACAAAAACAAAGAAAACCCGACCAAACCAAGCAAGAGCTCGGATAAACACCACAAAAGCTAAAAGCAAAAATCCCCAAGAACCAACCGGAGTCGGATGAACAACCCACAAAATCCCCGGCAGCAGCCTGATGACCATTCCGTAAAGGTCCAAACCACAAAAACAAAAAATCACTCTCCAGGAAGACGGCGCATGATCAGAATCAGTAAGCCGCCACCATCGCCAAAGGATCAGCTACTGCAAGAAGGGGCATCCAGAGGCGCCAAACCAGATGGGGGTTCGTACTCATCAGCCGAAGGATCAGCTACCGCGTCGAAGGAGCATCCGGAGGTCAAACACCAGGTGGGGGTGTAAACTCATCAGGCCTTACAAAAGGGGGCTTACCGGGCGGGGTTAGTACTCGTCAAACCGGATGGGGGTTCGTACTCATCGCCGAAGGATCAGCCTACCGCGTCGAAGGAGCATCCGGAGGTCAAACACCGAGATGGGGGTGTAAACTCATCGAGCCTTACAAAAGGGGGCTTACCGGTGGGGGTTAGTACTCGTCAAACCAGATGGGGGTTCGTACTCATCAGCCGAAGGGGTCAGCTAACGCATCGAAGGAGCATCCCGGAAGCGCACAACACATCTCCCCGTAAGGTCATCCGCCGCAAAGACGGAGTATCTAAAGGGAAACCGGGCAAGAGGGTCAACTCCTTTACCCTCCGGCCGATCACCTCAAGCACAAAAGGCTAGCAATCGACCGGTCCGGTAAAGGGGGGCAGCTGTAGACCCCAAATCTTGCCCGGCCTCCAAATAAAGTCAGAAAGCGTCCTATTTGAAGACGGCCGAAGCTTAACAAGTCATTAGGAGAGACTATTAGGCTCCCGTACCAAGGTAGGAAGGTTTTTTGGCCCGAAAATAAAGTTTCTCGCCCTGAAGGGACGAGACCGCCGTCTTGTCTCAATGCCAGGACGAGACCGCCGTCTCGATTTTCCAGACGGTGGTCTCGACTCTTGCAAAGTCGAGACGGCGGTCTGGATTTTCCAGACGGCGGTCTCGACTCCTGCAAAGGTCGAGACGGCGGTCTGGGTTTTCCAGACGGCGGTCTCGACCCCCTGCATGGTCGAGACGGCGGTCTGGATTTTCCAGACGGCGGTCTCGACCTTGTCAGACGAGAATGGCGGTCTCGACCTGTCAGGCGCGAAAAACTATAAATAGGGGTCCTCCCCCCCTCATTTCCACACAGAATCCAAGAAGCTCTCCCTTCTCTCTAGACTTTCTCTCTCTAAGAATCCCTCCGAGGCATTTCTGGAGTTTCTGAGTGTCTCTAGGCATAAACTGAGCGTTCTAAATCTTCTTTAGAATCTCTCCGAGGCATTTCCGGAGTTTCTGAGAGTTGTAGAGTGAAGGGATGCCAAAACGCACCCTCTCTTTTTAAATATAAAGCTTGCTTTGGAGGTGCACATTCTCCCTCTCTATTTTAATTACTGCCGTTTAAATTACGCAATAGAAGCTAGGGCCATGTAGTCATAAACTTAAATTCTGCATAATAAAAGGGTAAAAGCGCATTTTTTCAGTTTAATTATTCAAGGTAGCTGGCCTATCATAGGGAACCCGAAAGGGGCGTCGTAAAGGAACTAACACTTCCTTTACACATAACTAACTCCCTTACCCAACTCTGGTTCTAATGACCAAAGTTGGTTTTCGAAAACCAACGCCTTTTTAAACCCCTTTTTCGATGTTTATGGTAAAAATATCGGTGGCGACTCCATAGAACCCAAAATTAAATAACTCCCAGGGATACTTTCGAAAACCTCGCCCCTAGGTTAGCCCGATTATCGGACAACCTAAAGGCGTTGTAACCACCACTGAAAAACGCGAAAATAAAAGAGGGTCGAAAAAACCATCGCGTCGCTCTGACCGACCTTCTCTCTTTTGAGACGGCGGCGACAACGCCCTTTCGAAAATCTCGCCCCTAGGATAGCCCGGTTATCGGACAACCTAAAGGCATTGTAACCACCCATAAAAAACGCAAAAATCAAGAGGGTCGAAACCATCGCGTCGCTCCGACCGCCTCTTCTTTTTTACGGCGGCGACAGATGATGACTCCACTGGGGAAGCCTCGAGAGTTGATCCCATTTAGTGATGGGCCGGCTTAAAAATAAATAAACCAAGAAAATAACGCTTTTGCCCTTAACTTGTATTATAACATGTTTTACGGTTTGGCTTTAATAATTGTTGCTTGTTTATACTTACGCAATTGTGTAAAATACAAATTGTACACAAACCCTTGCACACTACAGTTCCCTCTATACCCGGGGGCAAGTGAGAAAACCATAGGGAGTGGGTGGCACGTACGGTTCACTGTAGTGAGGGCCTTGAGCCCACCAGTGTGATCGGAAACCACCACTCAAGGTGATAACCTTCCTCTTTTGGCAACAAGACTGACTATGGCCTTAGTGCTGGAGAGTGGGGACCTTATAATGGGGGCACCTTGGGGGCCTTAGCCTGGTGAGAACAGTTAGAACCAACCCTTGCCAATGCACTTTTCTGCAGGAAAACCCTACCTCGTGATAAAAACTAATTCTCGCCTGTTCGCGGATGACTGAATTGTGTGTGCATATGTTTGTTGCATTTGTCTGTTGCATAGCATAAACAAACAACAAAACAAAAATCAAAAAAATATTTTCGCAAATAAACACCCTTATCTCGGACAGTCTGCCTTTTAGCTAGCCTGGTTTCAGGTTCTTTGTAAGCTAAGTAGCCACGCAGTTCCGACAGAAGAGATAATGGACGCTAAATATTTCTTTCGCATAAAGCCACAAACATATGGGAAATAAACATGATAAATAGGGAAATAAACACTTACATACATTCAAATAAGCATCCTTTTCATCAAACATGCATTTTAGTTTTAGAAATGGAGGGGACAAGTAGGCAGCCAAAGAAGGTGGATATTCCCCGTTTCCATACTGAGAGGTTGGAATGGCTAAGCGCGACAATGCCATCAGAGGTCTGCGCTGACTTTGAAAAATCCTATGGATGGATTTTAGACCTTCTAAAGATCTGTGTCGATCAGGTGTTCCTAAGGGCACTAATCCACTTCTGGAATTCAAATCTGCAGTGTTTCGAATTTCCGCAGTTCGACTTGGTGCCCACCCTAGAGAAGTATGAGACCATGTTGAAGTGGCCCAAATCAGCCGGGGTCCACGTCCGCCACGAGGCATATACTCCTGCAGCACCAGTCGCTGCCCTTATTCAACTACCATTCCGGCAGAGTACCCTGATAAGGAAGGGGAACGCCCAGGGTTGGAAAGTATCAATGCTAGAAGACCACCTGTCCTACCTGGCTGAAAGGGCAGAGTGGGTCGCCTTCAACAAAACCCTGGCCCTTATCATTTTTGGAACAATCTTGTTCCCCTTCCACTTCGACACAGTAGATCAGGCCGTCATGCACGCCTTCTTCGCTCGGGACGTGAACTCGAAGAGTCCCCGCCTGCAATCCTTGCCGACACCTTGCTCTCGGTGGAGTTCCGCCACCGTAAGCAAGGAAAAACACTCCGCCGTCGCTCTTCATTACTATTTGTGTGGAGCGCCACACACCTTTACGCCTCCGACCACATGGGGATATTCCCCGACCCTTTAAGGAGCTTCTCCAAGATCCCCTCCAACGACGCCCGACTTCAAAATGGAGGGACGAGTGGGAACGAAAGGACGCCAACAGTTTATCCCGGGTCCGCCCTTGGTTCCAACCCGGCCCAGCTCTCATCGGATGTGGGGACTATCCGAGCGTACCCTTGATAGGACTCGGGGTTGCATAGCCTACTCACCTAGAGTAGCTATGAGGCAGCTCATGAGGACCCAAACTACTATCTCTCGGGAGAGCTCGGAGGACCGTGTTTCTTTGGAGACCCGTGCACAATCGCCAACTCACTAGCTGTGAGAAAAGCATGGGAGAAGCCAGTCTATATGGGGGACAGAGAGCTCGGAAAAGCTCGGATGGCTGTCACCAGTGACTATGAGGCGTGGAGAAAGAAAAGAGGGATGGCTCAACCATCCACCACACCCACTACATGCGCCAATGATGAAGGGCTGTAGGCTCAAATTAATGCCTTGACCCAGAGGATGGAAATCATGGGAGCCCAGATGAGGGCCCTTGAGGAAAGAGAGCAAGCATCCATCCTCACAATAGACGGTCTGCAAAGGCAAGGCAAGAAAAAGGATCATGAAATAGAGTGCCTCAAGGACCAGTGTGCTGACTCCAACGAGCAAGCTATCTGAGCATCCAAAACTGCCAAAACCAGTTCGGATAGCCGACTTCAAGAAATAACCGCCAAGTCAGCACGCCTTGAGGCCGAATCATCAAAGCAGGCTCAAATGATCAAGGAGTTGTCGCAAGAGCTCACCAAGACTCGGTTAGATATCCACCAAGAGCGAGAGGCCAACCGGAGACTCAACAGAAGTCTCGCTGAGCTACGCTGCAAAGAAAGAGACGGGCTAGCTACTACAAGAGAAAGACCGAGCCGTTGAAAAGCTCGATGAACTACAAGCCTTGGTCGTTCATCAAGAGGCGAAGATCAAAGAGGCTCAGAAGTACAGTGAAGACATGAGCCAGGCGGTCCGCAAGCAAAGTGAAGCACTTGCTCGTCACGTCCGGGAAGCTGAGAGAGAACTACAGAGGGATCAAGACCCGCCTGTGGGTTTCTTTAAAGTTTTCCGCTTTTGCCAATAGTTGCTTCGCAGTATAGAATAGGGGAATGTACACCTTCTGTCGAATAAATAAAATCTTCTTTATTCAAATGACTGTCTACTCGCATGCATAAGCATTCATTTACATATTTAATCTCCCCTCCTTCACGCTTAATAAATAAGATAATAAAAAGGAAGGATTAACTAACACGTCTTCCCAACTCAGAAGAATGGAGAGAAAGCCACTCCTAATAAAGCTTACCCCAATGGTCGACTCGCCGCAAGAGGAAAATAAGCCTCGACCGTTGGTCCTCAAGAATAAAGAAGAGGGGGCAAGGACACCAGTATGACTATTCATGCCACGTCCTTTCCCGTACGAAACAAAGAAAGTTGTACCGTGGAGATATGGGGAATCTTCACCAATAATAGAAGAAATAACAAATATAGCCGGCATTGGGGGCACGACTAGGAGTGGAAGAATCTACTCCCCCAAGGACACACAGGAAGATGTCTTCCAAAATAAAGGAAAAAATAAAAAGACCGAAGAAGAAAAAGAAAATAAGGAATCCAAGGAGGAGACAGAGGAATTACTCCAGTTCATAAGGCAAAGCGAGTATTCCATTATAGACCAGCTCAATCGCACACCGGCAAAGATTACATTGCTATCTTTGGTAATGACCTCGGAACCGCACAGGAACACCCTGCTGAAGGTCTTGAGCGAGGCGCATGTACCTCATACTATATCCCAAGAAAAGGTTGAGAGGATCGTCGGTCACATAACGGCAAGCGATCACCTCACCTTCACAGAGGAGGAACTCCCCCTGGAGGGGTCAAACCACAACAAGCCCTTGCATATGTCGGTTAAATGCAAGGAGTACCTCATCGCCAAAGTTCTTGTGGATAACGGGTCATCCTTGAACGTGATGCCCAAATGCCCGTTAGACAAGCTGACTATCCAATGGACCCGTCTGCGCCCAAGCAGCACCATCATTCGAGCCTTCGACGGATCTAAACGAGAAGTAGTGGGAGAGGTTAACCTACCAATCCAAGTTGGACCCACTATCTTCGACGTCGATTTCCATGTCATGGATATTACTCCAGCATATAGCTGTCTCCTCGGCAGGCCTTGGATTCATGACGCTAAGGCAGTACCTTCAACGCTCCACCAGAAAGTAAAGTTCATATTGGACGACAAATTGGTCACGGTCCAAGCAGAAGATGATATCCTGATCAGTGGGTCGTCCACCCAGCCTTATGTGGATGCGGCTAAAGAGGCCCTTGAAACATCTTTTCAAGCGCTCAAAATTGCCAGCATAGAGCGACTTCCCAAAGACACAAAGGTAGCCCGCATGATGTTGAAGCATGGTTACCATCCTGGCCAAGGATTGGGGGCAGATTCCCAAGGCATGAGGGAACCCCCAAAATTCAAAGACAATCCTTACAAGCATGGCCTAGGATATGACCCTACTAAGGGCCGAGCGGAAAGAAGAAAAGGAAAGTCTCCCCTCCGCACACTCAAGCAAATTTTCCGAAGTGGAGGGGTGCAAGCGTCAAGAGCCACCTTAGTCATTAGGAAATCTTTTTCTTCGTTTAAGGGATGTAAACCCCATGATTGTTAGAGATTATCCCCCGAGGCGAGCCCGACTCCCGGGCATTTCAGGGCACATATTCCCTTATTAATTAATAAAGAATAATTCTTACTATATGCTTCTCTTCTCTCTATTTTTTACTAGACCTCATGAATAACCCTGTCTAAGTAAACGAAAAAAGAAGAAGAGTAAAAAGCGCATTCAAATAATCAACATTTACCATTGCTATCATCATCAAGCTAGTTGATTAGAAGCACATAAAAATAAGACTTCACCTCATCCATAAAAGAAAAGTCATGCTTCGCCAATATTGTGAACAAAAATAAATACAAAAAAAAATAAGAAAAAAGCCCAGAGAAGCCAAAGGCCAAAGAAAAGGGCAAATTACCCGGTAGGAAACCCACAAAGGGGGCTTCGCAAAAGATAGGGTCGACCCGGTAGGACACCCGAACAACAATAAAGGGTAGCCTAGGCAAAAGATAGGGTTACAAATAAGGTTCGCTAGGATTTCCCAAAAAAAAAAAAAAAAAAAAAAAAAAAAATGCCAAAAGAAGGAACCTAGACAAAAGTTAGGGCCAAAACACAGTATCCTAGTTCGAAAACCCAAAGGGCGATCTAGGGAAATCAGCTAGCCATTAAAAAGCAATGGGAATAAAACAAAAGAGTGCAAATACAAAAAGAAAGAAAAATGTTTGCTTAGACAAAGCTTAAACACCTAAGCCTAACCTTAGCCAGCCATGCTTACAAAACCCTGTATCAATAAAAATTAACCCTCTAAAACACAAACCATTGATTTTTACCTCTTTATTTCTTTCCTCTTGACCCTCACAACAATATTCTAATAATTAATTTGGGAATATGGAGGCGTATAGTCCACAAGAGGATTGAAATCCCTAAAGCAAAGAAAAAGGGACACTATATGACAAAGGGTGCTCTACAAAAAGAAAAAAAGAAAAGAAAGAAAAAATTATCCTTTGGTCACAAGAAGTTCGGCATGGTACAACAAGTACAAAAGCACAGATCAGAGGGCACTCGGCGCTACAAGACACGTCGGTTAAATCCTTCTGAAAACTTAATCAAAATAGGCATTATAGGACATCAAACATGAAAACATTGCATGCATAAAAATGTTTTTGAAGCAGGTCCTATTTTCTCTTCAAAAAAAAAAAAAAAAACTTCTTCCGTAATTCGAGACCGCCGTCTGGCTCTCCCAGACCACCGTCTCGGTCCCCCGGTAAGACGAGAACGCCGTCTCGACCAACGAGACCGCCGTCTCGACTCAGGCAAAAACGAGACCGTCGTCTCGCTTAAGCCCAACGTCGAGACCGCCGTCTTGATGGTCCAAACCGCCGTCTCGACTTGAAGAAGACACGAGACCGCCGTCTCGCCTTCCCAGACGGCGGTCTCGAATTGGAAAAATTTCCTATAAATAGGGGGCGCGCTTGGAGGGTTTCTTCACAACTCTCCTTGCCTCCAGAACCTCCATTGCTCATATCTTGCACTCCCAAGCCCCCCTAGTCAGAATATTTGGTAGAAGCGCCTCCAGAAAGAGAAGGAGCACTGCCTGTGCCAGCAATTTTGCGGCACCGCCACCCCAGGATCCCTCCCAGTTGTCGCCACAGCACCAGGCCCGCCTCGACAACATCCGGACCTATCCGTGTCACCCAATGCTGAGACTTGACTTCAGCATCCTGGCTGAATTTGGGTGGGAGGACGACGTCCGAGCCCACATAGACAGCATCGGGTGGGGCTTTCTGCTGCAGCCACCACCTACACATGTGTACCCACAAGCGGTACTGGAATTCTTGGCCTCGGTCTCCTACTCCGAGGTCCCCTCCACGGTCCCGGGCCTGCAGCCCACTAAGATGGTGACCTATTTCATGGGTGGAAGATACCAGGCCACCACCCTCGACGAGTTCAACATGGCCATCGGGTTCGTCCGGCCCGAGGACTCACTGACCCAGGGATACCGTGAGGCCATCTGCTCCCGACCCACCAACCTCACTGCCGCCGAAATGTGGCATGAGCTCACAAGAGCCATCACGCTGCCCACGCTGATGAGGGGCTCCGCGCTGCCCCCGGCACTCCGCATCTGCCACAAGCTGCTGGCAGGATCCATCCATGGGAGGAAAGAGAGTCAAGGCAAGGTCTCCCTCCCTGACCTCTTTGTACTTTATTGCATGAGCCAGAAGCGGCGCTGCAACCCTGGCTACTTCTTCCTGAGAGCCCTCAAGGACTTCGGGAACAGATCCGCGGGGGCCGTCCTCGTGGCTCCTCTCATCACTCCCCTGGCAGAAAGATGGGGGTGCCCTGGCCAGGAAGAGCTGGCCTCCAACTTGCGACCCGAGACCATCAACGGGTCAGTCCTGGTCAGCATGGGAATGCTGATACGTCGAGGGACCCAGTTGGCCCTCCATCCCACACTGGATTTCGCACTAGATCTCCAGGGGCTGGTGGCGATGCAGGATATCCCCACGCCCCCCGAATTCCAGCAGCAGCAGCAGCAACAACAACCACCACCGTACATGGATGATTTCGCCGGCATGAATCGCAACATGAACGATCTGCGCCGGCAGTTCGACCAAATGACGGTGCGACAAGAAGCCTACCACACTCGGCAAGAGGAGATGTACCAGCATCAACAGGTGATGCGGCAGGAATGGACAACATTCCAACAAGAGTACCGCGACGAAGTTCGAGAGCAAGCGGACTTCCGATATCACCTCTACCAGCAATTTGCCCGCGGATCATCTCCAGATGATAGCCCTTAGGGATGGTACTTGCCTAAATAAAAAGTGGTTGTAATAAAATTTCCCTATAAATAAAATTTTATTTCATGCATCTCTTCGCCACCCTTCGCAAAAGCTAGCGTAAAACAAAAAAAAGCTTAAAAAGGAAAAAGGCATACGCTCAATAAGAAAAGCCAAAATCCTAAATCGCGAGAAAAAAAGAGATAAAATCGCGAGAAAAAGGTAGGATCAAGACAAGCCATCACCTCAACCAAACTTTGACTACCAAATCAGAGTCGAACAAAAATACAAGACTCATCCGACTAGCCAGCAAGAGTCGAACAAAAGAATCCCCAGCAACCAACAAAGCTGGATGACCCACAAAATCCCCGGCACAACCCGGAAGACCATTCAAAGAGGTCCAAGTACATCTACCAACACAGAAATCACTCCCCAAGGAGTGCCTAACCGGCGCATGAGCCACCTGAGCAGTAAGCCGCCACTACCACCAGTCCTACGCAGTGGACTATACCAGCCTGATAGGGGGTTCATACCTATCAACCTGCGCACGCGTTGCGCCTGATCTGCGCTCGAGCCGGATCAGTAAGTCGCACTACCACCCTGATGGGGGGTTCATACCCATCCAGTCCCACAACGGACTGCAACTACCAGCCTGATGGGGGGTTCATACCCATCCAGTCCCACACAACGGACTGCAACTACCAGCCTGATGGGGGGTTCATACCCATCCAGTCCCACACAACGGACTGCAACTACCAGCCTGATGGGGGGTTTATACCCATCAACCGAAGGATCGACTACCATCAGAAGGAGTATCCTGAGGTTCTACCACGTGTTAACCAAAGGGATCGGCTACATCAGAAGTAGTATCCTAGAGGTGCACAACACAACATTTTCCCTAGAAGATCAACCGCCGCAAGACGGAGCATCTGAAGGGCAACCAGGCAAGAGGGTCAACTCCTTTACCTTCCTGTCAATCTGTCTGGCACAACAAGCCAACAGCTGACTAGTCAAGTAAAGGGGGGGCAGCTGTAGACCCCAAATCTTTCCCGGCCTCCAAATAAAGAGTAAAAGACTTCCTATTCGAAGATGGACGAAGCCTAACAAGCCACTAGGAGAGACTATTAGGCCCCATACTAGGATAGGAAGGATTTTCGGCACGAAAATAAGGTTTCTTGCCTTTTTGGGACGAGACCGCCGTCTCGAAATCGAGACCGTCGTCTCGCCACCTGTGAATGGCGAGACGGCGGTCTCGCTTTCCTAGACGGCGGTCTCGCCACCTGCAAAGGACGAGACGGCGGTCTCGTTTGGCGAGACGGCGGTCTCGACCCCGTCAGACGAGAACGGCGGTCTCGCCACTGGCAGGCGCGAAAACCTATAAATAGGGGCTCTCCCCCCGTCATTTCCAGACACCACACAGCTTTTGCTCTCCCTTCTCTCTAAAACTTCTCTCTAGAATCCCTCTGACGCATTTCCGGAGATTCTGAGTGCCTTTGTGAGCGTATTTTCGGCGTCTAGAAGAGTTTCCAGCGTCGTGTAGAGTGAAGGGCTGCCAAAAAGCACCCATTTTTGTTAAAGAAATAAAAAAGAAAGCTTGCTTCGGAGGTTTAAATTCTCCCTCTCTACTTTTACTGCTTTAAATTTAAATTATGCAATAGATTAGGGCCATGTAGTCATAATTTTAAATTCCGCAAAATAAAAAGGGCAAAAGCGTATTTTTCTGGTTTATTTATTAACAAAGTAGCTGGCCTATCATAGGGAACCCGAAAGGGGCGTAGTAAAGGAACTAATACTTCCTTTACACGTAACTAACTCCCTTACCCAACTCTGGTTCTAATGACCAAAGTTGGTTTTTGAAAACCAACGCCTTTTAAAACCCATTTTCCGACTCCACAGAACCCTAAAAATTAGTCCTTGGGTTAGCCCAGTTATCGGACAACCCAAGGACGCCCTTTCGAAAACCTCGCCCCTAGGTTAGCCCGGTTATCGGACAACCTAAAGGTGTTGTAACCACCCATAAAAAATGCGAAAATCAAGAGGGTTGAAACCATCGCGTCGCTCCGACCGCCTCTTCTTTTTGACGGCGGCAACAGGTACCAACCCCTATCTGGTTTTGAGCCTTACTTTATAAAGCTCTGGTGAGTATTTACCCTCACCAGGTCTGAGTCTGTATTTCACTAGACTCTTGTGGGTACCTACCCCCACTAGGTATGAATCTTGCTCTTTGGTAGATTCTGAACCATATTCCATAAGGTTCTTGTGGGTACCTACCCCCACTTGGTATGAACCTTGTTCTACAAGGCTTTGGTGAGTACCTACCCTCACCTGGTACGAGTTCGCATTTCGCTAAACTCTTGTGGGTACTTACTTCCAAGGTGCTCAACACTTGAACTATCCTCTAACAGAAGCAAGGTGTTTGCAACCCGTTTTTTTGTAATGCTCTGGTGAGTATTTTACTCTACCTGATGCATTTTTCTAAGTTTTGATGAGTACCTACCCTCATCCGGTACAAACCTTATTTTATAAGGCTCTGGTGGGTACCTACCCCCACCGGGTACGAATCTGCATTTTTGCTAGATTCTGATGAGTATCTACCCTCATCCGGTACAAACCTTATTTTATACGGCTCTGGTAGGTACCTACCCCCACCTGGTATGAATCTGCATTTTTTGCTAGATTCTGATGAGTACCTACCCTCATCCGGTACAAACCTTATTTTATAAGGCTCTGGTGGGTACCTACCCCCACCTGGTACGAATCTGCATTTTTGCTAGATTCTGATGAGTACCTACCCTCATACGGTACAAACCTTATTTTATAAGGCTCTGGTGGGTACCTACCCCCACGTGGTACGAATCTGCATTTTTGCTAGATTTTGATGAGTACCTACCCTCATCCGGTACAAACCTTATTTTATAAGGCTTTTGCTGGTACGAACCCTATGCTATAGGGTTTCGGTGAGTACCTACCCTCACCCGGTACGAACCCTATTCTATAAGGCTCTTGTGGGTACCTACCCCCACCTGGTACAAACCCTATTCTATAAGGCTCTAGTGAGTACCTACCCTCACCTGGTACGAACCCTATTCTATAAGGCTCTAGTGAGTACCTACCCTCACCCAGTACGAACCCTATTCTATAAGGCTCTTGTGGGTATCTACCCCCACCTGGTACGAACCCTATTCTATAAGGCTCTTGTGGGTACCTACCCCCACCTGGTACGAACCCTATTCTATAAGGCTCTGGTGAGTACCTACCCTCACCTGGTACGAACCCTATTCTATAAGGCTCTGGTGAGTACCTACCCTCACCTGGTACGAACCCTATTCTATAAGGCTCTGGTGAGTACCTACCCCCACCTGGTACGAACCCTATTCTATAAGGCTCTTGTGGGTACCTACCCCCACCTCGTATGAACCCTATTCTATAAGGCTCTGGTGAGTACCTACCCCCACCTGGTACGAAACCTATTCTATAAGGCTCTTGTGGGTACCTACCCCCACCTGGTACGAACCCTATTTTATAAGGCTCTAGTGAGTACCTACTCTCACCCGGTACGAACCTTATTCTATAAGGCTCTTGGGATGCTCTTTTTCGGTATTCAGTGTTTTGATTGATGAGTATAGACCCTCATCTGGTTTTTGGAGATGTGTTGGCGGCTTATTGTCTCTGATCATGCGCCTATTCCGTGGGGAATGATTGATCTTTCTTTTTGAATTTTCTGTTTTAGTTATCCGGTTTTACCGGGGATTTCTTTGTTTTTTTGCTTTTCTTTTAGCCATCCGGTCTTGCCGGAGATTATTTGTTTTTGGCTTTTCCTTTTAGCCATCCGGTCTTTGCCGGGGATTCTTTGTCTTTGGCTTTTCTTTTTAGCCATCCGGTCTTGCCAGGGATTCTTCGCTTTTTGGCTTTTCCTTTTACCCATCCTGTCTTCCCGGGGATTCTTCGCTTTTTGGCTTTTCCTTTTAGCCATCCGGTCTTGCGGGGATTCTTGTTTTGGCTTTTTTGCTTAGCCATCCGGTCTTGTCGGAGATTTCTTTGTTGAGTACCTCTTGTTTTAGGCAGGAATCCCCTGGGGATTTGTTGATTTCTGATTGTGCCTTTTGTTTTTAGGCATGTGCTTCAGCAGTGGTGAAGACTTTACTGTTTTTCGCCTCTGAATAGGTCGATGTCCCGCTTGAGGGTATTTGCTCTTGATAATACCTCTGAGTAAGCAGATGCTTTATTGGAAGCTTTGTGCTTTGGACTTGTATTGCCTCTTATATAGGTTTATTTCCCGTTTCTTGGGGATATCGATTTTTTGCTTGCCTTATGTTAGAATAGTTTTAGATCAAGAGGGGGAGTGAATTGATCTTTGAAATATTTTCGCAAATAACAGATTATCTATTTGTAAAAATAAGATTTCAGATCTATTCTTGAATCACAAAGGAAGCAATAAAAAATAAACGCATCAACAGAATTAAAAGAGGAGAAAGGTTTAGAAAGATATCACTGGTGTTTATACTGGTTCACCCAATACCAGGGCTACGTCCAGTCTCCAGCCAAATTCCAGCTGGGTTCCACTAGATTAAATGTTTTACAAATTACAATCTTACACTTAATCTACCACAAGAACCACAATTCCAGTTCCTGCACCTAACCTTTCACCAAGAACCAAATTCTAGTTCTTGACAACCTCTACAACCAAATTCCAGCTGTAGAGAAACCAGTGCCCATAATTCCATGCACCAAACAATACAAAAAGAATGTAAGGAAATGAAAAGAAGAAACTAGAATCCTCAAACCAGTTTTATGCAATTTTGCGAGTGTGTTTCTTCTTCAAAAGAAAGCAATTTGCCTCAAGAAAGAATTTCAAAGAACTTCACAAAAACTAGCGTGAATCTTTCTTGAAAGAGTGCTAAAGTTTGCTTGCTTGATTGCTAAAGATTGATGTTCAATTGTTGTTTTTAAAATGTTCAAGCCAAATTGTTTTTATAGAAGATTTTCAAAACTGCTGGTTTAATCAATCTGTTAAAAAATCTTTTAATTTGTTAAAAGTGTAGTTTTAATCTGTTAAAACTTCTTTTAATCCATTAAAGCGTTCTTGATTATTTAACAGATTTGTTTTAACTGATACGACAACGTTTGTATCAATTACAACTCTTTACAAAAAATCTTCTAATTTGATTTAATCGATTGTTTCGTGTTTCAATCGATTAATATACTGCAAAACTTTATTGTAAAATTTTCAAAGTGATTTTAACTGATAAAAATAAGTTTTAATCGATTAAAACGCTGTGTAGAAATTTTCTAAGTTGTTTTAATCGATTGAAATGTGTTTTAATCGATTGAAAAAGCTCTTATCGGTCATAACTCAATTCTGATCGATCATATCTGATTCTGATCGGTCATAACTCAGTTCTGATCGATTATATCTGATTTTGATTGGTCATAATTGCATTCTGATCGATCATCCTGAATGTTAAGTGGATTTAATCGATTAAAACCAAGTTGTATCGAATAAAATAGTGCAAAAACACTTCTCTTAACATTTTAAGTGATTTTAATCGGTTATGTCGAAGCTTTATCAGTTAAAACACTGACAGAAGGTTTTCAAAACTTTCTTTAATGAAAACAACCGGTTATTTCAAAATTATATCAGTTAAAAACTTGTTTAAAAAAACTTTTGTTAAAATACTTTGTTTTTAACTGCTTAAACGGTTTTAGAGGCATTTTGCAAAATCTTTTAAGTGAAGAAACCTCATGCAGCAGAAAAGATAAAAATGATTATACCTAAGCATAGCTGCGGACACACTAATCTCTCTATTCTTTTATCTAAGTGACTGTTGGCCGCTACAAAGTTGACTTTGACTTTATCTTTGACTTCATCAAATCAACAGGATCTTTGTCAGAGTATTTCAATAAGATCTTCATCACTTTCACCTTAGGCAGAGGCTTTCTCGAGAGTGAAGGCTTTGCATTTCACTGGGGATATCCATATTGAGCGTTATAGGTGATTAACTCCCTGAGGATATGAATTTGTAGTTTTTGCCTTTGCTGGTAGGCTCGCTGGGGATATTTCTTTTTGGTGATCCACCAGGAATTTGATCGTTTTCCAGAGATCTATTTTGAATTGCCCCCCTAGGGAGGAATGGAGTTTTTTTACTCCTTATTGGATGTTGTTGTTTTGAGCTGGCTTTGATTCTTGCTGGGGAATGGTTTTTTACTTTTTTCTCACGATTTGTATCTCTTTTTCGCGATTTGGCTTTTAAATATGTGCGCCTTTTCTGCACATTGGTTTTTTCTTCTGTTTGGATGAAAAGATTTCTTTTTTCTATTTTCTTTTTGGCGATCCCAGGGAGTTTATTGACTTCCTGGGGATCCAATCATTGATTTGATTTTTATGATGGAGTCTTGAGCTCCTAACTTTGTGAGGCTCTTTATTGAGCGGAATGAAGAAATTTTCTTCTTTTTCTCGTTTTTTTTTTGGAGATTCACCAAGGAGTTTGTCAGCTTCCTGGGGATCCAATTTTGATGATGGAGTCTTGGCTCCTGAATTTTGTGAAGCTCTTTATTGAGCGGGAAGATGGAAATTTTTTCTTGTTTTCCTCTTTTTGTAGACTTTTCTTTATATGCTCTACTTGGAGATTTTTTATTCGGCCTTTTTTTGTTGTGGCCTCTATTGGGGAATGAAAGTTATTCTTTTCTTTTTGTTGCCCCTTGGTGATATGGAGGATTTGACTCCGTATTTTATTTGATGGACTCTTGTGTAGTCCTTATTCTCCTTTGGGGAAGTGGCGGAGATTCTGCATGAGTATGCTTGATGACTCATGTGATGATGCCGCTGTGTCGTGAGGTAATCTTTTTGTTTTGCCTCTGGAGTAGGCAAGGATCCTCTTGGGGATGATCAAGCCTTTCCGTTGGCTTTTCTATTTTGATGGCTTCCTTCTTTCTTGGATGGAAGGATGGTGATTGAAGCTTCAACTGACTCTCTTTTTGATGACTCATGTGGTGGTGCTGAGTCATGGAGTAATTTTTGTTTTGCCTTTGGAGTAGGCAAGGATCCATTTCGGGATCATCGAGCCTTTCCGTTGGCCCTTCTATGTTGATGGTTTCCTTCTTTCTTAGATGGAAGGATGGTGGTCGGATCTTTAAGTGACTCTGTTTGATGACTCATGTGGTGATGTTGAGTCGCGAAGTAATTTGTTTTGCCTTTGGAGTAGGCAAGGATCCATTTGGGGATCATCGAGCCTTTACGTTGGCCTTTTTCTGGTGCACCTTCGTTTATTGGGATAGAAGGTTAGAGCTAGTTTCCTTGAAGCTCTTTATTCTGCTGAAATGGTTTTGAGTTTGAGTTTAATCGTTTTAATCGATTGAAACATTCTCAGGTTTTGAGTTTAGCTGTTTTAATCGATTGAAATGAATTTATATCAACTAAAAATACTAAGATGTAAAATTTAATCGATTCCTTTTTGTTTTAATCGATTTAAATTCTGTTATCATTTTATTAATTTCATCCTAGACAAGAAACAATCGATTCCTTTATGAAATAATCGATTACTTCACTGTAACAGTTTCAAACCTAATATTAGAAGATCAAATTAATAGGTTAATCAGTTGGTTAATCGATTGATTTGTTTCTGAAAATTAGTTTTATAGCATCCAATTAAAGATTGGTAAGCAAACCAAATTCAAAATCCCAAGTTTTCATGGTAATCAATATCTGCATAAATCTTTTAAAATTTCTTTGACCGGGTCAAACATATTCCCAAGAGCAATTTAGTTGGTACATCCACTGGTTAGAAATCTGTGTTTTTGTCCTCAGTCAAGGGGACATGCAATTAAAGCTGTTTTTGCAGGCTGTGTCTGAAGTAAACTGCAATTCACAAAAAATGGCATTCGTGAATATTTAGTTTACTTTCGTGTAGCCCATTGCTCTCAGTATTCTCTTTCTGGTTCAAAGTTCTTCTCCCTTCTTTCCTTGTTCACACGTCTCTGAACCCCTTCTCTGAAAATACAACAAGATGCTGAGAAGATCTAAGTCAAGAAAGAAGCAGAAAGGAGAGTCTTCCTCTACTGGAAATCAGGGAGGCCACCTTGAAAATTGGTTCAGTGGTGATAGAGATAAGATGAATAACTTCATCACCAATTTTAGTCAAAAGCAGCTTGTTATCCCCAAATTCATAAGGTTTGCATGGCTGGATGAAGAAGGATTTACTTCATTAAGAAGGAGACTAAAGAGTCAAAAACTGAAGAATCTCTTGGAATTTACTGGCAATATCCAACCAGATTTGGTAAGAGTTTTCTATGCAAATCTCACAGTCAGTGGTTCTACTTTAAGGTCTCAGGTAAAAGGAGTCAATTTGGTCATTACTCCTGACATTTGGGATGAAGTTGCTGGCCTCAAAGATGTTGGGGTAAAAATCTCTAGAGGCAATATTGCTGAATTACCAGAGTTTAATAAAACTCATTTTTTTCGCACCTGTCTTAAAGACCAAAATGAATCGGCTAAATTTTCAATGCTGGGAAGATGAGGCTTGAATCAAGAACTCTTGCCTTCATTATTGCATGGATACTTACTCCAAGGGGAGTAATCATGCTATACTCAATGAGGGTGATTTGGCTCTCATGTACTGCATTGAAAACAGGATTCGAGTTAACTGGGTCTATGTTTTTAAAGACCACATGGTAACGACCAAGCGAGCTTGCCGATTACAAATTACCTTATGCTTTGTTGATCGAGTAAATTTTTTAGACATTTTGCAGTGGATTTAGAAGGGGAGTATGTAGAAACTCCGAAAGCATCAAATGAGGTTGATGACTCAACCCTACGAAAAATGGGGTTTATTAAAATTGATGATGAATGGATTTCGAAGGTGGATGCTGGGATGTCAGAGGGTGAGCAAGAAGATGAAGATGAAGATCAGGGCCAGATCCCTTCCTCTCCAGCTGCTGCAGAGGTACCAGAGTCAACAAGTGGTCAAACGTCCTATGAAAACATGGAAATTATCCCTTTCATGGAGCAGCCTGACCGTGGGACTCCTCTATCTCAGTTTGAAAGAACTATGCTTTCTCAAATGGCTGCAGTGCAGGAAAATCAGGGAAAGCATATGCAAATGACATTCCAACACTTTCAGCAAACCAACCATCAATTTGCATCCCTTGGCAACCAAATTGTTGATATCTACACCAAGCTGGAAGATATGCAGCTGAATCAAGGGAACTGGGATGATTAGATTTATGGATAAAAAGGGTCCCTTCTCATCTTTGATTGCTTATTTCTTTTGATGCTTATTCTAAATTTCTAGGTCTGTAATATTACTGGTTATATACCAGGCACAATCTCTCTAGCTTTGAATTAATATAATGTAGGTTTATTTCGAATCAAACTAGCATAGATAGAATTCAAAATAGATCCTTGAGAGTTTTAGCTGATACAAAATAGAATTAATCGATTAAATTGATTAAAGGAAACACTTTTCATAACAAGATAATCAATTAAAACTTCGTATCAATCGATTAAAATCTTTATAAACTAGCTTACATCAGTTAAATTAGCTAAATAAGATTTTATTCTGATTTTGATGAATCTATTAGTTAAAATTTAATCGATGTAGTTGATATTATTGATAAACATCCTTCTAGCTGATCAGTGTTACAAAATATCCACAAAGATTAGGCGTGAGAAATTCGCATCAAACATTAATTAGATTTCAAAAACTGGTTGCTGGTTGTTTTAATCAATAAAAAAAAATCTTTTAAATTGATTAAAAGAATTTATACAACATTTTTCCTTACTGTTTTAATCGATTAAATGTCGAAATAATCGATTAAATGCACTTATGTTTTATATTTCAAAGTTCTTCACTGTTTTAATCGATTAAACCTTTATTTCAATCGATTAAAATCATTAAACATGAACTTTTAATCGATTTTATCCTGTTTTTAATCGATTTTTATTCTGGAAAGAAAAATTAAAGGCTTTAGTTAATGGTTGTTCTTGTAACATGCTACTAAAGCGTGATTCCCTTATCTTTACACGTGTTAATTGTATTCATTACAAACGTGTTAATGAAGATAAGTTTGAATGAACTTTGATTGATCTTTACATGAGTAAGATACCGTATTTTTTTCTATTTTTCAAAATCTTTTCAATACATACCTATGCATTGTTTCTCTTCTATTCCCTATTTTATTGATGAAGTCAAAAGGGGGAGAAATAGTTGCTTTTACTTTTGATCAATTTAAAGGGAGAAATAACTCTAAATTTAGGGGGAGCAACAATTTAGGGGGAGAAATAGGAAGATAATTCATTTTTGATTACTCACTAATCTGTATTATCAAGTGAGTTCTTTTGCAGAGTTTTTTTTCAAAAGTGGTGTTTGTCTTCATCAAATAGGGGGAGACTGAAAGTGATGAAGATCTCATTGAAATACTTTGGCAAAGATCTCATTGATTTGATGAAGTCAAAGATGAAGTCAAAAACAACTTTGCAGTGGACAAAAGTCACTAAGATAAAAGAGTAGATGAATTAGTGTGTCTTCAGCTATGCTTAGGTATAATCATTTTATCTTTTCTTCTGCATGAGGTTTCTTCACTTAAAAGATTTTACAAAATGCCTCTAAAAATGTTTTTAACAACTAAAAACAAAGTATTTTGACAAAAGCTTTCTTAAACAACTTTTTAACTGATACAACTTTGATAGAACCGATTAAAATTACTTAGAATGTTCAGAAAAATGTTTTTACAGTATTTTAATCGATACAACTTGATTTTAATCGGTTAAAACCACTTGGAGTTCAGGGTGATCGATCAGAATATAATTATGACTGATCAGAATCAGATATGATCGATCAGAATTTAATTATGACCGATCAAAATCAGTTATGATCGATCAGAATTTAATTATGAGCGATCGGAATCAATTATGATTGATCAGAATTTAGTTATGACCGATCATAAATCTTTTAATCGATTAAATCTCGTTTCAATTGATTAAAACAACTTGGAAAATTTCTACACACCATTTTAATCGATTAAAACTTATTTTTATCAGTTAAAATAACTTGAAAAGTTTTACAAGAAAGTTTTGCAGTATTTCAATCGATTGAATCGCGGAACAATCGATTAAATCAACTTAAAAGATTTTTTGTAAAGTGTTTTAATTGATAAAAACGTTGTCGTATCAGTTAAAACAAATCTGTTAAAGAATCAAGAACATATTAATGGATTAAAAGAAGTTTTAACAGATTAAAACTGCACTTTTAACAGATTAAAAGAATCTTTTAACAGATTAATTAATACAGCTGTTTTGAAAATCTTCTATAAAAACAGAGTTGCTTGAACTTTTTAAACATGATTGAACATCAGCTTTTACACATCCTTGAGCAATCAATCAAGCAAACTTTAGCACTCTTTTCAAGAAAGATTCGCATCAGTTTTTGAGAAGTTCTTTGAAAATCTTTCTTGAGGCAACTTGATTTCTTTTGAAGAAGAAACACTTACAGCAGAATTGCATAAACTGGTTTGAGCATTCTAGTTTCTTCTTTTTCATTTCTTTACATTCTTTCTGTATTGTTTGGTGCCTGGAATTTGGGCACTTGGTTTCTCTGCAGCTTGGAATTTGGTTCTTGGTGAGAGGTTGAGTGCGGAAGCTGGAATTTGGTTCTTGTGGTAGATTAAGTGTAAGATTGTAAATCTGTAAAACATTTGATCTAGTGGAACCCAGCTGGAATTTGGCTGGAGACTGGACGTAGCCCTGGTATTGGGTGAACCAGTATAAAACATCGGTGATATCTTTCTTAACCTTTCTCTATTTTAATTCTGTCGCTGCATTTATATTGATTGATTGCTTTGTAATTCAAGAACTGATCTGGAATCTTAATTTTTGAATTAGATAATCTGTTATTTGCAAAAAAAATTTAAAGATCAATTCACCCCCCCTCTTGATCTCAGCCTCTTTTTCTAACAATTGCCTCTTCCCTTTTATCAATTGGAATGACCAACGGTGCTTGTTTATTATCATCTTTGGGTTTATCGACCGTTGTAGAGATTTTGATGACGAAAGACTTCTTTTCCACTTATTCTGATTTGTGGAAAGCACATCAATTAATCCTTCCTTTTTATTATCTTTGTTATTAAAATGAGGAGGGATATATGTATGTATGCAACTTATGAATGCAATAGACAATTTAAGGAAAATCCTTTTTATTTCAACTAGAAAGTGTTTATCCTTCTATACAATGCTTTGAAGCAAGTGTTGACAAAAATGGAGAAGCTTGAAGAATCCTATAGGTAAATTAGGCTTTCTTCGTAATTCATCTTCAGCTGCTCTCACATGATTTCTAAGCGTCTTGATTTGCTCATGTACCGCCTGGCTCATATGTTCACTATATCAACGAGCCTCTTTTATCTTTTCTTCTTCATGAACAATCAAGGCATGTTGTTGGTCAGACCTCTCTATTACTTGGTCTCTTTCACGAAGTAGTTGACCATACTGAGCTAATCCATCTTTTTCTTTATCTTGTAGCTCCTCCAGGTCTTCTATGTATCTTTCAGCGGTTTCCCACCACTTTTGTGCTTCTGACCGAGTTTCTGCTAGGTCATCCCGTATTAACTTGATCGTTTTTGCCTGTTCTGCAAGCACACTCTCAAGATGTGCTATTTCGTCATTCATGTCCCGGAATAGACTATCTTGTTCAAGCCTTGGAATTTTCAATGCTTGTTTAGTCTCTTCTTGATAATCAGCACAATCATTCTTAAGGCGCTCTATTTCATGGTCCTTCTTTTTACATTGCCTTTTTAGACCATCTATTTTAAGGGTTGCTTCTTGCTCTTTTTCTTCAAAGGCCCTTAGCTGAGCTTCCATGACTTCTACCCTTTTATTTAAGGCATTGACCTGCAATTGTAGCTCTTCATTGACTAATGTTGTAGTAAATGTAGCAGATGGTTGGGGTATCCTTCTACTTTTCCTCCATTCTTCGTATTCGTGGGATGTAGACACCTGAACCTTTCCAAGTTCTTTATCTCCTATATAGACTGGTCTTTCCCATGCTTTCTGGACAGCGGATACTTCTTCAAAGCTATGGGAGTAATGACATAGACTTAGCCCTCTGAGCTCTTCTTGGGTTGGCACAGTCTGGGTTCTCATGAGTTGTCTCATAGCTATCTTTGGAGAGTAAGCTATACAACCCCTGAGGCCTAGTAGTGGTATGCTCAGGTAATCTCCGCATCATACAAGAATATAACCGGGTCGGAACCAAGGGCAAACCCATGATACATGCTCTATGTTCAATTTTCTAACTCGGTTTTCCATTCTAAAGCTTGACGATAATGAAGAGGGATTTTTGCAAAACTTCTTAAAGGATCAGGGAATATGCCCATGTAGCTTGAAGCGTAGAAGTGAGTGATGCCCATACATATAGTAATGAAGTGCAACATCTAAGTGTTTTCCCCTGTTTCTGTCGGCAAAAATCTACTAAAAGCAGGGTATCAGCAAGAATTGTAGGTATAAGACTCTTGGAGTATACATCCCAGGCAAAGAATGCGTCTATTGCAGCATGATCCACAACGTTCACATGAAATGGGAATAATATGATTCCGAACATTTCCAATGCTAGAGTTTTGTTGAAGGTAGACCAGTCTTTCTTTTCAGCCAAAGAGATTAAGTGGTCTTCTATTATTGACATTTTCCAACCTCGGATGTTCCCTTTTCCCTCTAGGATGGATTGATGAGGAGGCAGTCGTATGATAGTAGCAACCTTACTCACGACCACATACACTCCTGAGCAGATATAGACCCCGATTGACTGAGGCCATCTAACCATGAGTTCATATTCTTCTAAGGTTGGTACTAAATCGAACTGCGAAAACTCAAAGCAGTGTAGATTGGGATTCCAGAAGTGGACCAATGCTCTAACAAAGATAGGATCGATGCTAACTTTCAGGAGGTCAAGAATCCTTCCATAAGATTTCTCAAAATTAGCACTGACCTCCGGTGGCATATATGTACTCAACTGCCTTAACTTCTCTACACGACATAGAAGGATTTCCACTTTCTTTAACTGTCTATTACTGGATCCCTCCATTATCTAAAAGAAATGAAAATGCATGATATGAGGATGAGTCCTTGTAAATGCATGCATGTAAGTGTTTGTTTTTCTAAGTATTATCATGTTTTATTCTTAATATGATACATGGTAGTACTTGGTTTTTTGTTAAAAAGAAAACTATCTATATGGATGTTTATGGATTTTGATGAAGAGAGTCCTATTTTCTTCTCTTAACATTTTTATGAACAAAGGTTGTATGAATTATAAGACTTTTGTCAAGAATCTTTTTATTTTGTAAAAGATATTTTTATGGCTTTAATTTGTTTTTATATTTTTTATGACCCTTTATCTCTTCTGTCGGTCAACGTGGCTACTTAGTTTACAAAGAACCTGAAACCAGGCTAGCTTAACTGAAGACTGTCCGAGATAAAGTTGGTTTATTCTTATCACTTTTATGATTTTTAGGGTTTTTCACTATTTTGTTTGTTGTATGATTACCCTATGTTAATGCATCAATACAAATGCAGCAAACGAATGCACACACAATTTATACATCCACGAGCAGAGCCACGCTTATTTAATCATGAGGTAGGGTTTTCCTGCAGAAACGTGCTTGGTTTAGGTGGTTCTAAACTGTTCTCACCAAGGCCAAAGGTCCCCAAGGTGCCCCCATTATAGGGACCTCTCAATATCTTAGTCCTCGGGTCATGCACGGAACTCCGTGTCGACATCCTTAGACCAAAAGAAGAGAGTTATCACCTTGAGTTGGTGGTTTCCGACAACGGTTGTAGCCTCGTGTTCCAACAAGCCGGTCGTATCTGCCACCCACTCCCTATAGGTATTCACTCTTGCCCCCGGGTATAGAGGGACTGTTGTGTGCAAGGGTTTTTGTGTGCAATTTATATTTCAGACAATTTGCAGAAAATAATCATACAATAGTTATTAAAGCCATACAATAAAACATACGGAAGAGGGTAAAGACGTAATTTCAAATCTTTACTTAGTTTGAATTTATCCGTCACTAAATGGGATCAACTCTCTAGCTTCCCTAGTGGAGTCGCCATCTGTCGCCGCCGTCCGTTCCGACGTCCAGGGACATCTCGAACGTTTATGCGAGCGGTCGCGAAAAGATGGTTTAGACTCGCGTTTTATGTTAAAATATGTTCATTGCTTCCGAGGTGCTCAACAACTGAACTATCCTCTAACAAAAGCAAGGTTTTCGAATAGGGGTTCTTATGGAGTCTCCACCAATGTTTTGACCGTAAACATTGGAAAAGGATAAAAAGGCGTTGATTTTAATAAAAACTAAACTTGGCCATTATAACCAGAGTTAGGTAAGGGAGTTAGTTACGTGTGGGGAAGGTGTTAGCACCCCACAACGCCCCTTTCGGGTTCCCTATGACGGATTAATTCATTTAAGTGAAGATTACGAGAAATTACACGATTACCCTATTTTATTGCATAATATTTGAAAATGACTATCTACATGACTTTATTTTATATTGCATACATAAATCAATAAATAAAGCAGTAAAAGAGAAGAGAAGTGAAAAGAACCTCCGTAGCAAGCTTTGTATTGCGAATCTTTAATCGTAAGGATGCGTTTTGGCAATCTCCCGCTCTACAAAGACTCTCCTCCCCGAATACAAGATCGACTTGACTAAATTTTTAAAGAAGAATCGAATGCTGGAATACAATTCCTTAACTGATTGTTACCTTATTAAGGAAATTAGAGAGTTCATTCGAAGTAGGAAGAGAAGACAAGTACTTGGAGTTTTCTGGTGTGTGCAAAAGTGGCAAATGAGCCTCCTATTTATAGTTTTCGCAGCCTGGCAGCTTGGGACGGCCGTCCGGGGCTTGGAAATCAAGGATGAGCGTCTGGAGAGGTTGGGACGGCCGTCTGGGATTTGGGACGGCCATCCCATTCAAATTCTGGCCTTGAGACGTGCGTCTCAACTTTGGGACGGGCGTCCCACTTGCAAGTTGTGGTTTGGGACGACCGTCTCACCTTTGGGACGACTGTCTCAACTTGTTTTGGCCAGCTTTTGTGTTCTGGGACCCCTGGGAAGCTTTCCTTTCTTTATTTGGACGTCGATTGATGCCGATAGACATCCATTGAAGCTTTATCTTCATATAGGAAGTCTTCTTTGGCCTTTTATTGAGATGTCGGGCGAGCTTTATCTTGTTATAGGAAGTCTCTTTAACCTTTATTGAGAGGCCGGGCAAAATTAGGGGTCTACAGGAACCATCGCGTCGCTCCGACTGCCTCTTTTTTACGGCGATGACAATAATAAAAAATAAAATCAAAACATTTATAAAAAGAATTTTGACAAATTCAAATCATTCATATCACATCATTTCATAAGTGGAAAAACAAAGAGAGAAAATAAATGCATAAGGAAAGTATGCATACACATCATTTTAATAAATCCCTAAAAAATGGGTCTTAGGAGTATTTTTTGGGAAAATTGTTAGGCCAAATTCCCTTTGGGTATTTGTGACCTATTCTTCACCTTTTTCTCTTCATTTGGATATGTTGTGCGTCCAAATACGACGTCTCAATCAAAATTTATACCACTTTGAAAATCTGCCGCCTTTTTAGTGCATACATAAGCATATTCATTCTAGGGGGCATTAGATATCCCTAAGACAATGTCGAAAGAGGCCCCGAGCACATTTGTAACCATCCACAAAGAAGGGACAAGTGTACTAAGGTATATAGTGACCTTCGTTATACTTGCCAAAACCGTGATGGGGAAGGAACTATTATACCGAAGTGGGTATGGTGCTCTGTGAAGCGTAAAACTTTAAGGATGATATTAAAGTCATTGTCTTAAGATGTATCTATCCCACACCAAACATTCATTTTAAGTAATAAAATTCATTTTCTTTTCATCCTAGAAAGTGGCTGATCTTTCTGTGGTCCGAACCCATGCACAAAAGGCTAAAGCGATGGAGTAGCTAGAAGAGCAGAACTGTAAACTCACTGCTGAGATTAACTCCTTAAGAGAAAATATGGCACAAATGATGGAGTTAATGCGCCAGCAGAATCTCAATAAGGGCGATACTCATGGTGATCGCGCATCTCACCATGAGGAAGAAGAGGAGGAATTCCTCTTCGAGCAAAAGGCCCTTGTGCAGTCCGAAGCAAGGGCGGTGCTCATCCAGCCCCCTGAAGTCTCCAAGCAATAAATCTCTGCTCTGGAAGAGAGACTTAGGGCCATGGAGGGGCATAGCTTTGACGTGAAGGAGGCAGATGATATGTGCCTTGTTAGGAACATTTGTTTCCCTCCAAAGTTCAAGGTCCTAGATTTCCCAAAGTACATGGGAATGACTTGCCCCGGGAGTCATCTTACTATGTACTGCTGCAAGATGGCTCCCCACGCTGACAACAAAGAACTCCTGATACACTGCTTTCAGGAGAGCCTGACTGATTCAGCTCTGAATTGGTACATGCAGTTGGAGAAGGGACAAGTCCAGAATTGGAAGCAGCTGGCAGATGCCTTTCTTTGGTGCTATAAGTACAACATCGATCTGACCCCTGATAGGTCAGATCTCCAAACACTGAAAAAGAGATGCGACAAATCCTTTAAGGCGTATGCCCAGTGATGGAGGGAACTGGCTGCCCAAGTGGAGCCTCCGCTATCGGACAAGGAGACCGTGTCTATGTTCATCAACTCGTTGACTGGACCCTATTACGACAAAATGATAGGGAATATGTGAACCCTCTTTGCAGACGTGGTCACCATAGGCGAGAGGGTGGAGCAGGGATTGAAGAGTGGAAGGATAGCATGACATTCCTCCTCCAATGCATCATTCAAGAAATTCGTGGGCAGGAAGAAGGAGGAGAACGTAAATGCCATCAGCCTCACCACTCCTTCTTCTTCGAAGCCAGCTAGGCAATCCCAGAGGCAGGAAAGGAAGTTCACTGCCATTCCAACCTCTTATGGAAGTTTACTGCCTAAACTGGTGGAGACCAAGCTCCTGGCATACGTCCCGCCAAGAAAGGTGGACCCACCTTACCCTGAGTGGTATAAGCCCAATGAGAAATGTGCTTACCACTCAGGCACTCCCGAGCACTCAGTAAAGAACTATCGGGCCTTAAAATATAAGGTCCAGGAGTTAATAGACGCCGGATGGGTCACCTTTGATGCTCCCGCCCCCAGGATAGAAGTCAAGCCTCTGTCGCAACCAGAGTGATAGGGTTGGATAGGAAGGACCAATTGTTAGGGCTATTTCTCTTTTTTAAAAGCTTTCTTTGTATTTCTTGCGGTCCTAGCCCGTGGCCGTGAGAGCATCGATTAAAAGGGCATTTTGTACCTTTTCCTTTATTTTAATACATGAGGCATTTTTCATCCATATTCACGTTTGTTCTTTTCCCTCTTCTGTTCATTATTCTTTCAAAATAACTAAATAATAAAATTTATACCGAAAATAGAACCCTTAAAATGATCATGCCTGTGATTGATGAATCTTTGTGCGATCCAAAAGTTGAAGGCAAATGGGTTGAATTCGACAGTGAGCAAGAGACCATTTCTCTAGACATGCAAAGATTGTTGTAAAGAGAAGCTTGCTCCATACAGCCTTATCAGGAACAGACAGAGACCATCAATTTGGGAGAGAAGGACGATAAGAAGGAAGTAAATATCGGTACCAAAAATGATAGTAACATCAGGGAAGGGTTAATACAATTATTGGAAGAATACGTGGACGTATTCGCTTGGTCTTACCATCACATTCCTGGACTCGACGCAAGCATAGTGGAGCATAAACTACCTTTGAAAGAGGGTTTCCGGCCAATAAAGAAAAAGCCAAGATGGATGAAACCCGACTGGTCCTTAAAAATTAAAGAGGAAGTACAAAAACAACTGGACGCTAACTTCCTGATCATGTCCAAATACCCTAAATGGCTGGCAAACATCGTGTCAATCATGAAAAAGAATGGGAAAATCAGAGTGTGTGTAGATTGCAAGGATCTAAATCGAGCAAGTCCAAAAGACGATTTTCCCCTACCACACATCGACACGTTGGTAGATCACACTGCCACAAACACACTCTATTCCTTCATGGATGGATACGCGGGGTATAATGAGATTAAGCTAGCCGTCGAAGATAGAGAAAAAAATTCCTTCATCACACCGTGGGGAACGTTCTGTTATAGAGTCATGCCTTTTGGACTCAAGAACGCAGGGGCTACTTATCAAAGGGCCATGGTAACATTATTCCATGACATGATCCACAAGGAAATTGAAGTTTATGTGGATGACATGATTACCAAATCCAAGAACGAAATGGACTACATTCTCTATTTGAGGAAATTATTCGATCGACTTCGGAAGTATCAACTGAAGCTAAACCCAGCTAAGTGTACATTTGGAGTACAGTCGGGTAAACTACTTAGGTTTATCGTCAGCAAAAAGGGAATAGAGGTAGACCCCGACAAAACAAAGGCAATTTTAGAAATGCCCCCACCAGAAACTGAAAAGGAGATCAGAGGATTTCTTGGCCGGATTAACTACATAGCAAGGTTCATCGCACAACTCACGAACAAATGTGCACCCATCTTCAGACAGTTGCGCCAAAACCAACCAACATTTTGGAATGAGGATTGCCAACAAGCTTTTGAGAAAATTAAGTTGTGCCTAACCAATCCACCAGTACTAGTGCCTCCCATTGAAGGAAAACCTTTGATTCTTTATCTATCGGTACTCGATGAATCTATGGGATGTGCGCTCGGTCAACAAGATGATATGGGGAAGAAAAAACAAGCCATATACTACCTCAGCAAAAAATTACTAGACTATGAGACACGTTATACACCACTTAAAAAAACATGTGCATTGGTGTGGGCAACTCAATGTCTCAGGCAGTATATGATTAGACATACAACCTGGTTGGTTTCCAAAATGGATCCAATCAAATACCTATTTGAAAAACCCGTCCTGACTGGAAGAATAGCTAGGTAGCAAGTACTCCTTTCGAAATTTGACATCATCTATGTCACCCAAAAAGCTATCAAAGGTAGTCCCCTAGCAGACTACCTAACACACGGATCAACAAATGAATATCAATCCTTACAAGATAATTTTCCAGACAAACACATCATGCATATCCAACAAGAAGTATTCGAGGACGATGCATGGACTATGTTCTTCGATGGAGCCTCGAACATGCTTGGACACAAGATAGGAGCGGTTTTAATATCCCCTGAAAAGAAGTACATCCCAGTAACGGCCAGGCTAAATTTCAACTGCACCAATAACATGGCTAAGTATGAAGCCTGCGCCTTAGGATTCAAACCAACTCTAGGTCATGGGGTGACGAAACTCAAAGTTTTTGGTGACTCATCCCTTATTATTTATCAAATCAACGGCGAATGGGAAACCAAAAATTCCAAATTGATCCCATATCTAGAGTACATCCTGAATATGATTTCAAGGATGGAAAACGTCACTTTCTAGTACATCCCTCGGGAAGATAATCAGTTCACAGATGCCCTCGCTAATTTGTCATCCATGTTCGCCTTAGATCAAGAATGTGAGATACCAATTATCCAAATAAGGTTGCATGATAAACAAGAGTTTTGTATGGTAGTAACTAGCAAGGAAGACAAATCCCCTTAGTATCAAGACATCAAGCGATACCTCACGAAGGGCGAATATCCCGAGGGAGTTAATGATAATGACAAAAGGACCATTCAGAAGAGAGTTGTAGGGTTCATGCTGATCGAAGAAACCCTTTATAAGAAAAATTTTGACTGCAGCCTACTGAGGTGTGTGGACTGTGAAGAGGCTCAAACCCTGATTAAGGAAATTCATGAAGGAGCCTTTGGAACCCTCACACTAGGGCATGTCATGGCAAAAAAGATCCTAAGGGCAGGATACTTTTGGTCCATGATGGAAGGTGATTGTCATCAATATGCCAAGCGATGTCACAAATGCAAGGTCTATGTCGACAATGTTCATGTCCCACCAACACCCCTCAACGTCTTGGCTACACCATGGCCTTCCTCCATGTGGGGCATGTCGCCGCCGTCCGTTCCAACGTCCAGGGACATCTCGAACGTTTATGCGAGCGGTCACGAAAAGATGGTTTAGACTCGCGTTTTTTGTTAAAATTATGTTCATTGCTTCCGAGGTGCTCAACAACTGAACTATCCTCTAATAAAAGCAAGGTTTTCGAAAAAGGTTCTTTTGGAGTCGCCACCAATGTTTTGACCATAAACATTGGAAAAGGATAAAAAGGTGTTGATTTTAATAAAAACCAAACTTGGCCATCATAACCAGAGTTAGGTAAGGGAGTTAGTTACGTGTGGGGAAGGTGTTAGCACCCCCACAACGCCCCTTTCGGGTTCCCTATGACGGATTAATTCATTTAAGTAAAGATTACGAGAAATTACGCGATTACCCTATTTTATTGCATAATGTTAAAAATGGCTATCTACATGACTTTATTTTATATTGCATACATAAAGCAATAAATAAAGCAGTAAAAGAGAAGAGAATTGAATAGAACCTCCGTAGCAAGCTTTGTATTGCGAATCTTTAATCTTGAGGATGCGTTTTGGCAATCCTTCGCTCTATAAAGACTCTCCTCTCCAAATACGACACTAACTCTACTAATTTTTACAGAAGAATCGAATGCTGGAATATGATTCCTTAACTGATTGTTACCTTATCAAGGCAATCAGAGAGTTCATTCGAAGAGGGAAGAGAATAGACAAGTACTGGGAGTTGTCTGGTGTGTGAAACAGTGGTAAATGAGCCTCCTATTTATAGTTTTTTGCTGCCTGCACATTTGAGACGCCCCTCTGGGTTGGGATGGCTGTCTGAGTTGGGACGGCCGTCCCAACTGCATCTTTTACAAAGGCTGAGACCCCCTGAAAGCTGGGACTGGCAGTCCCACTTGGGACGGCCGTCCCACTTGGCCAAGGAAGGTTGGGACGGCCGTCTCAACTCTGGGACGGTGGTCTCGACCTGTTTTGGCCAGTTTTTGTGTTCTGGGACCCCTGGGAAGCTTTCCTTTCTTTATTCGGACGTCGGTGGATGCCGATGAACGCCCGTTAAAGCTTTATCTTCATATAGGAAGTCTTCTTGGCCTTTATTGAGATGTCAGGCGAGCTTTGTCTTTGTTGTAGGAAGTCTCTTTAGCCTTTATTGAGAGACCGGGCAAAATTAGGGGTCTACAGCTGCCCCCCCTTCACCTGCCTGCCTAATTTGTTGGCTTAATATGCTGAAAAAATTAGATGGTAGGGGAAGGAGTTAACCCTTTTGCCCGGTTATCCTTCGGATGCTTCTTTGATGATCCTCCGGATGATAAATATTTTCGATAGGTACCAACCCCTATCTGGTTTGAGCCTTACTTTATAAGGCTCTGGTGAGTACTTACCCTCACCCGGTACGAAGATGTGTTTCGCTAGACTCTTGTGGGTACCTACCCCCCACTAGGTATAAACCTTGTTTTGCAAGGCTTTGGTGAGTACCTACCCTCACCCGGTATGAGTTCGCATTTTGCTAAACTCTTGTGGGTACTTACTTCCGAGGTATTCAACACTTGAACTATCCTCTAATAGAAGCAAGGTATTTGCAACCCATTTTTGTAATGCTCAGGTAAGTATTTTACTCTACTTGATGCATTTTGCTAAGTTTTGATGAGTACTTACCCTCATCCGGTACAAACCTTATTTTATAAGGCTCTGGTAGGTACCTACCCCCACCTGGTACGAATCTGCGTTTTGCTAGATTTTGATGAGTACCTACCCTCAACAGGTATAAACCTTATTTTATAAGGCTTTGGTGAGTACCTACCCCCACCTGGTACGAATCTGCATTTTTGCTAGATTCTGATGAGTTCCTACCCTCATCCGGTATAAACCTTATTTTATAAGGCTTTGGTGGCTACCTACCCCCACCTGGTACGAATCTGCATTTTTGCTAGATTCTGATGAGTACCTACCCTCATCCGGTATAAACCTTATTTTATAAGGCTTTGGTGAGTACCTACCCCCACCTGGTACGAATCTGCATTTTTGCTAGATTCTGATGAGTACCTACCCTCATCCGGTATAAACCTTATTTTATAAGGCTTTGGTGGGTACCTACCCCCACTTGGTACGAATCTGCATTTTTGCTAGATTCTGATGAGTACCTCCCCTCATCCGGTATAAACCTTATTTTATAAGGCTTTGGTGGGTACCTACCCCCACCTGGTCCGAACCCCGTTCTGTAAGGCTCTGATGGGTACCTACCCCCACCTGGTCCGAACCCCGTTCTGCAAGGTTCTGAATAAGCTCCGTTCTGCAAGGCTTTTAGGATGACTTTTTGATAGTCAATCCTATGGTCATCTGGTTTTGGAGATGTGTTGGCGACTTATTGTTTCTATTCATGCGCCCATTCTGTGGGGAATATTTGATTTGACTTTTTGAATTTTCTGTTAGTCATCCGGTTTTACCGGGGATTCTTTGTTTTTGGCTTTTTCGTTTAGCCACCCGGCTTTGTCGGGGATTTCTGATTTTTGGCTTTTCTGTTTAGCCATCCGGTCTTGCCGGGGATTCTTTGTTGGTTGCCTCTTATTTAGGCGGGAATCCACTAGGGATTTGTTGATTTTTGTTGGTTGTGCCTCTTGATTAGGCAGATGCTTCAATAATGGTGAAGGCTTTTTATTTTTCGTCTCTGAATAAGCTGATATTCTATTTGAGGATATTTGTTCTTGATAATACCTCTGAGTAGGCAGATGCTTTTTTGAAAGCTTTGTGCTTGTATTGCCTCTTGCATAGGTTGATTTCCCATTTCTTGGGGATATCAGCTCTTTGCTTGCCTCTGAGTAGGCATAGGCATTCTTGGGAGTGAAGGTTTTGCCTTTCACTGGGGATATTCATATTGGGTGTTATAGGCGATTAACTCCCTGAGGATATGAATTTGTAGTTTTGCCTTTTGCTGGTAGGCTTGCTGGGGATTTTTTTTTTTTGGTAATCCACCAGGGATTTGGTTGTTTCCTGGGGATCTATTTTGAATTGCCCCCTAGGGAGGAATGAACTTTTTGACTCCTTATTGGACGCTGTTGTTTGAGCTGGCTTTGCCTATGCTCTTATTCCTGCTGGGGAATGGGTTTTTATCTTTTTCTCGCGATTTGAATTTCTTTTCCGCGAATTGGTTTTTACATATGTGCGCCTTTTATGCACATTGGCTTTTTCTTTGGATGAAAAGATATTTTTTCTTTTCTTTTTGGTGATCCCTGGGGAATTTTTCTTTTCTTGGGGGATCTAATCCTTGATTTGATTTTTTTATGATGGAGTCTTGGCTCTTGACTTTTGTGAAGCTCTTTATTGAGCGTAATGAAGAAATTTTCTTCTTTTCTTTTTTTGGGATTAACCGAGGAGTTTGTCAACTTCCTGGGGATCTAATTTTGATGATGGAGTCTTGGCTCCTGGCTTTGTGAAGCTCTTATTTGAGCTGGAAGATGGAAATTTTCTTGTTTTCCTCTTTTTGTAGACTTTTCTGAAATGCTCTATTTGGAGATATTTATTCGGCCTTTTTTCATTGTGGCCTCTATTGGGGAATGAAATTTTTTCTTTTCTTTCTTTTTCGTTGCCCCCTAGTGATATGGAGGATTTGACTCCGTATTTCTTTGATGGATTCTTGTGTAGTCCTTATTCTCCTTATTCTCCTTTGGGGAAGTGGCGGAGATTCTGGATGAGTGTGCTCGATGACTCATGTGGTGATGAAGCTGAGTCGTGAGGTAATCTTTTTGTCTTGCCTCTTGGAGTAAGCAAGGATCCTCTTGGGGATGATCAAGCCTTTCCGTTGGATTTTCTATGTTGATGGCTTCCTTCTTTTTAGATGGAAGGATGTTGATTGAGGCTTCAAATGACTGTGGTTGACGACTCATGTGATGATGATGCTGAGTCGTGGAGTAATTTTTGTTTTGCCTGTAGAGTAGGCAAGGATCCGCTTGGGGATCATCAAGCCTTTCCGTTGGCCTTTTCCTGGTGCACCTTCTTTTATTGGGATAGAAGGTTAGAGCTAGTTTCCTTGAAGCTCTTTATTCTGCTGAAATAGTTTTTGATTTTGTCTTTCGCGATTTTGATTTTCATATGGAGACTGGATTCTGGCGCCTCCTATTTTTAATCACAAGTATGGAGACTAGCCTCCTTATATGCATGTTTAATATTCTTGTTTGAAGAAAATTATTTTTTCTTGATTTTGACAAAGTCGTATTATGCAGCTACTTTGTGTGTGGATGTCCTAAATGAAATCTATTGTTTATTTATTTTTTATGCATTTAGAAAGTAATTGGCCTTCTCCCGCTGACTTCTTATGAATACGCCGATGGATTCCTCCTTTACGACCATGATGATGGGCTCCTCTTTTATTCATCTTTTGGTTTTAGCCCTATCTTTTGCCTAGACTGCCCTTTACGGGTTTTCGATCTAGTGGGCTGCCTTAATTTTTGCCTAGAATATCTTAGGGGGCTTTTGCCTTATCTTTTGCCTAGATCGTTCTTTTGGGGTTTTCGATCTAGCAGGCTACCCTAATTTTTACCTAAGAATATCCTAGCAGGCACTTATTCTTTTATTATTTTTATGCTTCCTCTTTTTAGATGCATGCTTGATCTTTGATTAAAAGTCTTTGCGCATATTTATGATTTATCAATAAAGAGGCATTTCCATAATATTTGGTCAAGAGAAAGGAAATGAAAAGGAATTTTTATTGATAAATGAGCAAAAGATTATTTCTTTTATAGAAGGATTTCAAAAGGTATTTAGAAGAATGGGTGGTCAGGGTTGGCTATACTGTATAGGCTTAAACAGTCATGTCCATGATATCTCCCCCCTGGTTCTCCTAATTGCTTCAGTTGAGATGCCTGAACTCAGAGTGAAGACTATGCAGACTGCTTGCTTCTGGAAGAATGTTACCTTAGCTGCCTTTCGGTTTTCGACTGAGGTAACCATTGCTCTTAGTTAGTTTTTTTTTTACCTCTACTTTTTGCCTAGGACGTATCCTAGCGAGGGATATAGACCCTATCTTTTGCCCAGGGATGCCCTTTGCGGGTTTTCATTCCTGACGGGTCATGAGCAATGTCTTCAAGCATAATACTTCTTCACCGCATCAGAATTGATCGGGTGTCGAAGTTCCTCTCCATCCATATTAGTGAGGATAAGTGCCCCTCCTGAGAAAGCTCGTTTGACCACAAAGGGTCCTTCGTAATTTGCTGCCCATTTTCCAATTTTATCCTTCTGGGCTGGAAGCAGTTTCTTTATCACTAGATCCCCTTCTTGATAAGTATGAGGATGGACCTTTTTATCATATGCCTTTTTTATCTTCTTTTGATAGGCTTGTCCATGACATATAGCGTTCAACCACCTTTCATCAATAAGGTTTAGCTGGTCATATCGACTTTGAACCCATTCGGCTTCTGTTAATTTGGCTTCCGTTTTAATTCGCAGGGAAGGTATCTCAACCTCTATTGGAAATACAGCCTCCATTCCATATACGAGGGAAAATGGAGTAGCTCCTGTTGAGGTTCGTACAGACGTTCGATAACCATGAAGAGCAAAAGGCAACATTTCATGCCAATCCCTATAGGTTTTAACCATCTTTTGAACAATCTTCTTGATGTTTTATTAGCTGCTTCTACTGCGCCATTCATTTTGGGCCGATAGGGAGAGGAATTATGGTGTTGAATTTTGAAATCTTGACATAATTCCTCCATCATCTTGTTATTCAAGTTGGTTCCATTATCAGTAATAAGACGATGTGGGATGCCATATCGACATATGATATTTTTCTTAACAAAGGTGACCACTACCTTTTTAGTCACATGTGCATAAGATGCAGCTTCTACACCCTTGGTGAAGTAGTCGATAGCCACCAGAATGAATCGATGGCCATTGGATGCCTTAGGCTTAATAGGTCCGATAACATCTATGTCCCACATAGCAAATGGCCAAGGGATAGTCATAACATTGAGAGGTACCGGTGGAACATGTACATTATCCGCATGTACCTGACATTTGTGACATTTTCTAGCATACTGATGACAGTCCTTTTCCATTGTGGACCAAAAGTATCCTACTCTGAGGATTTTCCTAGCCATGATATGCCCTGGTGCATGAGTCCCGAAGGTTCCTTCATGTATTTCTTTAATCAATTTCTATGCTTCATCAAGATTTACGCATCTTAACAAAGTGGAATCAAAATTCTTTTTATAAAGGGTTTCTCCTATCAACATAAACCCTATAGCCCTTTTCCGAATGATCCTTTTGTCATTGTCACTGATTCCCTCGAGGTATTCACCTTTTATCAAGTATCGCCTTATGTCATGATACCAAGGGGTTTTATCTTTTTCACTGTCCACCGTCATACAAAAGGCTTGTTTATCGTGCCTTTTGATTTGGATGATGGGCATCTCATGTTCTTGTCCTAATGCGAACATAGATGATAATGTTGCTAGTGCATCTGCAATCTGGTTATCTTCCCGAGGGATGTACTCGAAACTGATGTTTTCCATTTTTTAAGTCATATTACGGATGTGCTCCAGATAAGGGATTAACTTGGAATTTCTAGTTTCCCATTCACCCTTGAGCTGGTAAATAACAAGGGATGAGTCACCGAATACTTTGAGTCTAGTCACCCCATGATCCAGAGTTGCTTGAATACCTAGAGCACAGGCTTCGTATTCTGCCATATTGTTCATGCAATCAAAGTTTAGTCTGGCTGTTACTAGGATATACTTCTTTTCAGGAGATATTAAAATAGCTCCGATCCCATGTCCTAATAAGTTTGAAGCTCCATCGAAAAACATGATCCACTTATTATCTTCACGTTCTTTATGTTGGATGTGCATTATGTGCTCATCTGGAAAATCATCTTGGAGGGATTGATATTCGTCAGTTGGCCCATGTGCCAAGTATTCTGCTAAAGGACTGCCTTTGATAGCTTTCTGAGTGACATGAACAATGTCGAATTCTGAGAGGAGTACCTGCCACCTGGCTATCCTTCCGGTCAAGACGGGTTTTTCAAACAGGTATTTGATTGGGTCCATTTTAGAAATCAACCAGGTTGTGTGTCTAACCATATATTGTCGAAGGCGTTGAGTTGCCCACACCAATGCACAACATGTTCTCTCAAGTGGTGTATAGCAGGTCTCATAGTTTAGAAATTTTTTACTGAGGTAATATATGGCTTGTTCTTTTTTACCCGTATCATCTTGTTGACCGAGCACACATCCCATGGACTCGTCGAGTACTGAAAGGTAAAGAATCAAGGGCTTTCCTTCCACAGGTGGTACTAATACTGGGGGATTGGTTAGGCACATTTTGATCTTTTCGAAAGCTTGTTGACATTCATCATTCCAAACTTTCAGTTGGTTTTTACGCAATAACTTGAATATGGGCGTACACTTGTCTGTCAATTGCGCGATGAACCGTGCGATATAGTTTATTCGGCCCAAGAACCCTCTGACTTCTTTTTCTGTTCTTGGTGGGGGCATTTCTACGATTGCCTTTGTTTTATCAGGGTCTACCTCAATTCCTTTTTTACTAACAATAAACCCAAGGAGTTTTCCTGATCGTACTCCGAATGTGCATTTAGCCGGATTGAGCTTGATCTGGTATTTCCGAAGCCGATTGAATAACTTCTTTAAGTATTGGAGATTATCTATTTCGTTTTTAGACTTGGCGATTATATCATCCACATATACTTCGATTTCTTTGTGGATCATATCATGAAATAATGTCACCATGGCCCTTTGATAAGTAGCCCCTGCATTCTTAAGTCCAAAAGGCATTACTCTATAACAGAATGTACCCCACGACGTAATGAAGGAAGTTTTTTCTCTATCTTCAACAGCCAATTTAATTTGGTTATACCCTGCATATCCATCCATGAAAGAATAGAGAGTATTTGTAGCAGTATGATCTACCAGCATATCAATATGTGGTAAGGGAAAATCATCTTTTGGACTTGCACGATTTAAATCCCTGTAATCTACGCATACTCGGATTTTTCCATTTTTCTTTATAACCGGCACGATGTTTGCCAGTCATTCAGGGTATTTTGACACGATTAGAAAATTGGCATCCAACTGTTTTTCTACTTCTTCCTTAATTTTCAAGGACCATTCTGGCTTTACTCTTTTGAGCTTCTGCTTAAGAGGCCGAAATCCCTCTTTTAGTGGTAATCTATGCTCCACTATACTTTTATCAATTCCAGGCATATCATGGTAGGACCAAGCGAATACATCCACATATTCTTTTAGCAACTGTATCAGCCTTTCCCTGACATTATCATCGATTTGGGTACCAATATTTACTTCTTTCTTATTATCTTCTTGTCCCAAATTGATGGCCTCAGTTTTCTCCTGATGGGGCTGTATTAATTGAGCTTCTTTTTCTAACAGTCTTTGCATGCCCGGGGAAATGGTCCCCTCCTCACTGTCTGACTCAATCCATTCGCTTTCGGCTTTCGGATCTTCCAGAGAGTTTTTAATCACAGACATGACTGTACGGTTATGCTTTGTTTTAGATTTCTTTATTAAATGTGTGAGAGGGAAAAGAATGAAAAAGAATATGAATATTATCAATAATGCCTCATTGTATTGATAGAAAGAAATATATACAGAGTCCCTTTAATCAAAAGATCTCGTGGCCACGGGCAGAGACCGCGAGAGATGCATCGGAAGCTTTTGATTATTATTTTTTATTTCTTTTAACCAAAAGATGCACAAAATGGGGAGCCCTAGTTAGATGGCCTTCTCTACCCAAGCTCACTATTCTGGTTGTGATAGAGGCTTGATGTTTACGTTTGGGTCGGGAGCATCGAAAGTAATCCACCCGGCATTCAATAATTCTTGAACCCTATATTTCAGGTTGACGCAATTCTCCACGGAATGCCCAGGAGCACCTGAGTGGTAATCACATTTTTCGTTGAGTTTGTACCAGTCGGGGTAAGGTGGATCTTTCTTCTTTGGGGAGATACGTGTTAAGAGCTTGGCCTCTAAAAGCCTTGGCAGCAGACTCCCATAAGAGATTGGGATGGGAGTGAATTTCTTCTCTTGTCTGCGTGACTGTCCGGCTGATGGCGAAGAGGAAGAAAGAGTAGCAAAGTTCATGGCATTTACACTTCCCTCCTTTTTCTTGCCAAAGGGCTTCTTGAATGATGCGTGGGATTTCTTAAACTTGGGAGGGAATCGAGTATTTTCAACATGGGTTACCTCCTTTACATCAAATTTGTATTCCTCTAATGCCCTTAATCTCTCCTCTAAGGAAAAAATTCGTTGCTCAGAGACTTCCTTGTGGAAGCATTGTTGGTACATTAACTCTGTCAATTGCGCCATTTGTTCTTTTATGGCATTAAGCTCGGCGGTGAGCATACGATTCTGCTCCTCTAATTGCTCCATCCTCTAAGATTTTGTGCGTGAGTGGGGACAGGAAGAAGACCAGCCACTTTCTAAATGATTTTAAAGATTTTTATTATTTTTTTTTATTACGAATGATCAGTGTGAAATAGATATGCCTTAGACAATAGCTTTGGTATCTTCTCAAAAGCCTATGTTTTAAGGGTATCATACCCACCTTAGTGTGCTAACTTCCTTTTTTCAAAGGTTGCCAACATACCTTAGCGCACTTATCTCTTCTAGGAAGGTGATAAACACACTTGGGTCTCTTTTGCTATTGTTTAAGGATATCTAATACATCCTAGAATGAATGTGTTTATGTATGCACTACAAAAATATTTTTTTATGACAACAGATATTGAAAGTGGAATAACTTTTGATTGGGTTGTCCGATTTGGACGCACAGCATGTCAAAACAAAGAGAAAAGGGTGAAGAACCAAGCTGCAAATTCCTGAAGAGGATTTGGTCCAGTAATTTTCCCAAAAAACGCTCCTAAGACATATTTTTTGGAGGTTTATTAAAATGATGCGCATGCATACTTTTCTTAGTGCATTTATTTTCTCTCTTAGTTTTACCACTTATTGGATGATGTGGTATGAATGATATGACTTTGCCAAGAATCTTTTTATTGTAAATGATATTTTTATGGCTTTAATTTTTTTTATGACCCTTTATCTCTTCTGTCGGTCAACGTGGCTACTTAGCTTACAAAGAACCTGAAACCAGGCTAGCTTAACTGAAGACTGTCCGAGATAAAGTTGGCTTATCTTATCACTTTTATGATTTTTAGCGTTTTTCACTATTTTTGTTTGTTGTATGATTACCCTATGCTAATGCATCAATACAAATGCAGCAAACAAATGCACACACAATTCATACATCCACGAGCAGAGCCACGCTTATTTAATCACGAGGTAGGGTTTTCCTGCAGAAACGTGCTTGGTTTAGGTGGTTCTAAACTGTTCTCACCAAGGCCAAAGGTCCCCAAGGTGCCCCCATTATAGGGACCTCTCAATCTCTCAGTCCTCGGGTCATGCACGGAACTCCGTGGCGACATCCTTAGACCAAAAGAAGAGAGTTATCACCTTGAGTTGGTGGTTTCCGACAATGGTTGTAGCCCCGTGTGCCAACAAGCCGGTCGTATCTGCCACCCACTCCCTATAGGTATTCACTCTTGCCCCCGGGTATAGAGGGATTGTTGTGTGCAATTTATATTTCAGACAATTTACAGAAAATAATCATACAACAATTATTAAAGCCATAAAATAAAACATACGGAAGAGGGTAAAGGCGTAATTTCAAATCTTTACCTAGTTTGAATTTATCCGTCACTAAATGGGATCAACTCTCTAGCTTCCCCAGCGGAGTCGCCATCTGTCGCCGCCATCCGTTCTGACGTTCAGGGACATCTCGAACGTTTATGCGAGAGGTCGCGAAAAGATGGTTTAGACTCGCGTTTTTTGTTAAAATTATGTTCATTGCTTCCGAGGTGCTCAACAACTGAACTATCCTCTAATAAAAGCAAGGTTTTCGAAAAAGGTTCTTTTGGAGTCGCCACCAATGTTTTGACCATAAACATTGGAAAAGGATAAAAAGGTGTTGATTTTAATAAAAACCAAACTTGGCCATCATAACCAGAGTTAGGTAAGGGAGTTAGTTACGTGTGGGGAAGGTGTTAGCACCCCCACAACGCCCCTTTCGGGTTCCCTATGACGGATTAATTCATTTAAGTAAAGATTACGAGAAATTACGCGATTACCCTATTTTATTGCATAATGTTAAAAATGGCTATCTACATGACTTTATTTTATATTGGATACATAAAGCAATAAATAAAGCAGTAAAAGAGAAGAGAATTGAACAGAACCTCCGTAGCAAGCTTTGTATTGCGAATCTTTAATCTTGAGGATGTGTTTTGGCAATCCTTCGCTCTACAAAGACTCTCCTCTCTGAATACGACACTGACTCTACTAATTTTTACAGAAGAATCGAATGCTGGAATATGATTCCTTAACTGATTGTTACCTTATCAAGGCAATCAGAGAGTTCATTCGAAGAGGGAAGAGAATAGACAAGTACTGGGAGTTGTCTGGTGTGTGAAACAGTGGCAAATGAGCCTCCTATTTATAGTTTTTCGCTGCCTGCACATTTGAGATGCCCCTCTGGGTTGGGACAGTCGTCTGGGTTGGGACGACCATCTCAACTGCATCTTTTACAAAGGCTGAGACCCTGTGAAAGCTGGGACTGGCAGTCCCACTTGGGACAGCCGTCCCACTTGGCCAGGGAAGGTTGGGACGACCGTCTCAACTCTGGGACAGTGGTCTCGACCTGTTTTGGCCAGTTTTTGTGTTCTGGGACCCCTGGGAAGCTTTCCTTTCTTTATTCGGACGTCGGTTGATGCCGATGAACGCCCGTTAAAGCTTTATCTTCATATAGGAAGTCTCCTTGGCCTTTATTGAGATGTCAGGCGAGCTTTGTCTTTGTTGTAGGAAGTCTCTTTAGCCTTTATTGAGAGACCGGGCAAAATTAGGGGTCTACAGGGCATGGATGTTATTGGACCCATCGAGCCCAAAGCGTCCAATGGTCATCGCTTCATCCTTGTGGTCATTAACTACTTTACCAAATAGGTAGAAGCGACATCCTACGCACATGAGACCAAGAAAGTAGTGACCACCTTCGTCAAGAAAAATATCCTGTGTCAGTATGGCATCCCCCATCGTCTCAGTACTGATAATGGGACCAATCTGAACAATAAGATGATGGAAGAATTATGACAAGATTTCAAAATTCAACATCACAATTCCTCTCCATACCAACCCAAAATGAACGGTGTAGTAGAGGTGGCCAACAAGAACATCAAGAAAATCATCCAAAAGATGGTAATAACATATAAAGATTGGCATGAAATGTTACCCTTTGCCCTGCACGGATACCAAACTTCTGTACGGACCTCCACAGGAGCCACTTCGTTTTCCCTCGTGCATGGCATGGAGGTCGTACTACCAGTGGAAGTCGAAATACCCTCCTTACGAGGGTAAAATGGGTCCAAAATCGGTACGATCAATTGAACCTAATCGAAGAGAAACGATTGGACGCTATATGTCACAGACAAGCCTACCAAAAGAAAATTAAAAGGGCTTACGAAAAAAAAGTCACCCCCACACTTATCACGAGGGGCATCTAGTAATAAAGAAACTACTTCCGGCCCAGAAGGATAAAATCGGAAAATGGGCGACAAATTATGAGGGACCCTTTGTGGTCAACCGAGCCTTCTCAGGAGGAGCTCTTATCCTCACCAACATGGATGGAGAAGAACTTCATCACCTAGTCAATTCAGATGTGGTGAAGAAGTATCACGCTTGAAGGCATTGCTCATGATCCGCCAGGATGAAAACCCGCAAAGGGCGTCCTGGGCAAAAGTTAGGATCCACAAACCTCGCTAGGACACGTCCTAGGAAAAACTTAGAGGTTTCAAAAACAAAAATAAAATAAAAAGAGCAATGGTTTCCTTAGCTGAAAACTGCAAGGCGACTAAGGTAACATCCTTCCAGAAGCAGGCAACCTCTGCATTGTCTTCACTCCGGGCTCGAGCATCTCGACTAAGGTAACTAGGAGAACCAGGGGGGCAAATGTCAGAGGTATGATTGTTATAGCTTATACAGTGTAGCCAACCTTGGCTAGCCATGCTTCTAAATCCCTTTGTAAATCCGTCTGTAAGAAATAAACTATTTGTTCATATCAATAAAATTGTGTTTCATTTATTTTCTCTTTACCAAATTATGAAAATGCTTCTCTGTTGAATAAATCATAATCATGCGTAAAAAAACAATACAAGAAAGCATAAGAAAAGAAAAGAAAAGAAAAAGAGTCAAAGCTTGCTAGGAAAATTCTTAGGCAAAAATTCGGGCAGTCAGCTAGATCAAAAACCCCAAATGGATGGTCTAGACAAAAGTTAAGGCACTCATAAAAAAGAAAAAGCCTGCTAAGATATCCTAGGCAAAATTAAGGTAACCCGCTAGATTGAAAACCCCAAAAGGGCGATCTAAGCAAAAGATAGAGCTTAATAAAAAGAAAATGAATAAAAGAAAAGCTCATCAGCATAATCATGAAGGTCTAGCAGGAAATGCTAGTCACTTTCTAGATGCACCGAATAAAAATAGATTGCATTTAAGGCATTCACACAAGTAGTCACACAAAACAACTTTGTCAAAATCGAAAAAAACAAAATAATCGCCTCAAATAAATAACAAAAATGGAAAGAATTAATGCATATAAGGAGACTAGCTCCATGTTTGTGTTTGATAACAAGAAGCACCCAAAACAAGTCTCCAAATGAGGCTCTACTCCCAAGCGGATCAACCTACTCAGAGGCAAAACAACGCAAACCGAAAGCCTTCATTTCCGATGAAGCAATCCGCCTACTCAGAGGCATCATCCAAATCGACGAATCCCCAATAGATTTTTGCCTACTCCAGAGGCATTTACCAAGAATCTCTGGAAGTCAACAAACTGGATGACTACACAAGAAGATTCAAGAACAATCACTCCCCATGGAGTTGGCGCATGAGCTAGAGCAGTAAGCCGCCACCACCACTTCGGGACAAGGAAAGTCCTGAAGACGAAGACCTGCACACAGGCAAAACCATGGTGCATGAGCTAGAGCAGTAAGCCACCACCACCACTTCGGGACAAGGAAAGTCCTGAAGACGAAGACCTGCACACAAGCAAAACCATGGCGCATGAGCTAGAGCAGTAAGCCACCACCACAACTTCGGACAAGGAAAGTCCTGAAGATGAAGACCTGCACACAGGCAAAACCATGGCACATGAGCTAGAGCAGTAAGCCGCCACCACATACATCGTTCAAAGAACCAGCTCCGTTACAAGGGAGTGTCCTGAAGACAAATGATCGGCGCATGAGCCAGAGCAGTAAGCCGCCACCACCTTCTCTATCGAAAGGATCAACCATCACAGCAAAAGTGGCATCAGAAGATAGAGTTCTACACACCATCCAAGGGGTCAGCTATTGCATCAAAGGAGCATCCTAAGGAAAATCTTCATTAGCTGAAGGGTCAGCTACTGCATCAAAGGAGCATCCTGAGGCGTCACAACCATGCAAGGGGTCAGCTACCGCACCAAAGGAGCATCCCGAGGGAAAATCTTCATTCGTCAGCCGAAGGGTCAGCTACCGCACCGAAGGAGCATCCTAAAGCCTCGCAACATATCGTCCGAAGGGTCAGCCTCTGCAGCAAGGAAGCATCCTGAAGACAACACCAGACTGCATTCACAGTCCCGAGGGTCAGCCACCACGACAAGAGGAGCATCCAGAGGACAACCGGGCAAGAGGGTTAACTCCTTCACTCGTCAATCGACCTTATGGTACGTTAGCCCATAGTCAATTGGTCGGGTGAAGGGGGGGCAGCTGTAGACCCCAAATCTTGCCCGGCTCCCCAATAAAGCCGAAGATCGCCCGTTCCAAAGATGGTCAAGACTTTATTAAGTCCCTAGTAGCTTTTTCTAGGTTCCATTTAAGATAGGAAGGGTTTTTAGAGGCAATAAAAATTGGGAAATCTGCCGGAGACAGCAGATGGCTATCCAGGACAGTCAAACAACCGTCCATGCCAACTTTATGGCTATGGAAGGCTGTCCACTTAGCTTGGACAGTCGTCCATGGAAACTTTTGGCCATGGACGGCTGTCCACACTACATGGACGGCCGTCCATGGCCAATTTTTGCCATGGACGGTCGTCCACTAAGTCCAGACGGCTGTCCACTTTTTCCTAGCTCGGTTCCCTATAAATAGGAGCCCCCGTTCTCTGAATTTTCACACCTTTTCACTCCTACCACTCTCTAGGAAACCTTTTGGCAATTTAGAGTGACTCTGAGCATTATTTTGGAGTTCGAGTGAGCTTTTCGATTTTCGTTTAAAGTTGAAATCGGTTAAGGAAGTCTCCTATTGAGACGTCCGACCCTCGATAGAGTGACTTTTCTTTCTTTTGTGGGAGGAGCGTGCTTGTAGAGTGCGGGGACTGCAAAAAGCTGTTAGAAAAGTAGTTTTAGATCAAGAGGGGGGTGAATTGATCTTTGAAAGTTTTTCGCAAATAACAGATTATCTATTTGTAAAAATAAGATTTCAAATCTGTTCTTGAATCAAAAAGCAAGCAATAAAAAATAAACGCAGCAACATAATTAAAAGAGGAGAAAGGTTTAGAAAGATATCACCGGTGTTTATACTGGTTCACCCAATACCAGGGCTACGTCCAGTCTCCAGCCAAATTCCAGCTGGGTTCCACTAGATCAAATGTTTTACAGATTACAATCTTACACTTAATCTACCACAAGAACCACAATTCCAGTTCCTGCACCTAACCTTTCACCAAGAACCAAATTCCAGTTCTTGACAACCTCTACAACCAAATTCCAGCTGCAGAGAAACCAATGCCCACAATTCCAGGCACCAACACCTAACATTTCACCAAGAACCAAATTCCAGTTCTTGACAACCTCTACAACCAAATTCCAGCTACAGACAAATCAGTGCCCACAATTCCAGGCACCAACACCTAACCTTTCACCAAGAACCAAATTCCAATTCTTGACAACCTCTACAACCAAATTCCAGCTGCAGAGAAACCAGTTCCCACAATTCCAGGCACCAAAAAATACAAAAAGAATGTACAGAAATGAAAAGAAGAAACTAGAATGCTCAAACTAGTTTTATGCAATTCTGCAGTAAGTTGTTTCTTCTCAAAAGAATGCAGTTTTGCCTCAACAAAGATTTATTTTGAACTTCAAAAAAACTGGCGCGAATCTTTCTTGAAAGAGTGCTAAAGTTTGCTTGCTTGATTGCTAAAAATTGATGTTCAATGTTGTTTTTAAAATGTTCAAGCCAAACTGTTTTTATAGAAGATTTTCAAAACTGTTGGTTTAATCAATCTATTATAAGATTCTTTTAATATGTTAAAAGTGTAGTTTAAATCTGTTAAAACTTCTCTTAATCCATTAATACGTTCTTGATTCTTTAACAAATTTGTTTTAATTGATACGACAACGTTTATATCAATTAAAACTCTTTAAAAAAAATCTTCTAATTTGATTTAATCAATTATTTCGCGATTCAATCGATTAATATACTGCAAAACTTTAAACTTTCCAAGTTATTTTAACTGATAAAAATAAGTTTTAATCAATTAAAACGCTGTGTAGAAATTTTCTAAGTTGTTTTAATCGATTGAAACGTGTTTTAATCGATTGAAAAATCTCTAATCGGTCATAACTCAATTCTGATCGGTCATAACTCAATTCTAATCGATCATATCTGATTTTGATTGGTCATAATTGCATTCTGATCGATCATCCTGAATGTTAAGTGGATTTAATCGATTAAAACCAAGTTGTATCGATTAAAATACTGCAAAAACACTTCTCTGAACATTCTAAGTGATTTTAATCGGTTATTTCAAAATTGTATCAGTTAAAAACTTGTTTAAGAAAGCTTTTGTCAAAATACTTTGTTTTTAACTTGTTTAAACGATTTTAGAGGCATTTTACAAAATCTTTTAAGTGAAGAAACCTCATGCAGCAGAAAAGATAAAAATGATTATACCTAAGCATAGCAGCGAACACACTAATCTCTCTACTCTTTTATCTAAGTGACTGTTGACCGCTACAAAGTTGACTTTGACTTTATCTTTGACTTCATCAAATCAACAGGATCTTTGTCAGAGTATTTCAATAAGATCTTCATCACTTACAGTCTCCCCCTATTTGATGAAGACAAACACCACTTTGAAAAATAATTCTGCAAAAGATGTCACTTGATAAAACAGATTAGTGAATAATAAAGAAATGAATTATTTTCCTATTTCTCCCCCTAAATTGTTGCTTCCTAAATAAAGAATTATCTCTGATCAAAAGTAAAGCAACTAAAGCAAGTATTCTCCCCCTTTTGACTTCATAAAAAAAATAGGGGACAGAAGAGAAACAATGCAAATGTATGTAATAAGTTTTAGATTTTGAAGAAAAAAAATGAATACAATATCTTACTCATGTAAAGATCAATCAAAGTTGATTCAAACTTATCTTCATTAACACGTTTGTAATGAATACAATTAACACGTGTAAAGATAAGGGAATCACGCTTTAGTAGCATGTTACAAGAACAACCATTAACTAAAGCCTTTAATTTTTCTTTCCAGAATAAAAATCGATTAAAAACAGGAAAAAATCGATTAAAAAGTTCTTGTTAATGATTTTAATCGATTGAAATAAAGTTTTAATCGATTAATCTAGTGAAGGATTTTGAAAGTATGAAACATAAGTGCATTTAATCGATTAATTCGACATTTAATCGATTAAAACAGTAAAGAAAAATGTTGTATAAATTCTTTTAATCGATTTAAAAGATTTTTTATTGATTAAAACAACCAGTTTTTGAAATCTAAGTAATGTTTGATGCAAATTTATGCCTAATCTAGTATAAATTTTGTAAAACTGATCATCTAGAAGGATGTTTAACAATAATATCAACTACATCGATTAAATTTTAACCAATAGATCCAACAAAATCAGAATAAAATCTTATTTAGCTAATTTAACTGATGTAAGCTAGTTTATAAAGATTTTTAATCGATTGATACGCAGTTTAATCGATTATTTTGTTGTGAAAAGTGTTTCCTTTAATCAATTTAATCGATTAAATCCATTTTGTATAAGCTAAAACTCTCAGGGATCTATGTAAAATTCTATCTAGGTTTTCCTAATTCGACTTAAAACCTACATTATATTAATCACAACTAAAAATATTGTTTCTGGTTAATAACCAGTTAATATTACAGTCCATAAAAGAGATTTTAAAAGTAAAAGAAATATGACGTAAAGAGAAGAAAAATAAGAATGGACCCTTTCTGTCCGAAAAAAAAACTCAATCATCCCAGTTGCCTTGGTTCCACAATAACCTGAAACTCCTTTAGAATTATTGAAAGATCCTCTTGTTGGTTTGTTGTTAGGGATGCCAGATCATCAGTATAAATTTGATCCCTATACTGCCAATAAACACACATATCCTTTGCCAATTTTAGCTTTCCTATTCAATTCTTGAATTTCTGTCTCAAATTTTTCTCCTCGTGACCTTGATGATTAAAACTAATTCCAATGAATTTCACCAAGAGTCTTGAACCAATGCATGCCCAAAAATTATTCCAAATGTATTTCTAGGTAATACCAAGAAATTTAATGTAAACGTGTGTTCATTGAATCTCCAAGTTATCTGTTCACACTTCCTAGTAATCAACAACTTATTATCAGAAGCAACCATCACTGAAAAATCCTTGATAAACTATGTTTTCAGTCCCAACAACTTGACCCTAATGAAATTATGTGTACTCCCAGAGTCCATAAGAAAAGGGACAGTCTACTTCTTGATAATTCCTTTGATTTGTAATGTATTACCACACAGCATTCCATGTAAAGTATTAAGAGAAATGTAGACATCTGCAGCTTGAATCATGTCTATGTTGTTGTCAAAATATAGTTTGTTTTTCCTCAAAGTCCATGAATTACACTATATCGGCCTCAATTTCTTCCTGGACAAAGAAGATAGCATTGGGCTTACCCCAAACTTTACATTTCAACTTATGCACATAACCCACACAATCCCTTTTCAATCATGTCAGTAACTTCCTTTCTAAATATGGAAGTTGAGGTGCTACCTTTCGAATCGGTAGTTGCTGAAACAAACACCTAAAGCTTCAAACTGGTTGTAGAATGACTCTGCTACAAATTAACCGGAGTTGACCTTGTTTATGTTTCCGAATTGGTCTCTTGTTTGTAGCAATTTATTTTCGAAAACTTTTAAAATTCCCTTTTGAAGTCTTGCAAGATGCATACCTTCTTGCAGAGACTGTGGTTTATGAATTCTCACAGATTTTTCCAGTTTAGTTTTTCATACCTAACAAAGAAAAACTTAATGTCATTGACTCAGATATAACTACATGAGAAAAAAACATAAACTCCCAAATATTCTCCCAAATCTTCCTCTTGTTGCAATCTTGATAATTCAACAATATCCTCAAAAGCACGATCATCAAATCGATATGACATATCTTGTGATATTTGTTCCCAAGATTTTATTCTTGAAACTGGGTTGATGCATGCAATGTTGCTGCCATGAAAAAGCCTTTCCATCCATGGATAACAACAATAACTTTCCCACATTATGTCACTAGTCTAGTTTCCAATTCAAAGATTTGTTCAGCCTTTGCTAATCATGAAAATTTGTGCCATGGAAAGGAAATTGGATGTTCCATAACAGACTACTCGAATTCAGACATGTCAAAAACTCATTCGACATTATTCATGATTGTCTTGCCACTATTCATGACAGTAATGGAAGAAACTAAATTCTCTAATGTATATTACAGTGAAATAATCGATTTATTCATAAAGGAATCGATTAGTCTTGTACAGAATGAAATTAATAATATGATAACAAAATTTAAATCGATTAAAACGAAAAAGAATCGATTAATTTTGACATTTTAGTGTTTTTAGTTGATATAAATTATTTTTAATCGATTAAAATAGCTATCTGTCGCCGCCGTCCCTTTCTGACGTCTGGGGACGTCTCGAACGTTTATGCGAGCGGTCGCGAAAAGATGGTTTAGACTCGCGTATTTGTTTTAAAATGTGTTCATTGCTTCCGAGGTGTCCGACAATTGAATTATCCTCTAATAAAAGCAAGGTTTTCGAAAAGGGGTTCTTATGGAGTCGCCACCAATGTTTTGACCATAAACATTGGAAAAGGATAAAAGGCATTGATTTTAATGAAAACCAAACTTGGCCATTATAACCAGAGCTAGGTAAGGGAGTTAGTTACGTGTGGGGAAGGTGTTAGCACCCCACAACGCCCCTTTCGGGTTCCCTATGACAGATCAATTCGTTTAAAGAAAAGACTTCGAGAAATTACGCAATTACCCTATTTTATTGCATAATATTGAAATGGCTATCTACATAATTTTATATAAATAAAACTAAATAAAGCAAATAAAAGAGATATTAAAATAGCTATCTACATGATTTTATTCTACATGACGTAAATAAAGCTAAATAAAACAATAAATAAAGCGATAAAAGAGAAGGGAATTGAAAAGAACCTCCGTAGCAAGCTTTATATTGAGAATCTCGAACTGTGAGGATGCGTTTTGGCAACCCCTCTCTCTACACAGACTCTCCTCACCAATACAAGATCGACTCCACTAAAAATTTAAAGAAGAATCAAATGCCGGAATATAATTCCTTAACCGATTGTTACCTATTTAAGGCAATCGGAAAGATCATTCGAGAAAGGGAGAGAAGTAGACAAGTGCTCTGAGTTTTTTAAGGTGTTTCAGAGCTCTCTGGAGTGTCTGTGTTCTGAAAAAGTGGCAAATGAGCCTCCTATTTATAGTTTTCGCAGCTGGCGCGCTTTGGGACGGCCGTCTGGGTTGGGACGGCCGTCTGGACTGGGACGGCCGTCCCAAATGGCAATTTTACACAGGGCGAGACCACCTGGGGATCCGGGACGGCCGTCCCACTTAAATTGGCTTTGGGACGGCCGTCCCACATTCGGGACGCGCGTCCCAACTGCTTAATTTCAGTTGGGACGGCCGTCCCAACCTTGGGATGGTGGTCTCGACCTGTTTTGTCCAGTTTTTGTATTTTGGGACCCCAGGAAGCTTTCCTTGCCGTTTTCGGACGTGGATTGGTGCCGATATATGTCCGTTGAAGCTTTATCTTCGTGTAGGAAGTCTTCTTGGCCTTCATTTGAAATGTTGGGCGAGCTTTATCTATGTATAGGAAATCTCCTTTGTGTGGATGAGAGGTCTTCTTTAGTCTTTATCGTGCATATGAGCGAACTCCATGTTGTTGTGGGAGGTTTCCTCAGTTTTTGGGAAGCCGGACGAACTCCATCTTCAGGCAAAGTTCCTCTAGCTTTTATTTTGAGAGGCCGGGCAAAATTAGGGGTCTACACTAGACTCAAATCCTGAGAACATTTTAATCGATTAATTCGCATTTCAATCGATTAAAACGGTACGGACATATTTTCTGATATCCTCTATAAGTTATTTTAATCGATTAATACTTGTTTTATATAAATTAAAACATTCGAGTTAATGAAACCGAACCTGATTTGCAGTTTTGAATACCAAGGGATTTCCAGATTTTGTTCCTGCAAAACAAAATTAACATGTTTTTGGTATCCTTTATAATTACTGGGTCCAATTAGGTTATTTGAAATGACTTTAACTTTGGAATCCATTTCATTCTACCTTTAGGAATAACATACTTTTTAATTCTAAAGTATTTTACTTGAATGACCTCTTTTCATGCGAGTAAAAACATTTAATCCCGAGTATGATTTCCTATTTACATTTGTTTTTCTGACTTTCATCCTAGATTTAAATCCTATGCCAGATTTGTCAAAAATTAGTTTTTGTGACCCAAGTAAAACGTCAAGATTAGCTTGACCTTGTGTAAACCTTGAAACGGTTTGTGATAAAAAATCAATTTTCTTTTGTAATTCTGAACAATTATTACGGGGTTTATTACATGCACAATCAAATTATCATGAATTAATTTTAAGAAATCACAATCAGTTTCATCTTCAAGAATTCTCTTTTCAAGAGAGTCTACTTTATTTACTAGCCAATTATTCAATCCTTTTAGCCTATCATTTTCTTTTTGTAGTTTCTTAGCCTCTTCATGCATTTCATTAAATGCTTCTTGTAATGAATTATAATTCACTAAATTTGAAGAAAAATTAGAACTTACACTGCTGGATTGAAGGTTTTGATTTGCCATTAGACACAGGTTGGCTTCTTCATTATCAGAATTGTCTGTTGATGAAGTGTCATTGTCATCCCATGCTACATAGGCTTTCTTTACATCTGCTGTCCCTTCATGAGTAACCTCAAGAACATCCCACATCTCCTTGGTAGATTTGCATTGGGAGACCCTGAAAAACTCATCCATGTTAAGTGTAGAAGTAATTATATTTTTGGAAATACAATCATCTTGGATTAATTTCTTTTCACAGTCATTCAAGCTACACCAATCTTTGTTAAAAATATCGGTTTCTTGTTCAATGATATTCCACACATTTATACTAACAGATTCAATAAAAATCTTCATCCTAATTTTCCAAAATGGAAAATCTGTTCCACAAAACAGTGGAGGTCTGTTAATAGAAGCTCCCTCAGAAAATGGTAATCTGTTTTCAGCCATGGATCGAAGAACTTGAATAACTTCCAAGCACCTCGCTCTGATACCAATTGTTAAAAAAGTAGTTTTAGATCAAGAGGGGGGGGTGAATTGATCTTTGAAAGTTTTTCGCAAATAACAGATTATCTATTTGTAAAAATAAGATTTCAAATCTGTTCTTGAATCACAAAGCAAGCAATAAAAAATAAACGCAACAACAGAATTAAAAGAGGAGAAAGGTTTAGAAAGACATCACCGGTGTTTATACTGGTTCACCCAATACCAGGGCTACGTCCAGTCTCCAGCCAAATTCCAGCTGGGTTCCACTAGATCAAATGTTTTACAGATTACAATCTTACACTTAATCTACCACAAGAACCACAATTCTAGGCACCAACACCTAACCTTTCACCAAGAACCAAATTCCAATTCTTGACAACCTCTACAACCAAATTCCAGCTGCAGAGAAACCAGTGCCCACAATTCCAGGCACCAACACCTAACCTTTCACCAAGAACCAAATTCCAGTTCTTGACAACCTCTACATCCAAATTCCAGCTACAGAGAAACCAGTGCCCACAATTCCAGGCACCAAACAATACAAAAAGAATGTACAGAAATGAAAAGAAGAAACTAGAATGCTCAAACCAGTTTTATGCAATTCTGCAGTAAGTTGTTTCTTCTCAAAAGAATGCAATTTTGCCTCAAGAAAGATTTCTTTTGAACTTCACAAAAACAGGCGCGAATCTTTCTTGAAAGAGTGCTAAAGTTTGCTTGCTTGATTGCTAAAAATTGATGTTCAATGTTGTTTTTAAAATGTTCAAGCCAAACTGTTTTTATAGAAGATTTTCAAAATTGTTGGTTTAATCAATCTGTTAAAAGATTCTTTTAATCTGTTAAAAGTGTAGTTTAAATCTGTTAAAACTTCTTTTAATCCATTAATACGTTCTTGAGTCTTTAACATATTTGTTTTAACTGATACAACAATGTTTATATCAATTAAAACTCTTTACAAAAAATCTTCTAATTTGATTTAATCGTTGTTTCGCGATTCAATCGATTAATATACTGCAAAACTTTCTTGTAAAACTTTCCAAGTTATTTTAACTGATAAAAATAAGTTTTAATCGATTAAAACGCTGTGTAGAAATTTTCTAAGTTGTTTTAATCGATTGAAACGTGTTTTAGTCGATTGAAAAATCTCTAATCGGTCATAACTCAATTCTGATCGATCATATCTGATTCTGATTGGTCATAATTGCATTCTGATCGATCATCCAGAATGTTAAGTGGATTTAATCGATTAAAACCAAGTTGTATCGATTAAAATACTGCAAAAACACTTCTCTGAACATTCTAAGTGATTTTAATCGGTTATTTCAAAACTGTATCAGTTAAAAACTTGTTTAGGAAAGCTTTTGTCAAAATACTTTGTTTTTAACTTGTTTAAACGATTTTAGAGGCATTTTGCAAAATCTTTTAAGTGAAGAAACCTCATGCAGCATAATAGATAAAAATGATTATACCTAAGCATAGCAGCGAACACACTAATCTCTCTACTCTTTTATCTAAGTGACTGTTGACCGCTACAAAGTTGACTTTGACTTTATCTTTGACTTCATCAAATCAACAGGATCTTTATCAGAGTATTTCAATAAGATCTTCATCACTTACAAAAGCGTCCTCAAGTTTCAAAGAGTTAATGTAAATCTTGCTTCAGAGGTTCCTTCTCTATTCTCTCTCTCTTTTATTGCTTTCTTTATCGCTTTCTTTGTGTGCATTAGATAATAGACCCATGTAGATATTTAAATTCTGCAAGTAGATAGAATAATAAGGGTAAAAGCATAGTTTTTTCAAGTGTTTATTTTTTAAGCTAGTCCATCATAGGGAACCCGAAAGGGGCATTGTGGGGTGCTAACACCTTGCCCACACGTAACTAACTCCCTTACCCGACTCTGGTTGTAATGGTCAAAGTTGGTTTTTTCTAAACCCATTGCCTTCTTCTTCTTTTTTACCTTTTTCAGTGTTTAAGGTTAAAACACTAATGGCGACTCCTCGAACCTTTTCAAAAACCTCGCCTTTAGGTCCAGCCCAGTTATCGGACAGCCTAAAGGCGATGAACCATTTCTTTCAAAAAAACGCGAGTCAATTCAAAACCATCGCGTCGCTCTGACCACCTCTTTTGACGGCGGCGATAGGCGTCCTCTTGTGACTCCTTGGGGGAGTATATCCTTCTGCTTCTAGTCATGCCCCCATGTAGACCCCTAATTTTGCCCGGTCTCTCAATAAAGGCTAAAGAGACTTCCTACAACAAGATAAAGCTCGCCTGGCATCTCAATAAAGCCCAAGAAGACTTCCTATATGAAGATAAAGCTTTAACGGGCATTCATCGACACCAACCGACGTCCGAATAAAGAAAGGAAAGCTTCCCAGGGGTCCCAGAACACAAAGGCTGGCCAAAATAGGTCGAGACAGCCGTCCCAAGGTCGAGACGGCCGTCCCAACCTTCCCTGGCCAAGTGGGACGGCCGTCCCAAGTGGGACTGCCAGTCCCAGCTTTTAGGTGGTCTCAGCCTTTGTAAAAGAGGTAGTTGGGACGGCCGTCCCAACCTAGACGGCCGTCCCAACCTAGACGGCCGTCCCAACCCAGAGGGTGTCTCGAATGTGCAGGCAGCGAAAAACTATAAATAGGAGGCTCATTTGCCACTGTTTCACACACCAGACAACTCCCAGTACTTGTCTATTCTCTTTCCTCTTCGAATGAACTCTCTGATTGCCTTAATAAGGCAACAATCAGTTAAGGAATCATATTCCAACATTCGATTCTTCTGTAAAATTTAGTAGAGTCAGTGTAGTATTCGGAGAGGAGAGTCTTTGTAGAGCAAAGGATTGTCAAAACGCATCCTCAGGATTAAAGATTCGCAATACAAAGCTTGCTACGGAGGTTCTGTTCAATTCTCTTCTCTTTTACTGCTTTATTTATTGCTTTCTGTATTCAATGTAAACTAAAATCATGTAGATATCCATTTTTAATATTATGCAATAAAATAGGGTAATCGCGTAATTTATCGTAATCTTTACTTAAATGAATTAATCCGTCATAGGGAACCCAAAAGGGGCGTTGTGGGGGTGCTAACACCTTCCCCACACGTAACTAACTCCCTTACCTAACTCTGGTTATGATGGCCAAGTTTGGTTTTTATTAAAATCAACACCTTTTTATCATTTTCCAATGTTTACGGTCAAAACATTGGTGGCGACTTCAAAAGAACCCCTTTTCGAAAACCTTGCTTTTATTAGAGGATAGTTCAGTTGTTGAGCACCTCAGAAGCAATGAACACATTTTAAACAAAAACGCGAGTCTTAACCATCTTTTCGCAACCGCTCGCATAAACGTTCGAGATGTCCCTGGATGTCGGAACGGACGGCGGCGACACCCCAATGCCGGCTATGTTGGAGATGTCCTCCTTTATTGGTGAAGATTTCCCATATCTCTAGGGTACAACTTTATTTGATTCATAAGGGAAAGGACGAGGCACAAATAATCACACAGGCATCCTTGCCCCCTCCTTGTTATTGACTTTGATAACCAATGACCGAGGATTATTGTCCTCTTGTGGTGAATCGACTATTGGGGAGAGCTTGATTATGAGCAGTTTTCTCTCCATCTTTCTTATTGGTGGAAGACGTATCAATTAATCCTTCCTTTTTATTATCTTATTTATTAAAAGTGAAGGAGGGGTAATCAAATATGCAAATGAATGAAATGCATGCACGTAGACAATTGTTGAATAAAAGGAATTTTTATTTATTTGTAGAAAATGTACATTCCCCTACACCATGCTATGAAGCACTTTTTGACAGAAACGGAAAAGCCTAAAGAAACCCACAGGCGAGTTCTGATTTCTATGTAATTCCTCTTCAGCTTCCCGGACATGATGGGTGAGTGCTTCGGTTTGCTTGTGGACCGCCTAGCTCATATCTTTGTTGTACTTTTGAGCCTCTTTGATCTTCGCCTCTTGATGGACGACCAAGGCTTGTAACTTGTCGAGTCTCTCAAGGGCTCGGTCTCATTCTCGTAGCACTTGGCCATACTGAGCTAATCCATCTCTTTCTTTGCAGTGCAGCTCAGTAAGGCTTTTGTTAAGTCTCTGGGTAGTCTCCCATCCTTGACGTATTTCAGACTGAGTCCTTGTGAGGTCTTGCAGCAACCCCTTGATCGTCTGAGCCTCTTTTGCACATTCGGCCTCAAGGTGTGCTGACTTGGAAGTTATTTCTTGTAGTTGGTTACCCGAGCTAATTCTGGCAGATTTGGATGCTCGAATAACTTGCTCACTGGAATTAGCACATTGGTCTTTAAGGCACTCTATCTCATGATCTCTCTTCTTGCATTGCCTATGTAGACCGTCAATAGTGAGGATAGATTCTTGCTCTTGTTCCTCAAGGGCCCTCATCTGGGCTCCCATGATTTCTATCCTCTAGGTCAAGGCATCGACTTGGCTTTGAAGCTCTCCACTGGTTAAGGCGCAGCAGGTGGGGCGGATGGTCGTGACATCCCTCTATTTCTCCTCCACTCCTCATAGTCACTAGAGACAGCTACTCGAGCTTTGTCTAACTCTCTATCTCCCATGAAGACTGGTTTCTCCCATGCTCTTCGTACAGCAAGTGAGTTAGCAACAGTGCATTGGTCTCCAAAGAAACACAGTCCTCTGAGCTCTTCCCGTGATAATGTGGTTTGGGTCCTCATGAGTTGTCTCATATCCACCTTTGGAGAATAGGCTATGCAACCTCTGAGGCCTATTAACGGTATGCTCGGATAATCCCCACATCTGATGAGGATTGGGCCAGGTCGGAACCAAGGACATGCCCAAGATAAACGGTTGGGGTCCCATTGTTCCAACTCGACCTTCCATTGCATAGTTAGGCGTCGGTGGAGAGGGATTTTGGAGAAGCTTTTCAAAGGGTCGGGGAACATCCCCATGCCACTGGAGGTGTAGAAATGTGTGATAGCCCACATGAAGAGCAGTGAAGAGAAGCATCTGAGTGTTCTCCCTTGCTTTTGGTGACAGAATTCAACCGAAAGCAAGGTGTCGGCAAGAAGTGCAGGGAAGGGACTCTTCGAGTTCACGTCCCAGGCGAAGAAGGTGTCCATGACGGCTTGATCCACTGTGTCGAGTTGGAAGGGAAACAACATAGTCTCAAAAACGATCAAAGTCAGGGTTTTGTTAAAAGTAGACCAGTCTGCCTTTTTCAGCCAAAGTGGACAGATGGTCTTCTAACATTGAGACTTTCCAACCTTGAACATTCCCTTTTGCTATTAGGGTAGTCTGCTGAGATGGCAATCGGATGATGGCAGCGACTTGAGCTGCAGGAGTATATGCCTCATGGCGAATATGGACCCCGGCTGACTTGGGCCATCTTAACATAATCTCATACTCCTCCAAAGTGGGCACCATATTGAACTGTGGAAATTCAAAGTAGTGCAGACTAGAGTTCCAAAAATGGACTAGAATCCTAACGAAAATAGGTTCAACACAGATCTTCAGTAGGTCGAGAATCCGTCTGTAGGATTTTCCAAAGTTGGAGTGGACCTCTGATGGCATCAACGCACAAAGCCATTCTAACTTCTCGGCATGGTATCGGGGAATATCCACTTTCTTCAACTGTCTACTAGTCCCTCCATTTTTCTAGAAAACAAAAATGCATGCTATGAATATGATGTTAATGCAAGCATGCATGCAAGTGTTTATTTTTCCTAAACATTATCATGTTTTATTTTCTACATGATGCATGATAGTGTTTGGTTTTTGTTTTTTCCTTTAAAAAAATAAACTATCTATGTGGATGTTCATGAGTTTAATGTTTATGAACAAGGTCCCATTTTTGTTTTATTGGACTTATTTGATTTTTTCAGTTTATTTGTTTTGTTTATTTTATAACATTTTATCTCTTCTGTCGGACTGCGTGGCTGCTTAGCTTACAAAGAACCTGAAACCAGGCTAGCTAAAAGGCAGAATGCCTAAGATAAAAATGGTTTATTGCAAAAGAATAATTTTAACGTCCCTTATCTTTTCTGTCAGACTGCGTGGCTACTTAGCTTACAAAGAACCTGAAATCAGGCTAGCTAAAAGGCAGACTGTCCAAGATAAGGGTGTTTATTGCGAAAATATTTTTTGTGGTTTTTCTATTTTTTATATATTGTATGGTTATGCTATGCAATCAAATGCAACAAAAAAATGCACACACAATTCACTCATCCGCGAACAAGTAGGATGACACTTTTAATTACGAGGTAGGGGTTTCCTCACTAAGGCTAGGCCCCCATGGTGCCCCCATTATAGGGTCCCCACTCTCTAGCCTTCTGACCATGCATGGCACTAAGGCCTTAGCCAGTCTTTGTGCCAAAAGAGGAAGGTTATCACCTTGAATGGTGGTTTTCGACCATACCGGTGGGCTCATGGCCCTCACTACGACAAATCGTACCTGCCACCCCACTCCCTATGGATTTCCCACTTGCCCCCGGGTATAGGGGGAACTGTTGTGTGCAAGGGTTTGTGTACAATTTGTATTTCAAACAATTTCATAAAATAAACAAACAACAGTTATTAAAGCAAAGCAAATAAAACATATTATAAAACAAAGTAGGGTAAAAGTGAAGTTTTTAAGTTTTTTATTTATTAAACTTGCCCATCACTAAATGGGATCAACTCTCTAGGCTTCCCCAGTGGAGTCGTCATCTGTTTGTGTCGTTAAAAGAGGCGGTCAGAGCAACGCGATGGTTTGACTTCGACTCACGATTTTAAAGTGATGTTACAACGCCTTTAGGTTGTCCGATAACCGGGCTGGACCTAGAGGCAAGGTTTTCGAAAAGGGTTCTAGAGTCGCCACCAATGTTTTATCCAGAAACATTGGAAAAGGAAGAAAAAGAAGGCGTTGGTTTAGAAAAACCAACTTTGCCCATTATAACCAAAGTTGGGTAAGGGAGTTAATTACGTGTAGGGAAGGTATTAGGTTCCCTACGACGCCCCTTTCGGGTTCCGTATGATGGATCGTTTGTTTTATAAATAAAAAACTCTAAATTTACTCTTTTTCCCTTATTTATTTGTTTGCGGAATTTAAAATGTTGACTACATGGCCCTAACAGCTATTGTACAGATAGATGTAATAAAAAAGCGATAAAAGAAGAGAGAAAGTGTAAGAACCTTCGAAGCAAGCTTTTGTATTAATATTCTTGGCAAAGAAAGGCGCTTTTTGGCAACCTCCACGCTCTATAGTGCTGATCGCTCTTTCTCGCAACACAATAAAACTCTCACTAAAAATACTAAGAAACTCCAAAAATGCTTCAGAGGGATCCTAGGAGAAGAATTTGAGAAAGTTGCAGAAGAGAAAGTTGAAGAATGTTGTGAAAAGGATGAGGTCCCCCCCCCTTTTATAGGAATTCGCGCCTAGCAGGTCAGGACCGCCATCTCGCCAAACGGGATGGCGGTCTCGCCCTTGGCAAATGGCGAGAAGGCCATCTTGCCAAACAAGATGGCGGTCTTGCCATTGGCGATTGGCAAAAAGGCCGTCTCGCCCTTTGCCGATGGCGAGACAGCGGTCTCGGCCTTCTAGGTAGAATTTTTTATTTTTCCCGTACAAAAAACCTTCCTATCCTAATATAGGGTCTATTGGTCAATCCTAGGGACCTTTTAGGCCTTGCCCATTGTAGACCCCAAATCTTGTCCGGCCTCCAAATAAAGACCAGAAGACCTCCTATTTGAAGATGGACGAAGCCTAACAAGCCACTAGGAGAGACTATTAGGCCCCATTCTAGGATAGGAGGGAGTTTCTGTACAAAAAATAAGGTTCCTCGCCTTGTTGGGACGAGAACGCCATCTGGATTTCCCAGACCACCGTCTCGCCACCTGCGAAGGGCGAGACGGAGGTCTGATTTCCCCAGACGGCGGTCTCGCCGCGTTTGGCAGTCGAGACGGCGGTCTCGTTAGATGAGACGGCGGTCTCGACCCTGTCAGACGAGACCGGCGGTCTCGCCACCTAACAGCGCGAAAACCTATAAATAGGGGCTCTCCTCCCCTCATTTCCACACACCACAAGCTTCTAGCTCTCCCTTCTCTCTAAAATTTCTCTCTAGAATCCCTCCGACGCATTTCCGGAGTTTCGAGTGCCTTTGAGAGCGTTTTTTCGGCGTCTAGAAGAGTTTCAGACGTCTTGTAGAGTGAAGGGCTGCCAAAAAGCACCCTCTTTTAAAAGAGAAATAACAAAGAAAGCTTGCTTCAGAGGTTCAAATTCTCCCTCTCTACTTTTTACTGCTTTAAATTAAATTATGCAATAGATTAGGGCCATGTAGTCATCATTTTAAATTCCGCACAATAAAAAGGGTAAAAGAGTATTTTCCGGTTTATTTATTAACATAAAAAGCTGGCCTATCATAGGGAACCCGAAAGGGGCGTAGTAAAGGAACTAATACTTCCTTTACCACGTAACTAACTCCCTTACCCAATTCTGGTTCTAATGACCAAAGTTGGTTTTCGAAAACCAACGCCTTTTTAAACCTTTTCCGATGTTTCCGGTAAAAACATCGGTGGCGACTCCATAGAACCCAAAATAAATAAAGTCCTTGGGTTAGCGCGGTTATCGGACAACCCAATGACACCTTTCGAAAACCTCGCCCCTAGGTTAGCCCAGTTATCGGACAACCTAAAGGCGTTGTAACCACCCATCAAAAAACGCGAAAAACAAAAGGGTCGAAAAAAACCATCGCGTCGCTCCGACCGACCTTCTCTCTTTTTGAGACGACGGCGACAGATGGCGACTCCACTGGGGAAACCTCGAGAGTTGATCCCATTTATTGATGGGCCAGCTAAAATAATAAACAAACCAAGAAAATAACACTTTTGCCCTTAACTTGTATTTATAACATGTTTTAATGTTTGGCTTTAATAAATTGTTGTTTGTTTATACTTGCGCAAATTGCTTGAAATATAAACTGCACACAATCCCTTGCACACAACAGTTCCCTCTATACCCGGGGGCAAGTGAGATAACCATAGGGAGTGGGTGGCAGGTACGGTTCGCTGTAGTGAGGGCCTTGAGCCCACCAGTGTGATCGGAAACCACCACTCAAGGTGATAACCTTCCTCTTTTGGCAACAAGACTGACTATGGCCTTAGTGCTAAGCATGGTCAGACGGCTGGAGAGTGGGGACCCTATAATGGGGGCACCTTGGGGGCCTTAGCCTGGTGAGAGCAGTTAGAACCAACCCTTGCCAATGCACTTTTCTGCAGGAAAACCCTACCTCGTGATAAAAACGAAATCTCGCCTGTTCGGGGATGATCGAATTGTGTGTGCATATGATTGTTGCATTTGTATGTTGCATAGCATAAACAAACAACAAAACAACAAACAACCAAAAATATATTTTCACAAATAAACACCCTTATCTCTGGACGATCCGCTTTTAGCTAGCCTGGTTTCGAGTTCTTTGTAAGCTAAGTAGCCACGCAGTTCCGACAGAAGAGATAAGCGACGCTAAATATTCTTTCACATAAAGCCATATTTTATCTCGGACAGTCTGCCTTTTAGCTAGCCTGGTTTCAGGTTCTTTGCAAGCTAAGTAGCCACGCAGTTCCGACAGAAGAGATAAAAGGCTATAAAATAAGAAAATAAATAAAAATCGAAATACAAAAACACAAAAAAAATAATAATATAAACAGCTTCTGACAAAGTCAACTCATTCATATTACACCATACCATGAGTAAAGAAAAACCAAGAGAGAAAAAAAATGAGAGCGCATTCAGCATCATTTAAATAAAATCTCTCATGCACAAGCATACTCATGTTAGTTTAAGCACTCAACATGCATTAATAAAACTTCTCGGACATTCTAGAAAGTGGCTGGTCCTCTCCCTACTCGCACTCGTGCACAAAAGGCAAAAGCAATGGAAAAATTGGAGGAACAGAACCGAAAGCTCACTGCGGAGGTCAATACCCTCCGCGAGCAGGTGGCCCAATTAATGGAGGACGTACGACAGGGTCAGAATAAGGGCGAAGGCCAAGCTGAACACGTCCCTCCCCATGAGGAGGACGAAGAAGAATACTTCTATGATGAGAAGGATGCCAAGACTGCACGCATCCTTACTCCAGAGGTATCCAAGCAACAACTCTCTGCCCTGGAGGAGAGACTGAAAGCAGTCGAAGGACACAACTTCGACGTCAAGGAGGTGGCGGACATGTGCCTAGTGAAGAACATCCACTTCCCTCCCAAATTTAAGATCCCGGACTTCCCCAAGTACGCCGGGATGACCTGCCCAAAGAACCATCTTACGATGTATTGTCGTAAGATGGCCGCCCATGCTGAAAACGAAAAACTCCTGATCCACTGCTTCCAGGAGAGTTTGGCAGACACAACTCTCAATTGGTACATGCAGTTAGAGAGAGGGCAGGTCCAGAACTGGAAACAGTTGGCTGACGCTTTTCTCCGTCGTTACCAATACAACATCGATCTGACCCCCGACAGGTCAGATCTCAGGACTCTGAGCAAGAGGAACGACGAGCCCTTCAAAGCGTACGCCCAAAGGTGGAAGGAAATGGCAGCCCAGATAGAGCCTCCTTTGACGGACAAGGAGACAGTGGTTATGTTCATCGACTCACTGACCGGAGCGTACTACGATAAAGCGATAGCCAATACCTCCAATCTTTTTTCGGACATAGTCACTGTGGGGGAAAGAGTAGAATAGGGGCTGAGGAACGGGAAGATAGCACAGCCTTCCCAAGCTGGCGTCTCATTCAGGAAGCCTACTGGCAAGAAGAAGGACGAATCTGTGCATGCAATCAATTTTGCTACTCCTTCTTCTACCACACAAACGCCCAGGCAGCCTCGCAAGAAAGAAAGGAAGTTCACTCCAATCTCCACTTCCTACTGACTGCTGCTACCTCAGCTGCTGGAAGCTAAGCTCCTGACCTGCGTCCCTCCCAAGAAACAGTTGGAGTCTCCTTACCCCGAATGGTATAAGCCAAACGAGAAATGTGCTTACCATTCGGGTTCACCCGGGCACTCTACAGAAAATTGCTTGACCCTTAAGTATCGGGTTCAAGAACTAATCGACGCCGGGTGGATTACTTTCGACGCCTCTGCTCCCAAGACGGATGACAAACCTTTATCAAAGCCGAGTAGCAGTAGAGGGAGGATCGGGAGGATAAGCCCTAGGGTCTTTTCTTTTTAAGCTTTTCTCTATATCTCCTGCGGTCCCCCCCCGTGGCCGCAGGAATTTTGATTAAAAGGGCTTGTACATACATCTCATTTTCATTAATACACGAGGCATTTTGTCATATTCATTATTTTCCCTCTTCTATTTATTATTCTTTCAAAAATAAATTGAATAATAAAATCTATGACTAAAACAGAACCTAAAACACATCATGTCTGTGATTGATGAATCTCCATGGACCCCGGAAACGGAAGGCGAATGGATTGAGTCCGACAGTGAGCAGGAGACCATTTCTCCGGACATGCAAAGAATGTTGGAAAACGAAACACGCATCATACAACCACATCAAGAAGAAATAGAAACTGTTAATTTGGGAAAAGAGGATGAGGAGAAAGAGGTGAACATCGGCACCCAAATGGAAGGTAGCATGAAAGAGGGATTAATATAGCTTCTGAAAGAATATATGGATGTATTTGCTTGGTCATATCATGACATGCCTGGGCTCGACACGAGCATAGTGGAACACAAATTGCCACTGAAAGAGGGGTTCCGACCTGTAAAGAAAAAGCTCAGAAGAATCAAACCGGACTGCTCCTTAATGATAAAAGAGGAGGTGCAAAGGCAGTTGGATGCCAACTTTCTTGTAGTGTCCAAATACCCAGAATTGCTGGCCAATATAGTACCCGTCATCAAAAAGACCGGGAAGGTCAAGGTCTGCGTGGATTATAGGGACCTCAATCGAGCAAGTCCAAAGGACGACTTTCCCCTACCGCACATAGACACACTGGTAGACCATACCGCTACCAACACGTTGTATTCCTTCATGGACGGGTATGATGGGTACAACCAAATCAAACTGGCTGTTGAGGATAGAGAGAAAACCTCCTTCATTACACCATGGGGCACCTTTTGCTACCGAGTGATGCCATTTGGGCTAAAAAATGCGGGGGCAACCTATCAAAGGGCTATGGTCACACTGTTCCATGACATGATCCATAAGGAAATAGAAGTATATGTGGACGACATGATTGCTAAGTCCAGAAATGAAATGGACCACATTCAATATCTCCGAAAACTTTTTGATCGACTTCGGAAGTATCAACTTAAGCTAAACCCGGCAAAATGTACTTTCGGAGTACGGTCAGGAAAACTTCTAGGGTTCATTGTCAGTGAAAGAGGAATCGAGGTGGACCCCGACAAAACCAAGGCGATCTTGGAAATGCCTCCACCAAGTACAGAAAAAGAGGTCAGAGGTTTCCTAGGCCGAATTAATTATGTTGCCCGTTTCATCACGCAGTTAACGGATAAATGTATCCCCATCTTTAAACTGTTGCGCAAAAACCAACCAACGGTGTGGAATGTAGAATGCCAACAAGCGTTCGATAAAATCAAGACTTGTTTAACCAATCCCCCAGTATTGGTACCACCCGTTGAAGGGAGACCTCTGATCCTATATTTATCAATACTTGAAGAGTCCATGGGATGTGTGCTCGGCCAGCATGATGAAACTGGGAAAAAGGAACGGGCCATTTACTACCTCAGTAAGAAGTTCTCAGATTACGAAACCCGTTATACACCATTCGAAAAACCCGTTGCGCATTGGTGTGGGTCACTCAACGTCTCAGCACAATACATGGCTCTAGCATACAACATGGTTGGTCTCCAAAATGGATCCAATCAAATACCTCTTCGAGAAGCCCATTTTGACCGGAAGAATAGCTAGGTGGTAGGTTCTCCTCTCAGAATTTGACATCATTCATGTCACCCAGAAAGCTATTAAAGGAAGTCCCCTAGCGGATTATCTAGCCCATGGATCCACAGACGAATACCAATCCTTACAGGATGACTTTCCCGATGAGCATATCATGCACATCGAACATGAAGAGACCAAAGAAGAGATGTGGACCATGTTCTTCGATGGGGCTTCAAACATGCTTGGACACGGGGTAGGAGCTGTTTTGATATCCCCCAAAAAGAAACACATCCCTGTAACGGCCAGGCTTAATTTCGATTGCACCAACAACATGGCCGAATACGAAGCATGTGCACTAGGGATCCAAGCGGCTCTAGATCACGGAGTTACTAAGCTCAAAATATTCGGTGATTCCTCCCTCGTCATCTATCAACTTAAAGGAGAATGGGAAACCCGAAACTCAAAATTGATTCCATACCTAGAACACATCCACGAGCTGGTCTCAAGAATGGAAAACGTCACCTTCCAGTATATCCCTAGGGAGGACAATCAAATTGTCGACGCCCTCGCCACTCTATCATCCATGTTTGCCCTGGACCAGGAACATGAGATGCCAGTCATTCAAGTCAAACTACATGATAAACAAGCTTTCTGCATGGCAGTAAATGGCGAGCACGATCAAAACCCTTGGTACCATGACATCAAGCGGTACCTCATGAAGGGCGAATATCCCAAAGGAATCAGTGACAATGATAAGCGAACCATTCGCAAAAGGGCCATAGGGTTCACGTTGATTGAAGGGACCCTCTACAAAAAGAGCCCCGATTCCACCCTCCTAAGGTGTGTGGATCAAGAAGAAGCCCAAACCTTGATAAAAGAAATCCACAAGGGGACTTTTGGAACCCACGCACCCGGGCATGTCATGGCAAAGAAAATCCTCAGGGCAGGGTACTATTGGTCCACGATGGAAGCTGATTGTCACCAATATGCCAAGAAATGTCACAAGTGCCAAGTATACGCCGACAATATTCATGTGCCGCCCGCACCTCTCAGTAACCTGGTACACTATGGCCATTTTCTATGTGGGGCATGGATGTCATCGGACCCATCGAACCCAAAGCGTCCAACGCCCATCGCTTCATATTGGTAGCAATCGACTATTTCACCAAGTGGGTTGAGGCCGCGTCATATGCACATGTAACCCGGAAAGTGGTGACCACCTTCATCAAGAAAAACATTATGTGTCGGTACGGCATCCCTCATAGACTCATTACTGATAACGGGACCAATCTCAACAATAAGATGATGGAGGAATTATGCCAAGACTTCAAAATCCAGCACCACAATTTCTCTCCGTACCGACCAAAGATGAACGGTGCAGTAGAGGCAGCCAATAAAAATATCAAGAAAATCATCCAGAAAATGGTAGTCACCTACAGAGATTGGCATGAAATGCTTCCCTTTGCCTTACATGGTTACCGAACGTCGGTACGGACCTCCACAAGGGCTACCCCGTTTTCCCTCGTATATGGAATGGAGGTCGTGCTACCAGTAGAGGTCGAAATACCCTCTCTGCGAGTTGTTATGGAAGCAAAATTGATAGAAGTTGAATGGGTCCAAAACCAGTATGATCAGTTAAACCTAATCGAAGAAAAACGGCTGGACGCCATATGTCGGGGGCAAGCTTATCAGCGGAAAATCAAGAAGGCCTATGACAAGAAGGTCAATCCCCGCACCTTCTGAGAAGGAGATCTAGTAGTAAAGAAACTGCTTCCAGCCCAGAAAGACAAAATCGGGAAATGGGCAGCCAACTACGAAGGACCCTTTGTGGTCAAGCGAGCCTTCTCAGGAGGGGCCCTTATACTCACCAATGTGGACGGAGAAGAGCTCCGGTACCCTGTCAATTCAGATGCAGTTAAGAAATATTACGCCTAAAGACATTGCTCATGACGCGTCAGGATGAAAACTCGCAAAGAGCGTCCTGGGAAAAAGATAGGGTCTACATTCCTCGATAGGACACGTCCTACGCAAAAATTAGAGGTTTAAAAAACAAACAAAAAAAAACAAAAACAAAAAAAAAGAATAAGAGAAAAACAAAGCAATGATTACCTTAGCCGAAAACCGCAAAGGCGGCTAAGGTAATACCTTCACAAAAGCAAGCAGACTTCGCATAGTCTTCACTCTGGGTTCAAGCATCTCAACTGAAGGGACCAGGAAAACACGGGGAAACAGAGATCACATACATGATTGTGGCACCCTCATACAGTTTAGCCAACCTGGGCCAGCCATGCTTACAAACTCTATTGTAAACCCCCATGTAAAAATAGACCATCTATTTATATCAATAAAATTGTCTTTTATTCTCTTTACCTACTTGTGTAAATGCCTCTGTATTAACGAAATATGAGCATGCATAAAACAAGCAATTCGAGAAAGCATAAAAACAAAAGACGCGCATCACCAATCAGGGTCGTCCCAAGTAAAAAAATACAGAGTAGCCTGCTAGATCGAAAACTTGCAAAGGGCGGTCTAGGCAAAAGATAGGGTTAAAACAAAAGTGCAGAAAAGAATAGTCACGAAAGAACAAAAAAGAAGTACCGGTCATTTTCTAGATGTCCTCAACCAAAATTGCATCAATAGCATCCACACACAAATAGTCGCACAAAAATGACTTTGTCAAAAGTAAAACAAACAAAAGTACATAGACAAACATTCATGTCAAGAAGATCATCTTCATGTTTGCATAAAGACATCCCGGTACGACTTCACCGACCCTTTTGCCATCCTTCCCAAAGAAGTCAAGCGTAACAAAAAGAAAACTAAGAGAAAAGGCATACGCTCAAGAAAAAGCCAAAATCCTAAATCGCGAGAAAAAAGAGATAAAACCACGAGAAAAAAGGCAGGATTAAGCCATCACCTCAACCAACAAAATTTTGACTACCAAGCAAGAGTCGAACAAAACCAAGACCCATCCGACCAACCAGCAAGGATCGGATAATCATCATCAAAAGAACAAAACAAGGAAATCCCCAGCAACCAACAAAGCTGGATGAAACACAAAGTTCCCGGCACAGCCCGGATGACCATTCAAGAGGTCCAAGAACAATCAACCAAACACAGAAAACACTCCCCAGAGAGCCGGCGCATGAGCTACCCAAGCAGTAAGCCGCCACTACCACCAGTCTTACGCATCGGACTGTACCAGCCTGATAGCGGGTTTATACCTATCAACCAAGACACAAGGAGTGCCCGAACCGGCGCATGGGCCACCCGAACAGAAGCCGCCACTACCACCAGTCCTACACAGTGGACCGTACCCAGCCTGATAGGGGGTTTATACTTATCAACCTGCGCACTCGTTGCGCCTGATCCGCGCTCGAGCCGGATCGACAAGTCGCACTACCACCCCGATGGGGGATCATACCCATCCAGTCCCACACAACGGACTGTACCACCCCGATGGGGATCATACCCATCCAGTCCCACACAACGGACTGTACCAGCCTGATGGGGGGTTCATTCCCATCCAGTCCCACACAACGGACTGCAACTACCAGCCTGATGGGGGGTTTATACCCATCAACCGAAGGATCAGCTACCGTCAGAAGGAGTATCCTGAGGTTTTACCACGTATTAACCAAAGGGATCGTCTACGTCAGAAGTAGTATCCTGGAAGTGCACGAATACACAATTTTCCCCAGAAGATCACCCGCCGCATAGACGGAACATCTGAAGGGCAACCGGGAAAGAGGGTCAACTCCTTTACCTTCCTGTCAATCTGTCTGGCACAACAGGCCAATAGCTGACTAGTCAGGTAAAGGGGGGGCAGCTGTAGACCCCAAATCTTGCCCGGCCTCCAAATAAAGACCAGAAGACCTCCTATTTGAAGATGGACGAAGCCTAACAAGCCACTAGGAGAGACTATTAGGCCCCATACTAGGATAGGAGGGAGTTTCTGTACAAAAAATAAGGTTCCTCGCCTTGTTGGGACGAGAACGCCGTCTGGATTTCCCAGACCGCCGTCTTGCCTCATGCAAGTGGCGAGACCGCCATCTCGCTTGACGAGACGGTGGTCTCGCCACCTGCGAAGGGCGAGACCGCGGTCTCATTTCCCCAGAGGGCGGTCTCGCCGCGTTTGGCTCGTTAGACGAGACGGCGGTCTCGACCCTGTCAGACGAGACCGGCGGTCTCGCCACCTGACAGCGCGAAAACCTATAAATAGGGGCTCTCCCCACCTCATTTCCACACACCACAAGCTTCTAACTCTCCCTTCTCTCTAAAATTTCTCTCTAGAATCCCTCCGACGCATTTCTGGAGTTTCTAAGTGCCTTTGAGAGCGTTTTTTCGGCGTCTAGAAGAGTTTCAGACGTCTTGTAGAGTGAAGGGCTGCCAAAAAGCACCCTCTTTTAAAAGAGAAATAACAAAGAAAGCTTGCTTCGGAGGTTCAAATTCTCCCTCTCTACTTTTTACTTCTTTAAATTAAATTATGCAATAGATTAGGGCCATGTAGTCATCATTTTAAATTCCGCACAATAAAAAGGGTAAAAGAGTATTTTCCGGTTTATTTATTAACATAAAAAGTTGGCCTATCATAGGGAACCCGAAAGGGGCGTAGTAAAGGAACTAATACTTCCTTTACCACGTAACTAACTCCCTTACCCAATTCTGGTTCTAATGACCAAAGTTGGTTTTCGAAAACCAACGCCTTTTTAAACCTTTTCCGATGTTTCCGGTAAAAACATCGGTGGCGACTCCATAGAACCCAAAATAAATAAAGTCCTTGGGTTAGCTCGGTTATCAGACAACCCAAGGACACCTTTCGAAAACCTCGCCCCTAGGTTAGCCCGGTTATCGGACAACCTAAAGGCGTTGTAACCACCCATAAAAAAACGCGAAAAACAAAAGGGTCGAAAAAAACCATCGCGTCGCTTCGACCGACCTTCTCTCTTTTCGAGACGGCGGCGACACCCATCTTCGAATCAGAAGTCTTCTGCTCTTTATTTTGAGGCTGGGCAAGATTTGGGGTCTACAATCCTCCTATACTCTTCTAGAACCCCTCTGAAGCATTTCTAGTGTTCTAGTGCTCTTTTTAGACATTCTAGAGTCTTTCGGTAGAAGAGTGAGCAGCATTTTAGAGTGAGGGGATAGCCAAAAAGCATCCTCAATCTTCAAAAGACTAATACAAAGCTTTCTTCAGAGGTTTCTTCCACATACTCTCCTTTATTGCTTTCTTTATAGCTTTTCTCGTGTGCATATTAAGTATTAAAGTCATGTAGATATTTAATTTCTACAAGTAGATGAAATAATAAGGGTAAAGGCATAATTTCTTTAGTTTTCATTTTATAAGCTAGTCCATCATAGGGAACCCAAAAGGGGCGTTGTGGGGTGCTAACACCTTCCCCACACGTAACTAACTCCCTTACCCAACTCTGGTTGTAATGGCCAAAGTTGGTTTTCTAAAAACCAACGCCTTTTTCTTCCTTTTTCGATGTTTATGGTAAAAACATCGGTGGCGACTCCATCAAACCTTTTCAAAAACCTCGTCTTTAGGTCTAGCCCGGTTATCGGACAACCTAAAGGCGTTGAACACATCTTTTAAAAAACGCGAGTCAATCAACACCATCGCGTCACTCCGACCGCCTCTTTTGATGGCGACGACAATTATGACAGTGAAAAATGTCATGTTACAAAATTTTATCACACTTGTGCTTTGGAGGCTTATGCATAATATTACTTCGACAACTTGTACCTCCATATCCAGTATCCTAACACTCTATGTAGTCTTTAGGAATCATCTTAGGCTTGCTTTAATCTTGAATAAAATCTTTATCAAATCATATCTTGGGTTTGGGATTTGGGATGGCCGTCCCAACCATCAAAATAGGCTGAGACGGGTCGTTTGGCACTTGGGACGGCCGTCTAGGCTTGTTGGGACGACCATCCCGACTTTTGGTGTTAGAAAAGTAGTTTTAGATCAAGAGGGGGGTGAATTGATCTTTGAAAGTTTTTCGCAAATAACAGATTATCTATTTGTAAAAATAAGATTTTAGATCTGTTCTTGAATCACAAAGCAATCAATCAAATATAAACGCAGCGACAGAATTAAAGGAGAGAAAGGTAAAGAAAGATATCACTGGTGTTTTATACTGGTTCACCCAATACCAGGGCTACGTCCAGTCTCCAGCAAAATTCCAACTGGGTTCCACTAGATCAAATGTTTTACAGATTTACAATCTTACACTTAATCTACCACAAGAACAAAATTCCAATTCCTGCACTCAACCTCTCACCAAGAACCAAATTCCAGTTCTTGATAACCTCTACAACCAAATTCCATCTGCAGAGAAACCAGTGCCCACAATTCCAGGCACCAACACCTAACCTTTCACCAAGAACCAAATTCCAGTTCTTGACAACCTCTACAACCAAATTCCAGCTGCAGAGAAACCAAGTGCCCAAATTCTAGGCACCAAACAATACAATAAGAATGTAAATAAATGAAAAAGAAGAAACTAGAATGCTCAAACCAGTTTATGCAATTCTGCTGTAAGTGTTTCTTCTTCAGGAGAAAGCAATTTGCCTCAAGAAAGAATTTTAAAAAACTTCACAAAAGTTGGCGCGAATCTTTCTTGAAAGAGTGCTAAAGTTTGTTTGCTTGATTGCTAAAGATTGATGTTCAAAAATGTTGTGTTTAAAATGTTCAAGCCAAACTTTTTTTATAGAAGATTTTCAAAACTTCTGGTTTAATCAATCTGTAAAAAGATTCTTTTAATCTATTAAAATTGTAGTTTTAATCTGTTGAAACTTCTTTTAATCCATTAATACGTTCTTGATTCTTTAACAGATTTATTTTAACTGATACGACAACGTTTTTATCAACTAAAACTCTTTACAAAAAAATCTTCTAATTTGATTTAATCGATTGTTTCATGTTTCAATCGATTAATATACTGCAAAACTTTATTGTAAAACTTTCCAGGTTATTTTAACTGATAAAAATAAGTTTTAATCGATTAAAACGCTTTGTAGAAATTTTCTAAGTTGTTTTAATCGATTGAAACGAGATTTAATCGATTAAAAGAGTTCTGATCGATCATAACTAAATTTTGATCGATCATAACTGATTCTGATCGGTCATAATTGCATTCTGATCGATCATCCTGATTCTGATTGGTCATAATTGCATTCTGATCGATCATCCTGAATGTTAAGTGGATTTAATCGATTAAAACCAAGTTGTATCGATTAAAATACTGCAAAAACACTTCTCTGAACATTCTAAGTGATTTTAATCGGTTATTTCAAAACTGTATCAGTTAAAAACTTGTTTAAGAAAGCTTTTGTCAAAATACTTTGTTTTTAACTTGTTTAAACGATTTTAGAGGCATTTTGCAAAATCTTTTAAGTGAAGAAACCTCATGCAGCAGAAAAGATAAAAATGATTATACCTAAGCATAGCAGCGGACACACTAATCTCTCTACTCTTTTATCTAAGTGATTGTTGACCGCTACAAAGTTGACTTTGACTTTATCTTTGACTTCATCAAATCAACAGGATCTTTGTCAGAGTATTTCAATAAGATCTTCATCACTTACAGTCTCCCCCTATTTGATGAAGACAAACACCACTTTGAAAAAATAACTCTGCAAAAGAAGTCACTTGATAAAATAGATTAGTGAGTAATAAAGAAATGAATTATTTTCCTATTTCTCCCCCTAAATTGTTGCTTCCTAAATAAAGAATTATTTCTGATCAAAAGTAAAGCAACTAAAGAAACTATTCTCCCCCTTTTGACTTCATAAAAAAAAAACAGGGGACAGAAGAGAAACAATGCAAATGTATGTAATAAGTTTTAGATTTTGAAAATTTTAAAAAAATGAATATGATATCTTGCTCATGTAAAGATCAATCAAAGTTGATTCAAACGTATCTTCATTAACACGTTTGTAATGAATACAATGAACACGTGTAAAGATAAGGGAATCACGCTTTAGTAGCATGTTACAAGAACAACCATTAACTAAAGCCTTTAATTTTTCTTTCCAGAATAAAAATCGATTAAAAACAGGAAAAAATCGATTAAAAAGTACTTGTTAATGATTTTAATCGATTGAAATAAAGTTTTAATCGATTAATCTAGTGAAGGATTTTGAAAGTATGAAACATAAGTGCATTTAATTGATTAATTCGACATTTAATCGATTAAAACAGTAAAGAAAAATGTTGTATAAATTCTTTTAATCGATTTAAAAGATTTTTTATTGATTAAAACGACCAGCTTTTGAAATCTTAGTAATGTTTGATGCAAATTTATGCCAAATCTAGTATAAATTTTGTAAAACTGATCATCTAGAAGGATGTTTAACAATAATATAAACTACATCGATTAAATTTTAACCAATAGATCCAACAAAATCAGAATAAAATCTTATTTAGCTAATTTAACTGATGTAAGCTAGTTTATAAAGATTTTTAATCGATTGATACGCAGTTTAATCGATTATTTTGTTGTGAAAAGTGTTTCCTTTAATCAATTTAATCGATTAAATCCATTTTGTATCAGTTAAAACTCTCAGGGATCTATGTTGAATTCTATCTATGCTAGTTTGTTTCGAATTTAAAACCTACATTATATTAATCAAAGCTAAAGAGATTGTGCCTGGTATATAACCAGTAAATATTACAGACCCAGAAATTTAAAATTAGCATCAAAAGAAATAAGCAATAAAAGAAAGATGAGAAGGGATAAGAAGGGACCCTTTCTGTCCAAAAAAAAAAACTCAATCATCCCAGTTGCCTTGGTTCCACAATAACATCTGAAACTCCTTTAGAATTATTGAAAGATCCTCTTGTTGGTTTGTTGTTAGGGATGCCAGATCATCAGTATAAAATTGATCCCTGTACTACCAATAAAACACACATACCCTGTGCCAATTTTAGCTTTCCATTAAATTCTTGAATTTTTGTCTCAGATTTGTCTCCTTACAGTATCACCTCGTGACCTTGATGATTAAAACGAATTATCAAAGTTGCACAATTCCAATGAATTTCACCAAGAGTCTTGAACCAATGCAAGCCCAAAATTATTCCAAATATATTGCTAGGTAATACCAAGAATTTTAATGTAAACGTGTGTTCATTGAATATCCAAGTTATCTGTTCACACTTCCTAGTAATCAACAACTTATTATCAGAAGCAACCATTACTGAAAAATCCTTGATAAACTATGTTTTCAGTCCCAACAACTTGACCCATTTGACACTAATGAAATTATGTGTACTCCCAGAGTCCATAAGAAAAGGGACAGTCTACTTCTTGATAATTCCTTTGATTTGCAATGAATTACCACCCAACATTCCATGTAAAGTACTAAGAGAAATGTAGACATCTGTAGCTTGAATCATGTATGTGTTGTTGTCAAAATATAGTTTGTTCTTTCTCAAAGTCCATGTCTTACACTACATCGGCCTCAATTTCTTCCTGGGCAAAGAAGATAGCGTTGGGTTTACCCCAAACTTTACATTTCAACTTATGCACATAACCTTTCGAATTGGTAGTTGCTGAAACAAACACCTAAAGCTTCAAACAGGTTGTAGAATGACTCTGCTAAAATAACCGGAGTTGACCATGTTCTTGTATATCTTGTTTGTGTTTCCGAATTGGACTCTTGTTTGCAGCAATTTATTTTCGAAAACTTTTAAAATTCCCTTTTGAAGTCTTGCAAGATGCATACCTTCTTGCAGAGACTGTGGTTTATGAATTCTCATAGATTTTTTCAATTTAGTTTTCATACCTTTCAAAAATTCTCCCAAATCTTCCTCTTATTGCAATCTTGATAATTCAACAATATCCTCAAAAGCACGATCATCAAATTGATATGACATATCTTGTGATATTTGTTCCCAAGATTTTATTCTTGAAACTGGGTTGATGCATGCAATGTTGCTGCCATGAAAAAGCCTTTCCATCCATGGATAACAACAATAACTTTCCAACATTATGTCACTAGACTAGTTTCCAATTCAAAGATTTGTTCAGCCTTTGCTAATCATGAAAATTTGTGCCATGGAAAGGAAATTGGATGTTCCATAACAGACTACCCGAATCAGACATGTTCGAAACTCATTCGGCATTATTCATGATTGTCTGGTCGCTATTTATGATTGTAATGGAAGAAACTAAATTTTCTAATGTATACTACAGTGAATCCAATTTTCATTTGGATGTTATGACACTAATTTTCAGAAACAAAGTAATCGATTAACCAACTAATTAACCTATTTATCTGATCTTTAATACTAGGTTTAAGAATGCTATAGTGAAATAATTGATTAATTCATAAAGGAATCGATTAGTCTTGTACATAATGAAATTAATAAAATGATAACAGAATTTAAATCGATTAAAACAAAAAAAAATCGATTAAATTTGACATCTTAGTGTTTTTAGTTGATATAAATTCTTTTTAATCGATTAAAACAGCTAGACTCAAATCCTGAGAACATTTTAATCGATTAATTCGCTTTTCAATCAATTAAAACAGTACGGACAAATTTTCTGATATCCTCTGTAAGTTATTTTAATCGATTAATACTGTTTTATATCAATTAAAACAATCAGTTTATGAAAACAGAACCTGATTTGCAGTTTTGAATACCAAGGGATTTCCAAATTTTGTTCCTACAAAACAAATTTAACATATTTCTAGTACCCTTTATAATTACTGGGTCCAATTAGGTTATTTGAAATGACTTTAACTTTGGAATCCATTTCATTCTACCTTTAGGAATAGCATACTTTTTAATTCTACAGTATTTTACTGAATGACCTCTTTTCATGCAGTAAAAACATTTAATCACAGAGTATGATTTCCTATTTACATTTGTTTTCCTGACTTTCATCCTAGATTTAAATCCTATGCCAGATTTGTCAAAAATTAGTTTTTGTGACCCAAGTAAAACGTCAAGATTAGCTTGACCTTGTGTAAACCTTGAAACGGTTTGTGATAAAAAATCAATTTTCTTTTGTAATTCTGAACAATTATTACAGGGTTTATTACATGCACAATCAGAATTATCATGAATTAATTTTAAGAAATCACAATCAGTTTCATCTTCAAGAATTTTCTTTTCAAGAGAGTCTACTTTATTTACTAGCCAATTATTCAATCCTTTTAGCCTATCATTTTCTTTTTGTAGTTTCTTAGCCTCTTCATGCATTTCATTAAATGCTTCTTGTAATGAATTATAATTCACTAAATTTGAAGAAGAATTAGAACTTACACTGCTGGATTGAAGGTTTTGATTTTCCATTAGACACAGGTTGGCTTCTTCATTATCAGAATTGTCTGTTGATGAAGTGCCATTGTCATCCCATGCTACATAGGCTCTTTTTACATCTGTTGTCCCTTCATGGGTAACCTCAAGAACATCCCACATCTCCTTGGCAGATTTGCATTGGGAGACCCTGAAAAACTCATCCATGTTAAGTGCAGAAGTAATTATATTTTGGGCAATACAATCATCTTGGATTAATTTCTTTTCACAGTCATTCAAGCTACACCAATCTTTGTTAAAAATATCGGTTTCTTGTTCAATGATATTCCACACATTTATACTAACAGATTCAATAAAGATCTTCATCCTAATTTTCCAAAAAGGATAATCTGTTCCACAAAACAGTGGAGGTCTGTTAATAGAAGCTCCCTCAGAAAACACTAATCTGTTTTCAGCCATGGATCGAAGAACTTGAATAACTTTCAAGCACCTCGCTCTGATGCCAATGGTTAGAAAAGTAGTTTTAGATCAAGAGGGGGGTGAATTGATCTTTGAAAGTTTTTCGCAAATAACAGATTATCTATTTGTAAAAAGAAGATTTCAGATTTGTTCTTGAATCACAAAGCAATCAATCAAATATAAACGCAGCGACAGAATTAAAGGAGAGAAAGGTTAAGAAAGATATCACCGGTGTTTTATACTGGTTCACCCAATACCAGGGCTACGTCCAGTCTCCAGCCAAATTCCAGCTGGGTTCCACTAGATCAAATGTTTTATAGATTTACAATCTTACACTTAATCTACCACAAGAACAAAATTCCAGTTCCTGCACTCAACCTCTCACCAAGAACCAAATTCCAGTTCTTGATAACCTCTACAACCAAATTCCAGCTGCAGAGAAACCAGTGCCCACAATTCCAGGCACTAACACCTAACCTTTCACCAAGAACCAAATTCCAGTTCTTGACAACCTCTACAACCAAATTCCAGCTGCAGAGAAACCAATACCCAAATTCTAGGCACCAAACAATACAATAAGAATGTAAATAAATGAAAAAGAAGAAACTAGAATGCTCAAACCAGTTTATGCAATTCTGCTGTAAGTGTTTCTTCTTCAGGAGAAAGCAATTTGCCTCAAGAAAGAATTTTAAAGAACTTCACAAAAGCTGGCGCGAATCTTTCTTGAAAGAGTGTTAAAGTTTGTTTGCTTGATTGCTAAAGATTGATGTTCAAAAATGTTGTGTTTAAAATGTTCAAGCCAAACTGTTTTTATAGAAGATTTTCAAAACTGCTGGTTTAATCAATCTGTTAAAAGATTCTTTTAATCTGTTAAAAGTGTAGTTTTAATCTGTTGAAACTTCTTTTAATCCATTAATACGTTCTTGATTCTTTAACAGATTTGTTTTAACTGATATGACAACATTTGTATCAATTAAAACTCTTTACAAAAAAATCTTCTAATTTGATTTAATCGATTGTTTCGTGTTTCAATCGATTAATATACTGCAAAACTTTATTGTAAAACTTTCCAAGTTATTTTAACTGATAAAAATAAGTTTTAATCGATTAAAATGCTTTGTAGAAATTTTCTAAGTTGTTTTAATCGATTGAAACGAGATTTAATCGATTAAAAGAGTTTTGATCGGTCATAACTAAATTCTGATTGATCATAACTGATTCTGATCGGTCATAATTGCATTCTGATCGATCATCCTGATTCTGATTGGTCATAATTGCATTCTGATCGATCATCCTGAATGTTAAGTGGATTTAATCGATTAAAACCAAGTTGTATCGATTAAAATACTGCAAAAACACTTCTCTGAACATTCTAAGTGATTTTAATCGGTTATTTCAAAACTGTATCAGTTAAAAACTTGTTTAAGAAAGCTTTTGTAAAAATACTTTGTTTTTAACTTGTTTAAACGATTTTAGAGGCATTTTGCAAAATCTTTTAAGTGAAGAAACCTCATGCAGCAGAAAAGATAAAAATGATTATACCTAAGCATAGCAGCAGACACACTAATCTCTCTACTCTTTTATCTAAGTGACTGTTGACCGCTACAAAGTTGACTTTGACTTTATCTTTGACTTCATCAAATCAACAGTATCTTTGTTAGAGTATTTCAATAAGATATTCATCACTTACATTTGGGACAACCATCTCGACTGTTCTGGCCAGATTTTGTGTTCTGGGACTTCCGGGAAGCTTTCCTTTCTTTATTCGGAAGTCAATTGATGTCGTTAGATGTCCACCGAAGCTTTATCTTCAAATAGGAAGCCTTCTTAGCCTTTATTGAGAGGCCGGGCAAAATTAGGGGTCTACAAGCCCCCTTAGTGGGTTTCCTACTGTCGCCGCCATCAAGATTTAGAGGATTCTTATGGAGTCGCCACCAATGTTTTTACCAGAAACATCGAAAAAGGAAAGAAAAAGGTGTTGGTTTTGTTAAGAAAAACCAACTTTGGTCGTTAAAACCAGAGTTGGGTAAGGGAGTTAGTTACGTGTAAGGGAGGTATTAGCTCCCTTACGACACCCCTTTTGGGTTCCCTATGACGGGCCAGTTACTTTATAAATAAACTTTTTGAAATGACGCTTTTACCCTTTTATTTGCGGAATAAAAAAATGATGACTACATGGCCCTAATTAACGCATATATAAATAATAAAGCGATAAAATAGAGAGAGAGGGAGAATGAAGAAACCTCTAACGCAAGCTTTGATGAATTCTTCTGAAAAATAAGGTGTGTTTCCACGGTTTTATCTTTTTTCTCACGATTTCGGATTTTTGCTTTTTTGATACTTAGCGTAAGTCTTTTTACTTTTTAGTTTCTTTTCGTTACGCTGACTTTTTTTTTAAAAGAGAACAAAAATGAATGAAAGGAATTTTATTTATGATATAATTTTATTACAACAATTATTTTGGGGTAATATCCCTAAGATGGCGGGCTCGAGCCAGGAGACGATCCAGGAGGAGGGAACTGCCAATACATATGTCTCTGAAACTCTGCCTGGTGTCGCCGCCGTCAAAAAGAGCCGGTTGGAGCGACGTGATGGTTCCGACTTTCCTGTTTTTCGCGTTTATATGGTGATGTTACAACGCCTTTAGGTTGTCCGATAATCGAGTTGAACCTAGGGGCGAGGTTTTCAAAAAGGTGTTCTTAGGTTGTCCGATAACCGGGCTGACCTAAGAACTAATTTGAAGGGGTTCTTATGGAGTCGCCACCGATGTTTTTACCGGAAACATCGAAAAAGAAGAAAAAGGCATTGGTTTTCCGAAAAACCAACTTTGGTCATTAAAACCAGAGTTGGGTAAGGGAGTTAGTTACTTGTAAGGGAAGTGTTAGTTACCTTACGACGGCCCTTTCGGGTTCCCTATGATAGGCCAGCTATTTTCTAAATGAACTTTTGAAAAGACGCTTTTACCCTTTTATTTATGGAATTTAATCATAAAAATAAAGACAGTAAAAGAGAGGGAGAGAATGAAGAAACCTCCGAGGCAAACTTTTGATTAATTTTCTTGAAAGTAGGGTGCGTTTTGGCAGACGTTCGCTCTTACAACGCCAAAAACTCTCAGAAACACCGGAAATGCTTCGGAAGGGCTCTAGGAAGAGAATTTGAAGAAAGTGTAGAAGGGAAAGTGGAAGAACTGTGTGAAATGAGGGGGGGAGCGCTCACTATTTATAGGGATTCACGCCTGTCAGGTCGAGACGGCCGTCTTGACTGACAAGGTCGAGATGACCGTCTCGCCATTTGGGACGGCGGTCTCAACTTGCAAAAGTGGCGACACCGCCGTCTCGTTTGGCGAGACGGCGGTATCGACTTTTCCAGTGACGAGAAGGCCTTCTCGCCAAATGGGAGGGGGGTCTCGCCATTGGCAAGCGGCGAGACGGTCGTCTCGACTTGCATCAATGGGGAGACGGCGGTCCCGAAAAGCGAGACGGCGGTCTCGACTCCTAAAGATGAAAATCCTTATTTTTATATAGAAAATTCTTCCTATCCTAATATGGGGCCTAATAGTCTCTCCTAGTGGCTTCTTAGGCTTCGTCCATCTTCGAATAGGAGGTCTTCTGTTCTTATTTTGAGGCGGGGCAAGATTTGGGGTCTACAGCTGGCTTCGGACTGAGTCGAGATGTTCTTGTCAGAGAAGTGTCAGGTCTTGTCTCATCCCTTCTTGTACCTGGCCGAAGGTCTAAAGGCGTTGAACCATTTCTTTCAAAAAACGCGAGTCAACTCAAACCATCGCGTCGCTCTAACCACCTCTTCTGACGGCAACGACAACCCCATTACAACCTTTGAAAGTCCTTTTGATCTTTATATGAATGTGTTATTGGTTGTTGATTTTAGAGTATTGCCAAGTCTATGTGGTGCTTGTTTTTCATGGGTGCTTTGAGATTAAATAGTAGCCTAAACACTTGAGTGATACAGTGCATATCTTGTGAGCTTCTGTTGATTTTTATTTACCTCTTGAGCATATTGATTTTCTTGACATGTTTTGAATTGTTTGGATGATGTCCATAGATGTCTGGTTTCTTTGACTCTTTGAGTGATGGAGGTTGTCTATTCCTTTTGTTTCCCAGGTTTCATTGAGGGGTATGTAATTTTGTTTATATTTTTGTTTGTCTTTGTTTTTGTTTTTGTCCTTTGCATGATTTTCTTTAATGTTTTTGGATTTATTTCCTTGCTTTGCTTCTTAATTTTGCCCAGGAGTGCAAAAGGCTAAGTGCGGGGTTATATGATGAGTCATTATATTCCCATATATTTCTTACCTTTCTATACATATTTTAATTAGTGTTTTGGGCTTAACTTTCTATTATTAGTGAAATTTTATTAATTGGGCTTCATTGGGCCAATAATTCAGATTTTAATCTATTTGATCTAATTTTTGCTCATTATTATTTTCAGGACAGTTTAAAGCAATTTTGGGCTTGGAAGGTGCGGGGATTTTGATATTTGCAAACGATTGCGATGGATGACTAAACTCCTGTGTTTTTGTAAAATTATGTAGTCAACACTTTTAGGTTGCCCGATAACCGGACTAAGCCTTAAAAGTGAGGTTTTCGTAAATGGGTTCTATGAAGTCGCCACCAGTGTTTTAACCTTAAACACTGGAAAAGGGAAAAATGGTGTTGGTTTTAAGAAAACCAACTTTGGCCATTATAACCAGAGTTGGGTAAGGGAGTTAGTTACGTGTGAGGAAGGTGTTAGCACCCCACAACGCCCCTTTTGGGTTCCCTATGATAGATTAATTTGAAAAATAACGATTCTAGAGATTATGCTTTTACCCTATTTATTCATTGCGGTATTTAAATAACTATCTACATGGCTCTAATATCTAATGCACACAAAGGAAAGCAGTCAAGGAAAGCGATAAAAGAGAGAATAGAGAAAAGAACCTCCAAAGCGAGCTTTTATAAAATCTTGAAACTTGAGGATGCTTTTTGGCAATCTCCTTGCTCTACAAAGACACTCCTCCCTCCAAAGGAAAAGAAAACTTCAACTCTTGAGTGTCTAAATATCACTCAGATTTCATAATAATTCTCAGAGTCACCTAGAGGTCTTAGAATGCCTTCTAGGTAGAGAGAAGAGTGTGAGAGTATGTGAAATGAAGTGAAATGAGGTCCTATTTATAGGAATTTGCTCCAGGCTGGCCGACACAGCCGTCTGGGCTCCTGACAGGTGGGACAACCGTCTGGAAATTTGGGACGGTCGTCCTGGGCTCAAAAATAGGTGGGACGACCGTTTGGGAATGTGGGACAACCATCTCAAGGTTAAATGAAGGTGGGACGGTCATCTGGGTAAGTGGGATGGTTGTCTGGACAAGTGGGACGGCCGTCCCGAGCTTCGTGGCAGGATTTTCCTACTTTTTCTTATTTTTTGCATCCAGAAAGCTCTCCTATCCTTACATGGAGCCTAGTGAACATTATTAGGGGCCTAACGAAGCCTTGTCTATCTTCGAACGGAGGATTTCTACCCTTATTGTGAGACCGGGCAAGATTTGGGGTCTACAGTTGCCCCTCCTTCACCTTACTGACCGGTTGTTGGCTGTTGTACCAAGAGACCAGACGACGGGTGATGGAGGTAACCCTCTTGCCAGGTCATCCTTCGGATGCTACTCTAACACGATAGCTGACCCTCACGATGATGAATGGTGGTGTTTTCTTCAAAATTGACCATAGGGTGTTCCCTTTGACCCTGTGGTGATGGGAACAAACCCCCACCTGGTTTACAGTCCTCTTCTTTGGGCTGACCCCCAGGGTTTTATCTTTAACCCTGTGGTTGATGGGTACGAACCCCCGTCTGGTTATCATAGCCTTGGGATGCTCCTTTGATGCGGTAACTGACCCCGTATTTGACAAGTGGGAAACCTCAGGATGCTCCTTTGATGCGGTAGCTAACCCTGTGGTTGATGACTGTGAACCCTCATCATGATTGGTGCCTCAGGATGCTCCTTTGATGCGGTAGCCGATCCTTTAGGATGCTCCTTCAATGAGGTAGCCAATCCTTCGATTTGCAAGATGCTCCTTCGGTGAGGTAGCCGATCCTTCAGGATTCTTCTTCAATGAGGTTGTCAATCCTTCGATTTTCAGGATGCTCCTTTGGTGAGGTAGTCGATCCTTCGATTTGCAGGATGCTCCTTCGATAAAGTAGTCGATCCTTTGGTTATTCTCAGGATGCTTCTTTAATGAGATAGTCGATCCTTTGATTGAAAGAATTGGTTTTGAGTACCCTTTTGTAGTTCACTTTGTATGACTAGATGAGTACACACCCCCATCTGGTTTGATGTCCACTTTTCTTGGACTAAACTGTGTGGTAGCCGCTTACTGATCTTGGTCATGCGCTGACCCCATGGGAAGTAGTTCTTTGCTTTGAAAATTGTTTTTGTCTTTTTCTGGTGGTTGATGTGACTGATTTTCAGCACATCTTAAGTAGCTTATAATGTTATGTTATTGTTTACAATGTGTTAATAAAGCTTAATTAACTATAATTTGTATTACTAGGCCTTTAGAAGCCTTAACATGAAATTTTGCATAAAAACAATAAATTAGCTGTATTTTATTGTATACGGGTACTGACATTGGTTCACTGTTTTATTTATCATTTTTTCTTCAGAGCTCCTAAAACATGATTCTTAAAGCATTGAAAACTATACTAATTCATCTTTCCAGAGGATTAAGAACCACCCAATTTGGTGCTAAATTTAATTTTATACAAATTATTAAAGAGAGGTTACACGCACAAAGTTGGTCCAACAGGCATGCCTCCGTAAAATAATTATCCTAAATTCATTAGACCGCCAAAATTAGTAAAAGTGATGGTGTTTGAAAGCTAACTTAACAAGCTTTCTAAAGAGACCGGAAACGTTTAATTTGAATAAGTATTGAAGAAAATACAAGCGTTTGAATTATGCGGTACTGCACTGAAGCGAAGATAGCGCGACTCTTCAACATGTCTCTCAAGTTATTGAATTATCTCCGGTTATGGGCCTTGTAACTTGTAATTGTACATTAGTTAAAGCTTATATTAGATTAAATTAATGTAAAAACAAGTAGTCAAAGTTCTAGAATTCAGAATCAATCAAAATCGCATTTTCTCTGCACTGGTTTTCTCTCTCACGCTCAAGCTTCTCTCCATGGGTTTCTTCATTGCTTGCATCACATTCTCCATGTATGTGTTCCATTTTCTTCACTGTTTTTCATGAATTGGTTCTGGATCTTTGTCTTCTACTCTTTCTATTTCTGTGAAATTGAATCGCATGTGATAAATTGTTCTAGACATGTGTTCTTGACTTGGTTTAGCTTGTGGATGTCTCTCGGTTGAGGATTGAAGCTTGCAATCACTTTTGAACTATATGGTGAATGCTTAATTGATTAATTAGGTTTTCACAGTGTCAAAAACGCAGTAGTCTTGCAATCTTACTTACACCGAATCATGTTCATAGTTATTGTTCTTGCTTTCTTTAATTTTCTGCATTTTACTGCTTTGACTTTACTATTTTTATGATTTAGATGCTTTGCAGTCACGGTAATTAGGTTTTATTGCTTTGGTTACTTGTTTTAATCTCTATAAAAGCTTAGTTTTAGGATTAGATAGGTTTTATGGCACTGTTTTAGGTTTTGTTATAGATTAGCATGAGATTAGAATAGGTTAGGTGTGGTTAAGTGTTCATTTTAATTTTCTACACTGCAAATCCCCCTAGAAAATTGAAAAACTCATAAATATATGCACTCATTCCAGTACTTTCAAATCACATTTACCACTATTTTTTGAACGTTTTGACCGAATTGACCACTGTCACTCGATCAGGTTTCTAGCCATGCGCACCAAAATTCTCTCACACGGTCATCTCACATTTTAAAACCTCAAAATACAAAATAATTGCATTTCTCTCGGTCAATCATATATTTTATACATTGCATTCAAATCTTGACCGAGACATCCCTTCATAATTTCATTTTGACTGAGACATTTTCATTTTGTTTATTTTTCGACTGGCAATATTGTTTATTACAGTCATTTTTCATTTTAAAAACTCAAAAATAATTACATTTCACCCGGTCATTCATATATTTTACACCTTGCATTTGATTCTTGACCGAATAATTGTTTTTACATTTTGTTTTGACCGATATCACATATTTCTCACTATGTCTGGTGTGTTTCTGACTGTAGTCACTGTTCATCACAGTCAGATTTATGAATTTGGTTTAACTTCATTCTTTTGCATTATTTTTCATTTCGGTTAGCATTCTTCTCGGGCAACCATGTATTTTGTTCACTGATTTCAATTTTTGACTGAGACATCTCATAGTATTTGCATGTTGACTAAGAGCACAAATTTCTGACCATAATTTCTGACTGTTATTACTGTTCACATCGGTCAGATTTGCAATACTGATCGTGGTTACTGTTCATCACGGTCAAATTTGAGACTTTACATTGTTTTTGTTATTCTGCATATTTTTAGCCATTTTTGGATTCTGCAGTTTTTTCATTCACTGCATATTAAGATTGAACCTTATTTTAGTTTAGTTTAAGATTGTAAATTTTATTTTTAGTTTAGTTCCCCATTGAATAATTCATAATCAATCATATACTCTTATTACTTCCTCGGATTGATATTTTCGTTCCCATTGTACTGCATTATTACTATTTTAGGGGAACTTATTTGAAAGTGTTGAAACTGCGACAAAAATCTATACCTTTCAGTGGTCATCCAGCTTCCTAATTGTTGGGGATTCTTTGTTTTTGGTCTTTTCCAATAGCCATCCAGCTTTGCCTATTGTCGGGGTTTCTTGGTTCTTTTTTGGGCTTTTTTCATAGCCATCCAACTTGTTGATTGTTGGGGATTCTTGGTAATTGGGTTTTTCCTATAGTCGTTTAGCTTGTTGATTGCTGGGGATTTTTGGTTTTTAGGCTTTTTTGATAGTCATCCAGTTTATTGGTTGTTGGGGATTCTTGGTAATTAAGTTTTTCCAATAATCATCCAACTCGTTGATTGCTGGGGATTGTTGATATTTACGCTTTTCTAATAGCCATCCAACTTGTTGTTTGCTGGGGATTTGTTGATTCTGATGATGCCTCTGATTAGGCAGGGATCCATTAGGGATTTGTTAATTCTGATGCCTCTTGAGTAGGTGGATGCTTCATCTAAAGTGAAGACTTTAGGGTTTGCACTATTTTTCCTCTGAATAGGCTGATATTCCACTTGGGGATGCTGGCTCATTGCTTACCAGTTCTTGCCTATACGCAGGTAAGCGAATCTTCTGTGAGGATGTGAATTTGGAGATTGCCTTTGCAGTAGGCTCACTGGGGATGTATTTCTCTTTTTGGTCATCCACCGGGGAATTATTTATCTCCCTGGGGATCTGATTTTTTATTGCCCTCTGGGGGAAATGGAATTTATGATTCCTTGATTGATGCTGGTAGGAGCTGACTTTTGAGAATCTCTTATTCCACTCGGGGATTTCATTGGTTACCTAAAAGTTAGGATTTGTATTCAATTTTTCCTTTTTTCTACAATTTATCTATTTTTTTGCTATTTTGAAATTTGTCTTATTTGAGGGTGTAATGCGTGTGCCTTTTTACTTTTTAGTTTCTTATTTGCACGCAAGCTTTTTCTTCTTTTTGAGGATCCATAGGGGATGAAGTTTTGTTTCTTTTTCTCTTTTTTTTGTGGCCTTCTTGGGGAATTATTGGCCTTTCTTTGAGATGGCCTTTTCTTTTTGGGCTTCCGCTAGGGATGAAGGGTTTTCTTTCTTTTTTGGTGATCCACCAGGGAATTATTTGACTTCCCGGGGATCTGATTTTGATTTCTTTCTAGGGGATGGAGTCTTGGCTCCTTGATTGATGTTGATGCGAGCTGACCTTGTGAAGCTCTTATTCCACTGGGGGATGGGAATTTCTAAAATGATCCACTTGGGGATTTTATTCGGCCTTCTCTGTCGTGGCCTTTTCCTTTTGGTCATTTGCTGAGGATGAAAGATTTTCTTCCTTTCTCTTCCTTTTCTTTTTTGTTGAGCCCTTGATGGTATGGAGGTTGGACTCCTTTGACTATTGATGATGATGGGCTTTTATGAAGCCTTTATTATCCTTTAGGGAATGTGGCAGAAATTTGGTTGATTATGCTTGATGACTCATGTGGTGGCAATGCTGAGACTTGGGGTAATATTTTTTGTTTTATGCTCTAGAGTAGGAAAGGATCCGTTTGGCGATGACTAAGCCATTCCATCGAATTTTCTTTTCTGACGATTGTGCCTTCTTTCTTGGGTAGAAGGATGGCAGTTGAAGCTTTGGCTCCTAGAACTCTTGTTGCCGCCACAAAAAAGCGATTGGAGCGACGCGACGGTTTTGATGACTCACGTTTATTTTAAAAAATATGGCCATCGCTCTTAGGGTGTTCGATAATCCAACTATCCCTAAGAACGAGGTTTTCGTAAATGGGTTCTGGAGTCGCCACCAATATTTTTACCATAAACATTGGAAAAGGAAAAAAGAAGGCATTGGTTTAAGAAAAGCCAACTTTGGCCATTATAACCAGAGTTAGGTAAGGGAGTTAGTTACATGTGGGGAAAGTATTATCACCCCCACAACGCCCCTTCTAGGTTCCCTATGATGGAATATTCTTAAAATAAAGACAATAAAATTATGCTTCTACCCTATTTATTTATTGCAGAATTTCAATAGCTATCTACATGGCCCTAATAACTGATGTATACAAGGAAATCAATAAATGAGAAGAGATATGAAGAAGAACCTCTGAAGCGAGCTTTTATAAATCTTTGAACTAAAGGACACTTTTTGGCAGTCCAGCACTCTACAACAACGTTCCTCACTCGAACAAAAACTATTAACTAACTCCCCGAGGGTCAAAAAGATCACTCGTACTCTGTAAAAATATTCAGAATTGCTTAGAAATCCCAGAAATGGGTTCTCAGAGAAAAGGAGAGTGGAGAAGGTGTGTTGATAGTGGAGAAATGAGCCCCTATTTATAGTAAAACGTTTCAGGTGGGATGCCCCTCTAAGAAAGTGGGACAGCCGTCCCAGGCTCAAGGAATGGTGAGACGACCGTCTGGGAAAGTGGGATGGTCGTCCCAGCTTCCAGGAATGGTAAGACGACCGTTTGGGAAAGTGGGACGGTCGTCCCAGGTTCAAGGAATGGTGAGATGGTCGTCTGGGAAAGTGAGACGGCTGTCCTAGCTTAAATAACAAGTGGGACGACCATCCCAATTTTCTAATTTTTTCTGAATTTTTTTATTTTCTCAAAAATCTCTCTTCTTGTTAAATGAAGCCTAGTGAATGCTACTAGGGGCTTAATGGAGCCTTAACCATCTTCAAAATGGATGATTTCTGAGGTCTACTAAATGGCCGGGCAAGATTTGGGGTCTACAATTGCCCCCCCTTCACCTACCATACTGGTTGCTAGTGAATGCTGTAAGACCGGATGGTGGGTGAAGGAGTTAACCGTCTTGCCCGATTTTCCTTCGGATGCTCCTCTGATGCGGTAGCTGATCCTCTAGACGAAGAATTGTGTCTTCTTATGAGTTGACCACAGGGTACCCACTTTGACCTTGTGGTGATGAGTACGAACCACCACCTAGTTTGAGTCTTCTTCTGTAAGACTTGTCTTCCAGATGCTCTTTTGGTACGGTAGCTGACCTTTCGAACGATGAATGTGAACCTCCAGGATGCTCCTTTAATGCGGTAGTTGACCCCTTCGGTTGTAAGATTTGATTGAAGCCCCCTTTTATAAGGCTTGATGAGTACGCATCCCCATCTGGTTTGATGAGTACGAATCCTCCTTTGGTTTGGCTTTCAGTCCACTTCGTAGGACTAGATGAGTACGTACCCCCATCTGGTTTGATGAGTACGAACTTCTGTTTGGTTCACAGTCCACTTCATAGGGCTGGATGAGTACGCACCCCCATCTTGACAAGTATTAACCCTCGTCTGGTTTGCAGTCCACTTCGTAGGTCTAGATGAGTATGCACCCCCATCTGGTTTGACGAGTATGAACCCCCCTCTGGTTTGCAGTAAACTTTGTAGGCTAGATGAGTATGCACCCCCATCTGGTTTGACGAGTACGAACCCCTGTCTAGTTTGTAGTCCACTTCGTAGGGCTGGATGAGTATGCACCCTCATCTGGTTTGACAAGTACGAACCCCCATATGGTTTTGAAGTCCTTTCCTTGGACTAAACTGTGTGGTAGCGGCTTACTGATCTCGTTCATGCGCTAACTCCTTGGTGAGTAGTCTTGTCTGAAAATTGTTTTTTACTTTTCTTGTGTAGTCATCTAACATGTCGGAGATTCTTTGATTTTTGGCTTTTTCATTAGCCATCCAGCTTGATGATTGCTGGGGATTCTTGATTTAATGCCTCTTAGGTAGGCAGGAATCCGCTAGGGGATTTGTTAATTATGATGATGCCTCTTGAGTAGGCAGATGCTTCAACAGAAGTGAAGGCTTTTGGTTGCATTTCTTTGCCTCTTAATAGGTTGATGTTCCCTTTGGGAGCTACTGGCTCTTTCTTGCCAGGTTTTGCCTATGTGTAGGCAAATGACTCTCTGAGGATGTGAGTTTTGAAGGTTGTCTTTGTAGTAGGCTCACTAGGGATGTGTTTCTATTTTTGGTGATCTATCGGGGAATTATCTGTCTTCCTGGGGATATGATTTTTTTATTGTCCTCTATGGGAATGGAATTTTGGCTCCTTGATTGATAATGGTGTGAGTTGGCTCTGTGAAGCCCTTATTCTGCTGGAGAGGAATTTCTGATTCCTTTTTATGTGACCCACTTGGGGAGCTTATTGGCCTTTTTTTTTTTTTGGGCCTCCGCTTGGGATGAAAGGTTTTCTTCTCCTGAGTCCCTTATTTTCCTTTGAAGATTGGAGCTTTGGCTCTGGAAGCTTTTTATTTAATTTTGCCTTTTTTTGCGACTTTTCTTTTTTCTTGCAATTTGAAATTTGGCTTTTTTGGAGTAATGTGTGTGCCTTTTTACTTTCTAGTTTCTTTTATTTACGCAAGCTTTTTCTTTCCTTGTTGGGGATCCACAGGGGATGAAATGTTTTCGTCTTCTGAGTCCCTTATTTTCCTTGGTGGAAATTTTGTTAAGTGTGCTTGCTGACTCATGTGGCGGCGATGTTGAGTCTTAGGGTAATTTTTTGTTTTGCCTTCGGAGTAGGCCAAGGTCCATTTGGAGATGACTAATCTGAAGCACTTGGTGGATTTGATGAAGACATAGATATAACTTAGGTTGTGGGTGTGTAGATTCTTATTTTGCTTGAATCGTTTTATTGGTGGCAACTTACTTGGTTTATTTACGGAGGAGAGCATTATTTAGAGGCTGTCTGGGTGTTAGGTTTTCAATCACAAACATGGAGCTAGTCTCCTTATAAGCATGAATATTATTTTTTTGTTTATTTGTTTGAAGAGATTTTTATTTTTTGTTTGATCTTGACAAAGTCGCTTGGAGCATTTACTTGTGTGGATGCC